>CM042180.1:19522695-19541121 GCA_023376005.1 Doryteuthis pealeii | reverse complement strand
ATCCCAATATGCCCTTTTTTAATTTAAGCGAAGGACCTAGGGAGGGGACCCTTCGCGAGGAAGATTCTTGAATTATCTGCTTTAGAAACAATGAGGACAGCAGAGGTACTCTTTGCATCGATGAATCAGTTGGTTCCATTTTTTATTTATACTCCCTCTGTTTTCCAAATACGTTTTATTATTACTTGCCTCTGTTTCAAATCTTTTTATCTGTATTCTTATTTAGTTTCATTAGCCTTCTAAATTTAATACAATATTTTATTACATTAAAACTTAAATACTTGCACCCGGAGGGTGCATATATTTGCTAGTTTTTTTAAAGGCTGTTGTGACGAAGTTCAAACCTACGAATGTACTTTCTCGTATCACTTATTAACCAAACACCAACATCAAGAGTAGATATTTGAATTATCCTGAAGAAGGTTGGAGATACAGGGTGCGGCATAAGGAACGCCCTTTGTTTAAGTGGAACAAAATTAAAGCCTTTTTGATTATCCTTTAATTTTTTCGAACATGAATGTATTGCCCCAGATTAATGGATTAATATAATATATTAACAAAATTGATATAATGCTTATTCGGTTTAATAATGTTCAAGAAAATAATAAAGAAAATATACATATAGATATGAAATTAAAAAGGGCGTTACTTATGCTGCACTATATATATATATATATATATAGAGAGAGAGAGAGAGAGAGAGAGAGAGATAATTAAAGAGTATAAGACTGTTGTTACAATAGAAAAACTGATGACAGGTAAGTGTTATTTTGTTATCTCTTATTATAATGGAGATTGTGTGTTTTTCTGTCTGTAACTGAAACTATACTCCTACCCAAGTCACAATTCTCTTAGTTATTGACATCACATTTTCCATGATTTTATTTTTATCTAAACCTCAATTATTAATAAAATTGTCTAACATTATTAATACTGTTAACTATGTCTACATGATATTTTCCACGAACCCCACTTGTACGGGTCAGGCACAAAGGCCCTATTTATGTGGGTCCACCCACAAGCCGAGACTCATGGGGTGGCAGATGAAAAATTGCGTCGATCCCGTCGGCATTTCCCCTCAAGGTGGACGCCTCAGGCACTGGGCAATAAACCCAGCCCTGTCCCTTTAAATCAAGGGGGCAGGTGTTGCCTGGGGGGATGGCCCCCTGGGATCGACGCTATTAACTTGTAAAGATCCAGGGCCGGAGCCACTGGACCCCCGGCGTTGGCCAGGTCTACATTCTGACAACATGCAATTATATTTATATATACAACAAAATAGCGGTTTACAGTGTAAACGGGAAGGCTAATTTGCATATTAATATTAAAAAATCGAATTTAATAAATATGTACTTAGTATTATTGATTTCTAATTGTTTGGTTTTATTTTAATGAATATAAGCAAACATTTCTTCAATTAATCTTAAATGAAATCCATTAACAAGATAAAATGACTGTCATTTTATCATTTACTTCCTCTTTTAACTAAATACTTAAATTAGAAAAAATAACAATGAAAGACGAGAGTGGTGGAAGAGTAAGTTTCAGTTGTTCCATTTTTTATTATACTCCCTCTGTTTCAAATCTTTTATTATACTCCCTCTGTTTCAAATCTTTTTATCTGTATTCTTATTTAGTTTCATTAGCCTTTCTAATTTAATACAATATTTTATTACATTAAAACTTAAATACTTGCACCCGGAGGGTGCATATATTTGCTAGTTTTTTTAAAGGCTATTGTGACGAAGTTCAAAACTACGAATGTACTTTCTCGTATCCCTTATTAACCAAACACCAACATCAATAATAGATATATGAATTATCCTGAAGAAGGTTGGAGATACAGGGTGCGGCATAAGTAACGCTCTTTGTTTAAGTGGAACAAAATTAAAGCCTTTTTGATTATCCTTTATTTGTTTCGAACATGAATGTATTGCCACAGGTTAATGGATTAATATAATATATTAACAAAATTGATATAATGCTTATTCGCTTTAATAATGTTCAAGAAAATAATAAAGAAAATTTACATTATAAGATATGAAATTAAAAAGGGCGTTACTTATGCTGCACTATATATATATATATATACATATATATATATATATATATATAGAGAGAGAGAGAGAGAGAGAGAGAGAGAGAGAAGAGATAATACAGTGCGGCATAAGTAACGCCCTTTGTTTAAGTGGAACAAAATTAAAGCCTTTTTGATTATCCTTTATTTTTTCGAACATGAATGTATTGCCACAGGTTAATGGATTAATATAATATATTAACAAAATTAATATAATGCTTATTCGGTTTAATAATGTTCAAGAAAAATGAAATCAAACCAAATTTAAGAAAAAAAAGTTACAAAAGATATAAAGTTTTAGAATTTAGTCATTTATTTGAGATGTTCAAAATGTTCCCCTTCATGTTCCATACAATTCTGAACTCTACCAGCAACACTTTTACAAACTTTTTGACACATTTCAATGGTAACTTCATGAAATTTATCTGAAATTGCATTCTTTCATTCTGGAATTGTTTTCGGCTTAAGATTGTAAATCTGATCTTTCAATATACTCCACAAAAAAAGGCCGGTGGTGTTAGGTCTGGTGAACGGGATGGCCATTCAATTGGTCATCTTCGTCCTATCCATCTACCTTCAAAATTTTCATTTAACTATTCCCTAACTCTTATCCCATAAGATATGAAATTTAAAAAGGCGTAACTTATGCCGCACCCTGTATGTTTGATAAACAAAGTGTCAAAAAAATATGGAGTTGTTTTTATACTTTTTGACACACCTTGTATTCTGAAGAAAAAAAACGTTCCATTCATTCATCATTTCTATCTTGGTAAATACAGCTTTAAACTTGGTGCTTTTGACACACCTTGTATTCTGGAAAAAATAATGACTGGAACGTTTTTTTTTTCAAAATTTGAAATTATCCTGAAGAAGGTGGAGATATATGTTTGATAAGCAAGGTGTGTCAAAAAAGTATGGAGTTGTTTGTACTTTTTGACACACCTTGTTATTCTGAAGAAAAAAAACGTTCCATTCATTCATCATTTCTATCTTGGTAAATACAGCTTTAAACTTGGTGCTTTTTTGACACACCTTGTATTCTGGAAAAATAATTAACGGAACGTTATTTTTAAAAATTTGAATTATCCTGAAGAAGGTTTGAGATATATGTTTGATAAGAAAGGTGTGTCAAAAAAGTATGGAGTTGTTTTGTACTTTTTGACACACCTTGTATTCTGAAGAAAAAAAAACGTTCTATTCATTCATCATTTCTATCTTGGTAAATACAGCTTTAAACTTGGTGCTTTTTTGACACACCTTGTATTCTGGAAAAAATAATGACTGGAACGTTTTTTTTTCAAAATACAAGGTGTCAAAAAGTACAAAAAAATCTCGATACTCTTTTTGACACACCTTGTATATATGATTGGAACGAAAGTTTTGTCCGATACAAAATTGAGAAATATAAACAAAACATCATTCGTCAGTATCTCTAATTCATAACATTAGAAAATTATCAATTTGTAACATTACTAAAGAATTATTGGCATTTCAGTCTCGGAAGATTATAATATAGTTTTTGTGCCTCTGAAGTTACAGCGCCTCCTGTGACTGTGAATTCCGAAGATGTTGATGTGCCGGTGCATTGTTGCCGCTTGCCTATTCATATTTATATATTGTATTTTGTTTTTGTTAGGGATGTTTTGAGAATAATGAACTTTATACGATGCGTGAGATAGTCATCAAATTGTGACATTATTTGAGAACAATGAACCTTATATGATATCCTAAATTGAGTACTGAAAATTATTGGTTATGTTAGTTGCTCCAATGTGTGGCTTCCACTCTTGTATTTATGTATTTTACTTGCTTATTTATATTTATACATTTTTTTGTCTTTTTTCAGGAAACTACCAACGATTGTCTCTCAGTTTCAAATTACAAAGGAATATTGGATATTTCATATTCCAAACATACTTACCGTCCATTTTGATTGTAATGTTATCCTGGGTTTCTTTTTGGATTAACCATGAAGCGACATCTGCAAGAGTCGCCTTAGGTAAGTGGATTTCATTATTTCCTTAAATAGCATATATACATTATTTATTTTGGTCCATTGGTTATGTTAGTCGCTCCAATGTGTGGCTTCTGCCGCTATATTTATGTATTCTATTGGCTTAGATGATTTGATTATTTTCGAAATGACATATATTCATTATTTATTAAAAAAAAAAAAAATATATATATATATATATATATATATATATATATATTTATTTGTTTTGGTCTCCTTGTTCCTTAAGTAAAAAGGGTGAGTCAAAAAGTAATGCCATTTTGTTTAGGACCGGTATAATTACCAACACAGGAACATGTATCATACATCAAAATGAAGCTGGTTCTCTGTGGATCACATCCCTACTTCTCCACATAGGGGAGTCAAAAAGTAATGCCATTTTGTTTAGGACCGGTATAATTACCAACACAGGAACATGTATCATACATCAAAATGAAGCTGGTTCTCTGTGGATCACATCCCTACTTCTCCATATAGGGGAGTTAAAAAGTAATGCCATTTTGTTTAGGACAGGTATAATTACCAACACAGGAACATGTATCATACATCAAAATGAAGCTGGTCCTCTGTGGATCACATCCCTACTTCTCCATATAGGGGAGTTAAAAAGTAATGCCATTTTGTTTAGGACAGGTATAATTACCAACACAGGAACATGTATCATACATCAAAATGAAGCTGGTCCTCTGTGGATCACATCCCTACTTCTCCATATAGGGGAGTTAAAAAGTAATGCCATTTTGTTTAGGACAGGTATAATTACCAACACAGGAACATGTATCATACATCAAAATGAAGCTGGTCCTCTGTGGATCACATCCCTACTTCTCCATATAGTCACCATTTCTCTCAATAGTAATGTTCCACCTTCGAATGAAAGCATGTATCTCTGTCCCGTAAAATTCTGTTGACTGTTCTTTGAGCCACTTCTTCACTACAGATTTCACTTCATCGTCACTGGATTAATGTTTGTCTCTCAAAACCTCTTTCATGGGGCCGAAGAGATGATAGTCAGAAGGTGCTAAATCTGGTGAGTAATCTGTAGTGAAGAAGTGGCTCAAAGAACAATCAACATAATTTTACGGGGCAGGGATACATGCTCTCATTCGAAGGTGGAACATTGTCATTGAGAAAAACGGGTGACTATGTGGAGAAGGAGGGATGTGATCCACAGAGAACCAGCTCCATTTTGATGTATGATACATGTTCCTGTGTTGGTAATAATACGTGTCCTAAATAAAATGGCATTACTTTTTGACTCACCCTTGTAAATGCTGGCGGATCATCGTTGCTTAAGTATGAAGTAATCACCCATTACACTACTGGCCAGAGTCTTCGTTGCTTAAACATTAACTAGTTACTCATTTAAGGTCGTTTAAAAGCTTCTTTTTCTTCATGTTCATTATTCAAGACTTAGCCTTCCTATTTAGAACCGCCCTGTCGACTGGGGCGTTAGAATGCACCGACTGCACCTCTGCACAGGGATAAGACTCCCCCAATGGGGCCACCTGTTGGCCGTGGGTAGCGACCCGTGATGCTTAAGGATGGAGCCTAGGTGGATGAGCAGTTCATGACATGCAATACTCCACTTTGGCCCTATCTTGGGCTAGACGGGCGGTCGGAGAGGCCCCCTCCGATCAATCGGCTGGTCACGTCAAGCCCTAGCACCTATATGATTTTCCCAACCCTATTGCCCTTATGGCAAGCCTCAACCCCTTTTTATCATATAGGTGCTAGAAGGCGGTGGCTGCGGGTCTACATGTCCTGAGAATGACGTTAAACTCTATCTGATGATGAGGTTCCAGTTCTGGAGGTTTGGGGAATGTGGAGCACCCCTTCATCACCATTGCTCCCTGGTCCCCTCTGACCCGGAGTGGTAGTACTTGTTAGGGTCCCATCTATGGGTTAAATAGAAAAATGTATTTATAAACAAAATTGTATTATCCATTAAGAATTGATTTATTTCAAAACTTTATCGGCATTAAATGACCCACTGAGGTTGATATGCCGTAAAACAAACCAAACCAAACCTATTTAGAAAATGCTTTTAAGTCGACAGTAGAAACTTTTTTCATCTTAGCCCGTTTAACTAATTCAGTACAACATTACTTTTATTGGTTTCTTGTCATCAATTACTTTAGTTAAATACGTGATATTCGATGTTTTTGTGACAGAGAACACGAGGTGAGTGGCGGGTGTGAAGGCTTGCCGTATTCTCAAAGGAAGCGGGCTAGGCTTTGCTTGGCGTGTAGGACTGACCTAGAATCGAACCAGCGTCCTTCAGAATGCGAAAGGGCGACACATTGGCGCAGACACCGGAGTCGAGATGCCACAGTCCCGTATGTGAGCGTCAGATGCCCGGGTGATAGCTGCGAGCATTCCGGCGGTTGGGATTGGGTTGATTGTTGTCACATTAGCTGCTAAGGATAGTGACGACGACGACGACGACGGTGTTTTAGCCTGCGAGAAGGCATTGGACTCGCGTCTTTTTGCCCCCACCCTCAACATAGATCTGTTGAGTTAAATATTTATTTCCCCCCCCTCTATTTTTTCCTGCTAGAGGTTTGCTTGTTTTTTGTTTTGTTTTGTTGTTGTCTAGGGTTTGCTTTTTGTTGTTGTTTTTGTTTGTTTGTTTGTTTTTTGCTAAATTAAATAAAAGATTAAAATATCATGATTAATTGTGAAGTAGTCGCCATGTCAATTGTGTCGAAGCCCTCCATTGCTTAAGTATTAACTAGTCACCCATCTAAGTACTGGTCAGGCTCCTTGTTGCTTATAGTTACCATCTAAATGCTGGCTGTCTCTAGTTGCTTAAGTATGAAGTAATCACCCATCTAAGTACTGACCAGGCTCGTTATTGCTTAAGTATAAAGTAGTAGACCATCAATGTACTTATCAGACTCCTCGTTTCTTAAGTATTAGCTAGTCACTCATCTAAGTACTGGCCAGGCTCATCGTTGCTTAAACATTATCTAGTTACTTATCTTAGGTCGTTTAAAAGCCTCTTTTTATTGATGTTGATTATTTTAAACTTTCAACTCGACAGTAGAAACTGTTTTCATCTTAGCCTGTTTAACTAGTTCAGTACAGCACTACTTTTCTTGGTTTCTTGCCATCAATTACTTTAGTTAAATACGTGATATTCGTTGGTTTGTTTGTTTTTTGTTTGTTCTTGTTTTGTTTTTGTTTTACTGTTTTTTGTTTTTTGTTTTTTGTTAAAATAAATAAAAGATTAAAATCTCTTGATTGAGTGTGAAGTAGTTGACCATGTCAATTGTGTTGAAGTTCCCCGTTTCTTAAGTATTAACTAGTCACCCATCTAAGTACTGGCCAGGCTCGTCGTTGCTGAAGTATCATGTAGTTACCATCTAAATGCTGGCGGGTCCTCGTTGCTTAAATATGTAGTAATCACCCATCAAACTACTGGCCAGGCTCGTCGTTGCTTAAGTATTAACTAGTCACCCATCTAAGTATTGATCAGTCTCGTTGTTGCTTAAGTATCAAGTAGTCGACCATCTAAATCCAGGCGGTCCCTTGTTACTTAAGTATGAAGTAATCACCCATTACACTAATGGCCAGAGTCTTCGTTGCTTAAACAATTACTAGTTACTCATCTATATACTGATCAGGCTCCTTGTTTCTTAAGTATTCACCCATCTAAGTATTGAGCAGACTCTTCCTTGCTTAAGTATGAATTATTCACCCATCTAAGTACTGTTCGGGCTCCTTGTTGCTTAACTATAAAATAATCATTCATCTGATTACTTATTAGACTCGCCATTGCTTAAGTATCGACCATCTAAGTAATGTCCAAGCTACCCGTTTCTTAAGCAATAAATAGTCACCCATCTAATTACTGACCATGCTTATCGTTGTTTAAACATTTTAACTAGTTAGTTTAGGTCGTTTAAAAACCTCTTTTTATTCATGTTGATTATTTTAAACTTAGTTTTCCTATTTAGAAAATGCTTTTAACTCGACAGTAGAAACTGTTTTCATATTATCCTGTTTAACTAGTTCAGTACAGCATTACTTTTCTTGGTTTCTTGCCATCAATTACTTTAGTTAAATACGTGATATTCGATGTTTTTGTTTGTTTTTTGTTGAGTTTTTTGCTGTTGTCTAGGGTTTGCTATTTGATGTTATTTTTATTGTTTTTTTTTTTTTGTTTTGTTTTTTTGTTTTCTTGTTAAAATAAATAAAAGATTAAAATCTTTCATTTAATTTAATGAAATTTTTAAAAAATCGTGGTGAGATCTGCAAGCAACATTTCAATTTAATTAACAAAGGATGTATACGACACGATCTTTCTTTCTTTCTTTAATTTTATTTTTATTTATTTTTATTTTATTTTTTTTCATTTCTGATGTCTCGATATTCAGCTGAGTTTAGTACGATACAAAATATACAAAATTGAGAGGGAGGGAAGTCCCCAAGACCTTGTAGCTAACATGCTAGACTACGACATCGTAGCAAGCGAGTTCGAAATCCAATCTCTCTATTAAAGTTCTGGTACGATTCTTGTGGCCATTTTTAGGCTGCAGGTAAGAGCACTTTACAGTGGAGATCCCTTGTGTTCCTTGTATTAAGAAGAGTCATTGTATTAAGAAGAATCCTGGTGTTAAGCAGAATCCTTGTGTTGTTGATCCGTTTTGGGGGGAGGGGGTTTGTTTTTTTCATTTCTGATGTCTCGATATTCAGCTGAGCTTAGTACGATACAAAATATACAAAATTGAAAGGGAGGGGAGTCCCCATGTCGTTGTGGCTAACATGCTAGACTACGACACCGTAGCAAACGGGTTCGAACTCCACTCGTT
Source organism: Doryteuthis pealeii (assembly GCA_023376005.1). Classification (NCBI taxonomy): domain Eukaryota; kingdom Metazoa; phylum Mollusca; class Cephalopoda; order Myopsida; family Loliginidae; genus Doryteuthis; species Doryteuthis pealeii. Next base: position 19,532,213 of record CM042180.1, on the reverse strand, counting down.
CTATTAACATTCACTTTCGGACTAATATCCTTATGAATCTAATTATTCTCACTTCAGCTATGGGTAAATAAGGTTAGGATAATCGGACCATATGACCTTTAGGCACCCCTTTTTGATCTCGATTAAGAAAGGACATTTTTTTCATTTACACCGTCAATATCCGGTTGTTTTAACAGAAAATTTTTAGACTTTTTTATTATAAAACTAACCCCTAACCCTAAACCTAACCCCTAACCCTAATCCCTAACCCTAAAACAACCGGATATTGACGGTGTAAATGAAAAACATGTCCTTTCTTAATCGAGATCAAAAAGGGGTGCCTAAAGATAATATGGTCCGGACAATCATATAGGTGCTAGGGCTTAACGTGACCAGGCAATTGATCGAAGGGGGCCTCTCTGACTGTCCGTCTAGTCCAAGTAAGGGTCAAAGTGGTGTGTTGTATGTCATGGACTGCTCAGCCACCTGAGTTCCATCACGGATCGCCCCCACCCACGACCAACAGGTGGCCCCATTGGGGGAGTCTTACCCCTCTGCAGATATGCAGTCGGTGTATTCTATGCCCCACCGACAGGCCAGTCATTTCTGATGTCTTGATATTCATCTGAGTACGATACAAAATATACAACATTGAAAGGGAGGGCAGTCCCCATGACCTTGTGGCTAACATACTGGCCTACGACATCGTAGTAAGCAAGTTCGAACTCCAATCTCTCTATTAAAGTTCTGGTACGATTCTTGTGGCCATTTTTAGGCTGCAGGCGCGAGCACTTTACAATGGAGATACCTTATGTTCCTTGTATTAAGCAGAATCCTTGTGTTGTTGATCCGTTCGTCCGTGTCAAATACGAGCACCTGAACGCCTTTCGAGATCGTCGATTAACTAGTTAACTAACCACGTATTCGAGCGTGTTAATTGGCTGATTGAATCCACGCGGCCACGATGAGTTTATAAATTTAAGTGGTGGGCTCCAGCACACTTTTTATACCAGAATATTGGGCACCTCACGTGATGTAATAGTTAGCAAGCTAGATTTGCAGACCATTGTTAGTGAGTTCGATTCTCATTGGGTGCCCCATACATCTGGCCTTGTGTCACATCTAAGCTAGGCTTAGTAAATAACTATATACCATAATATTCCAACAAGTTCACTTTCGGACTAATATCATTGGGAAATGCATGAATCCAATTATTCTCATTTCAGTTATGGGTAAATAGTTGTGTTTACATAATTATTAGATCCCTAAATACTTATATAAGGTAGTATAGAAACATAATGGCGATTAGTGCAGCTGGTGGCCTTGAGAGTTAGTGACAGCGCTTGAGCTTACTCTCACCTTGCCTTCCGGGGATAAATCGTGAGAACCGGAAGGCATATAAGACCCTGTCATCCGGTTTAAGGATAGTAAGTAAGTCTCAGTCAGTTAGCAGGTAGGAGCCGAGCCCGATAGGATGTAAGTCGATCTGCGCAGATGTCTGGTGGGGATTTAACAATAAAATAAGATCAAAAGTAAATCGAAGTCTTGTGTTTATTATCTAAAAACTAACAATGACACAGGGCTTCTGATAACGAGAAATCCATAACAGAAAACCAGACCGAAGTCCCCAAGAAAGTCCAGACCTTAGAAGATGCCAGACCAAGTCAAGATGTTAGAAGATATACCAAAGACGATTAGAATAGCAAAGCCGGCCAGAAGAAAAGACGACTAGAAGTAAGAAGTAAGAAAGAGTATACAACAATAGTAGGGCAGTAAATTTGCAACATAGTGCTAACAATTACAAAGATGGTTTTGCCTAGTCTGGCACGCAGCTCTCAGGATGCTTACAGTACATGCTGTTGTTAAATGGTCACCCATCTAAGTACTGAACAGGCTCATTGTTGCTTAACTTGTTATTTACGAAGATTTGCTTTTTTTAGTCTGTTACACATGCCTTAAATTGCTTACAATACATGCTGTTATTAACTGGTCACCCATCTAAGTACTGACCTTGCTCATCGTTGCTTAACTTATTAATATTTGTTTGATATAGCACATATGCCTTAAGCTAGCGTACAGTATCTTCTATTACTACCAGATCACACATCAAGTACATGAATTAATTGAGGGATTTAAACTGAAACTTCTCACGCATCTAACCGCGCGCTTCCGAAGGGGTTAAGTCAGGGCCATCACTAATCAATCATAACCCTTACGGTTATGGAAATTTTCCACCTAACTCCTTCAATTTTAAATCTAACGAACTCTGATTCAAAATATTATAACTACAGTACGTACATGATTCATAAACTGCTAATGAATTATGTAACACTGAGATATGGCGAGGACCGGAGTATTGAGTGTGATTTGACCGTAAATCAAGTACATGAATTAATTGAGGGATTTGCGTTGGCGGGAAAGTACTGATAATGCATTTCATTCTTCATTTTGTTTGGTCGTGTTCAAAGAGCAATGACATGTGTGTCATCAAAATTATTTTATTTACTTATTTTTTATTTTATTTTATTTTTACTTATCTTTTTATTTTATTTATTTATTTAGTTGACACTTTTAGATAATTTAAAATACCGTCACGACTTTTAAGGGTGAGAGAAAAAAACGAAGAAAAGAAAACCGTCTGTAATGTTCCCGACATCGTCGTTAGGATAAAAGAAAATTTAAAATTAAAATAAATAAAAAACTTTATTTAATTTTCGATTTCCAATGTAAAAGTTGCCAGAAATCGTCTTAAAAGTAAATGAAATTTTCGAAAATTCTAAAAGGCCTGAATCGTAGTAGAATTTTTTTTATTATCATACCGTACATACTGAATCCGAATCTTGTCTAAGTATCTCTGTTTTTGTATTATTTAGATTTTTCGGACTATTGTCCTCATCTTTATTTTTATATACACAACGTTTCGGCCAAGGTGCCCTTCGGCTTTCTTCAGGTGTTTCTTGTTATTTTTTAGATGACACTTGATAATTTGTGTTATTTGGATTTTTCGGACTATTGTCCTCATCTTTATTTTTATATACACAACGTTTCGGTCGATGTGCCCTTCGGCTTTCTTCAGGTGTTTCTTGTTATTTTTTAGATGACACTTGATAATTTGTGTTATTTGGATCTTTCGGACTATTGTCCTCATCTTTATTTTTATATACACAACGTTTCGGCCGATGTGCCCTTCGACTTTCTTCGGGTGTTTCTTGTTATTTTTTTAGATGACACTTGATAATTTGTGTTATTTGGATTTTTCGGACTATTGTCCTCATCTTTATTTTTATATACACAACGTTTCGGCCGAGGTGCCCTTCGGCTTTCTTCAGGTGTTTCTTGTTATTTTATAGATGACACTTGATAATTTGTGTTATTTGGATTTTTCGGACTATTGTCCTCATCTTTATTTTTATATTCACAACGTTTCGGCCGATGTGCCCTTCGGCTTTCTTCAGGCGTTTGTTGTTATTTTTTAGATGACACTTGATAATTTGTGTTATTTGGATTTTTCGGACTATTGTCCTCATCTTTATTTTTATATTCACAACGTTTCGGCCGATGTGCCCTTCGGCTTTCTTCAGGTGTTTCTTCTTATTTTTTAGATGACACTTGATAATTTGTGTTATTTGGATTTTTCGGACTATTGTCCTCATCATTATTTTTATATACACAACGTTTCGGCCGATGTGCCCTTCGGCTTTCTTCAAGTGTTTCTTGTTATTTTTTAGATGATACTTGATAATATGTATTATTTGGATTTTTCGGACTATTGTCCTCATCTTTATTCACACTATATACATAACATTTCGGCTGGTGTGCCTTCGGGTCTACTTCGGGTGTTTGTTTTGTTTTGTTTTTGTTTGTTTTGTTTTTTGTTTTTTTTTGGGGGGGGGTATTTTTTTAGTTGAGTCTTCAATAATTTGTATTATTTGGATCTTTCGACTATTGCCCTCATCTTTTTATTTTATTATACACAATGTTTCGTGGTAGAATTTTTATAACATACGTACATACTGACTAGCTGAATCCGAATGTTGTCTAAACATGTCTGTGTTTTTATTATTTGGATTTTTCGCGACTATTGTACTTATTCTTTTTCTTATATGCACAACGTTTCGGCGAGTGTAACCCCCGACTTTCTTCAGGTGTTTTTTGTTATTTTTGTTTTTTTAGACGAAGCTTGATAAATTGTATTATTTGGATCTTTCGGACTATTGTTCTCATCTTAATTTTTATATACACAATGTTTCGGCCGATGTGCCTTTCGGCTTTCTTCAGGTGTTTCTTGTTATTTGATCATTTGTGTTATTTGGATTTTTTTCAGACTATTGTCCTCATCTTTATTTTTATATACACAACGTTTCGGGCCGAGTGTCCTCTTTTCAGGTTTTTTTTTTGTTATTTTTTTTTTTTTTGAGCTGATAAATTGTATTAATTGAATCTTTCGGACTAATTGTCCTCATCTTTATTTTTATATACACAATGTTTCGTGTTAGAATTTTTTATAACCATACCGTACATACTAACTAGCTGAATGCGAATGTTGTCTAAGCATCTCTGTTATTGTATTACTTGGATCTTTCGGAATATTGTCCTCATCTTTATTCTTATATACACAGCGTTTCGGCCGATGTGCCCTCCGGCCATCAGATGCTTCTTATCGAACTCGGGAACTTTCTTGTCGAACTTTGTTGTTATTTTTTCTTGTTATTTTTAGATGAGGCTTGATAGTTTGGATTTTGGGGATTATTCGTACTATTGTCCTCGTCTTTATTTTCATATACACAACGTTTCGGCTGATGTGCCCTCCGGCCTTCTTCAGGTCTTTCTTGTAATTTTTTAGACGAGGCTTGATAATTTGTATTATTTGGATTTTCGGACTATTGTCCTCATCTTTATATTTATGTACACATCGTTTCGGCTAGTGTAACCCACGGACTTCTTCAGGTGTTTTTTTTTTAGACGAGGCTTTATAATTTGTATTATGTTTTTTATTTTTCGGACTATTGTCCTCATCATTATTTTTATATACACAATGTTTAGTGGTAGAATTTTTTTTATAACCATACCGTTCGAGCTGACTACCTGAATCCGAATGTTGTCTAAGCATGTCTGTGTTTGTATTATTTGGATTTTTCGGGCTATTGGACTCATCTTTTTTCTTATATACACAGCGTTTTGGCCGATGTGCCCTTCGGCTTTCAGGTGTTTCTTGTCGAATTCGGGATCGTTCTCGTCGAACTGGGGAACTTTCTTGTCGAACTATTTTTGTTATTTTTCTTGTTATTTTTTAGATGAGGCTTGATAGTCTGTATTATTTGGATTTTTTCGGAACTATTGTCCCTCATCTTTATTTTTATATACACAACGATTGGGCGATGTGGCCTCCGGCCTTCTTCATGAGTTTCTTGTCGGCCTCGGGAACCTTCCTCGAACGCCGGGAATTTTCTCTTCTCGAACTCGGGAACCCTTCTTGTCAAACTTGTGTTTTCATGTTGTAAGCCATAAATTATGAGAACAATAGTCCGAAAATAAAAAACAAATAATACAAATTATCAAGCCTAATATTTTTTTTTAAAATCAGAGAAATGTTTATTTATTTGTTTGTGATACCTCCTTAGGCATCTCCCCGGCGTGTCAGCTGGGGCTGTAGAATATACCTACTACATCACTGCAGATGAGTAAGACCCGCTAATAGGGCTACCTATTGGCCGTTGGTGGCGATTCGTGATACTTAAGCGCCACGCCTACCGCCAGCTCCCAGATGCTTTACCACAGTTCTGTGGTCAGTAGAGCATTTCCGTCGAAAATTGAAAAAAGAAGAAGAAGAAGAAGAAGAAGAAGAAGAAGAAGAATGAGTTTAAAGTCAAAGGAAAAGTGGCACGGAGAGGGAGAGCATAAGACGGTATAGAATGAAGAAGAAGAAGAAGAAGAATTATATATACTAGTACGAAATAAAACACACCCTCCGGGCGATGTAAAAATAGATTTTTGAAACATATTGGCTGAGGGGTGGGAATAAAAAATTCAATATCAGCGAGTTTGTACCCTAAGTAAGTAAAATCATCAAATTCATTAAAGGATTAAAAAATAAAACAATTTGAAATGTAAACTTTAAATATGTATTAAAATAAAACAAAACTATATATAGATATATAATACCAGTCATGTATTTATTAAAACTTGTTTTAAAAAACAATGAAGACTGTCTAATGTTGCATGTTCAAATGTTGAGTGTATTTATTTAATAAATACACTCAAAATTTGAACATGCCAAAAATCGTAGAATAGATTTTATTCTATGTTATGACGATTTTGAGTAATATGTTGTAAGTAGTGACGTAATTTTTGTTACAGACAAAAACCGGAAGCGAATCTCCATTATTAATAGAGATGAGTTTAAAATAAGAGAAAAAGTATAATAAGAAATAATTTTCAACGAATTTCAATTCAAAAATCTAACTACACTTCATACATAATTCTAAGGCTACCTACGAACTATGGCAACGGCGTCGGTGACGGCAGCGGTAGTGGTGGTTGTTGTGATGCTTACATCAACTTGTTATGTTCCGTCTGTGTTGGTATCTGAAAAAGTTGTTGTAAGAAAACAAAACGATGTTGATGTAAGAAATAAAAGAAGAACAAGCAGGGAAAAAAATGCACATTTTCCATCGGTAGATAAGATGCTCGACTGATGTTTATTTACAACTGGAGGCGGTTTACATTCTCCTGATTTATACTGACTAGACTAAACTTGAAAAAATTCAACAACTTTCTTCTGGAAATATATATATATATATAATAGAACTTTTTTGAAGGCAGTTGACAATGTTCAAACACACTATAAAAAAAACCTTTAATATATATATATATATATTATATATATATCATCATCATCATGTCGCGCTTTCAGCGCGGATATCCATGACAATCTCTCTCATCCATCCTTCCTATCGCTCATCATTCTCGGGAGGTCCTCTATGCAGCATCCTGCATCCGCACAGAGCTGATCAACGTACGTTTTTGCTGGTCGGCCCACACTGGCTTGTCCATGTGCTGGCTTCCACAGGAGGACGTGGCTTATGAGTTCATCCTTGCTTCTCTAGCAGTGTCCCGCATGTCTTGTCCGTCTTACTCGGATGGTTTAATATATATATATATATTATTATTGTCATTATTGTTATTTGCTCAGTAATTTTGCTTTTTGTGAATTACAAATATATATATATATATATATATATATATAGAGAGAGAGAGAGAGAGAGAGAGTATGCAAACAGTTTGTTTGATATGTTGATAGCCGACAATTTTTGGGAGAATATGTGCTTAATTGAAGTCATACCTAATTTGAAAATTAATTAGTTGATAATTAATAAATTAGGCGAATATATCTGTTCAAATGTAAGGTGTAAACAAATTGAGAAAAAGTCAATCTCTGTATGTACATTTTGGCCTATTATGCCTCATCAGCAGAGTTATAGACAGGGGGCCGCTTTGTGTGTGATTCGAACCCTAACTGTCAGGCTGACAGGCGAGGATTCTAACCATTACACTAGCTGGTTTTACCAGATTTCTCGTTTGTTTTTAAACTGCTATATCCTACCGTTTACGCCTTACATTTGAACAGATATATTAGCCTAATTCATTAATTATCAACTAATTAATTTTCAAATTAGGTATGACTTCAATTAAGCACACATTCTCGCAAAAATATATATATATATATGAATTAATATCATCAATGTGTATGGTTGGCACCATTATACCTGAAGAAGTGGTAGTAATTCAACGTACAGTGTTATTAGAAGAGTGCTCAATATCTGTGATAGAGCGTTAATAGATAAATAAATAAATATTTTAGTTTATATTCATTTACATGGGAGGAATCATCAGGCAACCAGAAATTTTTTGAAAACGTTTTTCGTTGCCTGATGATTGCTCCGCTTAAAAAATTAAGCATACACAGCAAGAAACCAATGATAGCAAACTTGTTCCCATGTAAATAAATATTCATTTATCTATTTATCTATGTTTGGCTTTCTTGTTTGATATCATATCAACCTTAGTGAAATATCTAATGCATTAGTAATATTTAATCTATAGCCAGGTATATATATATATATATATATATATATATATATATATATATATATATATATATATATATATATATATTGAAAAATAACGACATACTTTATTGATCAGCAAAATGTTTTTATTTTTCGAAAGAGAAAAGAGACAATGGAAACTTAAAGGCCCTTTCGACCGGTGCTTTGTCAAATGTAACGACCGGTAGATCGTTTAAAAGTCACAATGTAAATCAAATGGGTAAAAGAGAGATTCAATCAAGCAAATGGTGGGGTAACATGAAGGCATAAAAAAAATTAAAAATTTTTAAAAAATTGTTTTTAATTTGGTAAATATCTTCAGGTAATCCCTACCTCAGCAATAACATCCCCAGCAAAAATTACCAGAGAGTGCTTAAGATGTCTCTGTCTACACAAGGAGGGGCAGTAAAAAAAAACACGAGGACATTAAGATGGTGACATGTCCTTGCCTTGTGTAGAATAGAAAATTGCTGATCGCTGTAGTTTGTTTTACAGCTATGTGTACTACAAAGATGGCAGAATCTTGTGTATAATGAGAAAAAAGAGAGTAGGGGAATATAGAGGGAGGTATTGAGCGCATGGAAGCGATAACGCTAATCTGTTTCAATTGAACATAATGAAAAGATAAAAAGAAGGAAAGAAAGAAAAAAAGAGGGAAAGAGTGTTGAATCAAGATTATTATACTTTTTTTCAATATGTTATTGAAATATTTTTTTAATAGCTCTAAAGTAAATATATCAAACGTTGTAATAATTTAATTATCAAACTGAATTATATCCACAGGTCCTGCTAGTCAAACATTTAACCTAGCCCACTTGTTTCAGCCGTTTGCACATATCAGCATTAAGTTATGGAAATGCTCATTTAAAAATGCGTCCTTCAGATGTGAGGTTTTACGATTTCATAAACAATGCACTTGAGATTTTAATAATTACAAATATGTAGTTTTTTTTTGGGGGGGGGCTTCTTACACCCCTCGGATGTGTTGGTTTATTCGGACGTTTAGCCTCTGCGTTGTCCTACCAATATAGCTGGCAGCAGACCAGCATTGGTATTTGTGCTGCCAATGCTGGTGTGCTGCCATATATAAATGAACAGTTTTTAAAGATTTGTGGAGAGTTCGACAAATTGTTTGATTTTTTATCATTGAATTATATCATTTAGTCAGTAAAGATCAAAAACTAAATTTTGTACTTTTCCCTATAATAAACATATTAATGTGTATGCGCGATTTTAATGCTTAATGACATCACTTTTCTGAGTTATAAGTCGACATGTGCATACCAAAACGGACGCGATTCCTTTATATATACATATATATATACTATAGTGTGAGATGGTCACTGTTTCAGCTTTTGCTGTAATGGCGTACCAAAGGCAGTATTATTGGTAGAGTGCTCAATATAAAATAGAGCTGTTATATAATATAAT
>CM042180.1:19477695-19517695 GCA_023376005.1 Doryteuthis pealeii | reverse complement strand
GAATACACCGACTGCACCTCTGCAGACGGGTAAAATCCCCGATTCTTCCTCTGATTTTCAGTTCACCCAGACTATTTCATGAACATTTCCATAATTACTTACCTTTTGATGTAAATATGTCTAAAATAGTTTTTTTCCTAAAATATATTAGGGGAAATACTTTTTACAAGGTCTACCCCCCCCGCTATTTTATTTTATGAAATTTGAAAAAATCAACACACGAAAAACGATTTTTACTTTATTTCTATAAAGATAAGAGTCTGAATAATTATATCAGAAGAGTTTTATAAGTTTCTGTACGGGAGGTTTTAGTAAAAGAACCAAGAATACAGAATTGTCCTAAAAATGATCAATGAAGAAATTCACCCTGTTGTAAACAAACGGACTGTTTTACTTATTTTTCAAGATAACGTTGAGTTATTTTTCCCCAATTGGATAATTTGATCCTTGAATTAACTGTCCTTGGGTGGCAGTTCTTTCGCTGAGATAGATAATAGATGAAGGCAGACTACTATAGATAGATGGATAGATAGATAGATAGATAATATGAACAGACGCGATAGATAGGATAGATACGATAGATTGAACAGACTGAGATTTAGATAGATAGATATGAACAGACTGAGGAGATAGATAAGATAAGAAACAGACTGAGATAGAATAGATTAGATAGATAGAAGATATGAAGAGCTGGGATAGCATAATAGATAGATATGAAAACTGCGATAGACAAATAGATAGATCGATAGATAGATATGAAAAGACTGAGAATGATAGATAGATAAGATAGATATGAACGACTACGATAGATAATTGTAGATGAATAGATCATGAAAAGACTGAGATAGATAGAATAGTAGATATGAACAGACTGAGATAGATAATATGAATCAGACTGAAATATGTAGATAGATAGGAAATTACTTAGATAGATATGAAAAGACTAAAATAGATAGATAGATTGTATTAATTTGGATTATTCCTGACTATTGTCCTCATCCTATATTGTATCTATATAGTTTCACACTGATGTGCCCTCCGACCCTGCTTCAGGTATTTCTTCTCGTTTTGGAAAGATTCTCGGGAGGCTCTGAACCCTGGAACTTTCTTTTCGAACTCGGGAACCTTCTTTTTGAACTCGGAAATTTTTTTTTTTTTTTTGAGCTCGGAAACGCTTCTTGTTCCGTAAATCGGGAACCCTTCTGAGAACTTTGAGCCCAACTCTTTAATTCAATCCATAGGGGTTCCTGTTCTCATTCCGACTAACCAATGAGCTGGGGTACAGGTGTTAGCTGTGTTAATCTATTTATTCATTTACTGTCGCCCCTTGACCAGGAATGAACTCTGCAGAGGAGTATACATCGGTCGAAACATTGTAAGATAACATACTTAACGATGAGGAGCAATAGTCCGGATTTAGAATAATATAAAATCTCAGCCTCTCTCTGAAAAATTCATAGAAATAGATAATAGAGATATAAAATACTGGGATAGACTAGATTAGATAGATGAGATATGATAGGTAAAGTAAAAGTAAAGTCGCGGGACGGCTTAAAAGTCGGTATCAGCCAATACAGCGAGGGAGTCCTATCCGTCTTTTCACTTGCGCTAAACCAAGGAGATTATTTTAGCGTCTGAGGATGGAGCGCCACACCTCCATCAGCTCCTTACTTTAACCGCACATATCCCTGTCTACTCATGACGCTTGGTTGGCGAAGGACCGTATCGAACTAGGAACCTTGTGGTTTAGCCGAACCTCTAACCGATGGAACAGATACGATAATAGATAGGAATAGATAGTGAAAATACTTAACATAGTTGATAGTTTGGTTGTTTTGTGGCATACAACCATTTCGGGTTATAACTGACGAATGAATCATTTGGATAAAACAAAGGATTTGGTTGCTTAACAATACCTGCTGTTGATTAATGATGGTCACCCAATAAGTATCTGACAGGCTTAAGTTCGCATGATGTATCGGGAATAAGTGCTTTCAGCGTGAATTTGACCGTACTGATAATAGAGTAGATTGAAAAGAGTAAAAAGTTGGAATATATAATATATATTATATAGAGAAGAGAGAGAGAGAGAGAGAGACAGACAGAGAGAGAGACAGAACAGACAGACAGACAGAAAGACAGACAGACAGAACATATACGATTGGAAAATGATTAGAGAAACAATCTTGGAGAATTAGTAGAATAGAGAACAGGCATAGATAGATGGATAGTAGAATGAAAACGAGTAAATTGTTGGAAGTTAATATATATATATATTATATATATATATTATAATATATATATATATATATATTATATATATGGGAAAGTAGACAGACAGCACGGGATTTATGGAACTTGATGTTTTATTGTCGAGGCGAATGCAACGTTTTCGGTGCTCTTATGAGACCATCTTCAGGACTTGATATAGTCCCTTAACTCCAATGATGGAATTCTCACTTTTTATTTATTTTTTTTTTTTTTTTTTTGAGAATTTCCATCATTGGAGTAAGCTATATCCAGAGTCATGAAGATGGTCTAATAAGAGAAAAGGGGTAAGAGGGACTTATTGAATGAGACTAGATAGATATGTAACGAAGAGAGCGCATTAGATTTAATAGGAACAGATAGAATAATGGAAAGAGGAAAACAGGATCTAATACATAGATAGATAGATAGATATATATAGATATAGATAAATCATAACGAGAAATATAGATATGGAACATGACTGCGATAGATAGTAGATGTAGAAGGTATTAACAGACTGCGATAGGTAGATAGATAGATATAGATAGATATCAACAGACTGCGATAGGATAGATAGAGAATTAGATAGATAGATAATAATAGATATATGACAGACTGAGATAGATAGATAGATAGCTAGATATGAAACAGACTGCGATAAGATAGATAGTAGATAGATAAGATAGATAGATAGTGAACAGAACTGCGATAATAGATAGAGTAAGATAGATAGATTAATGAACAGAACTGCGATAAAAGATAAGATAGATAGTAGATAGTGGATAGATATTAAAGACTGCGATGGATATGATAGTATGAACAGACTGAGATAGGATAGATCGATATAATAGCATAGAACAGCTGCGATTAGATAGGTGATATGATATGGATAGATAGATAGATATCAACAGACTGCGATAAATAGATAATAGATAGATATGAACAGACGCGCTAGATAGATGAGATAGATTATCACAGACTGCGATGATAGCAGATAGATAGATATCAACAGACTGGATAGATTAGATGATAGTAGATAGCCTACATATGAACAGAACTGGATGATGATAGAGAAAGAGTGAGAGATAGAGAGATTATACAATTTAATGTTGAAAACAGTCTCGGTAAATTAGTATTTCAATATTTCGATCTCCTAAATGTAGTCGTAAGATGATATCGTCCGTGTGACGTAGAAGAATAAAACTAGCCATGTCACTGCCATGTTCGAAGAGCTTGAACGTGGCATCTTTGGTTTTGTTTTTGTTTTTTTCTTTTTCTCAGGCAGTCGCCATTTATTCTTGTTAACGCCATTCGGGATATGCCGTTGAACTAACTAGCCTATCTGCTTGCCCCATCGAACGTTATGACGACACAGTGAAAGAATAATCGAAACGCCGCCCTGTCGCTGTGGCAAGTAGAATACACGACTAGCACCTCGCAGACGGGTAAAATCCCCGAATTCTTCTCTGATTTCAATTCACGTCGACAGACTATTCATGAACATTTCCATAATTACTTACCTTTTGGATTCGTAAATATTCTAAAATAGTTTTTTTCCTAATATATTAGGGGAAATACTTTTACAAGGTCTACGCCCCCCCCGCATTTTTATTTATGAAATTGAAAAAATCAACACACAGAAAAACCCCGAATTTGTACTTTATTTCTATAAAGATTAAGAGTCTGAATATTATATCAGAAGAGTTTTATAAGTTTTTGTACGAGGTTTAGTAAAGAAACGCAATGAATACAGAATTGTCCTAAATAGTCAATGAAAATTCACACCTGTTGTAAACAAAACGCGACTGTTTTACTTATTCTTAAGAATACGCGTTGACGTTATTTTTCCCAATTGGATATTTTGATCCTTGAATTAACTGTCCTTGGTGGCAGTCAAGTGCACAAATTACAATTGGGACGACCTTCGCATTTTCATGTTCCACTGTTTTCTCACGTTCTCTCTCTTGGCAAGGTCTAGGTTTTTCTACATCTTTTCGCTTTTTTTCTTTACTGTTGGCCGATGGGTGGCGACCGTGAATGCTTAAGGCCAGATCCTCGTGGCAGAGTATCCTGAATGCACACTCCACTGGTCTAACTGTGGACTAGACGCGGCTTCGAGAACCAAACCTCTGACATGGCGGCTGGTCAATGTCAAGCCTAGCTCTATATAGATTGTCCAAACCCTGTTCCTTTATGGTAAACTCAACCTTTTATCATATATGTGCCTAGAAAGCGGTGGCTGCTAGGGTCTTCATCGTGCTGGGAATGACGTTCTCTAGTCTTGATGGTGGAGGTCCACGTCCGGGGAAATGTGGACACACCTTGTATCCACGCATTGCTTCTTGGTCCACTCTACCCAGTCATGACAGATCTGTTTAAAAAATTATCAAAATTATTCAGTAATATAGTGTTGGTATACTTTCTTATACTCGTGCTTTTCTTTTCTATATCTTCTTGTCTACGTCTTGATATATTAAAATGTTCTTCTGCGTCTCTTCTAACTGTGGACTTCGTCTTGGTGGTCGGTCGCACTTAACTATTTTTCTAGATGCAGTCTTGTTTTACCCAAGAATTCACTCAACACACTAAACGTGTTATTTTCTTAAGCTTTTATTTACTTAACTAAACATTTCATGTAACTAAAACATCTGACTAATAGCGCGCGTATGCAGTGAGATTCCAGTTAAGGCAGTAACATCTTCTCTGCCCCGACGCCAAACTGAAACGAGGACCCAACCAGGTCCCACGTGACTACGTATTTCGGGCTCTGTCTATTCGCTGGAAAGTCCGCCGGTGATAGAAAAGTGGCCATCCCTTTAGAAATACAGGGGATTGACAATAATCTTATGCAACCGCATAGATTATGTAACAATAGCCCTGTTGGCTGGAACTTTAGAATACACCAACTGCACCTCTGCAGACCTCTGTAAGATGCAATGGGACCACCTGTTGGCCGTTGGTGGCGAACCGTGATGATTAAGGATGGAATCCTTGTGGATGAGCAGTCCATGACATGCAACACTCCACTGGTTCTTACTTTGGCTAGACGGGCATTCGGAGAGCCCCCACCCCACCATCTGATCAAGCAGCTGGTCACATCAAGACCTAGCACCTATATGATTGTTCCGTCTCTATTGCCTTACATTTTTATCTCGTGCTTCAAACGGGGCTGCCAAATAAATCTTGTTTTCGATTCTTCACTCTTTATTTTCTCAACAATAAGATAGATAGATAGATAGATATATAGATAGATGAAGGGAGAATGCGATATATATATATATATATATATATATTATATATAAGAGAAGAGAGAGAGAGAGAGAGAGAGAGAGGGTAGGCTAAGAATAGATAATAGATGCGGTCGAACTGATATATATATATATATATATATATATTATATATATATATATATATACATAGAATATAAGATAGATGGTAGACTGCGATAGCTAGAATGGCGATATATATATATATATATTATATATATATACGTAATATAGAGAGAGAGAGAGAGAAGAGAGAGAGAGAGAGAGAGAGAAGAGGCTAGATAGATAAATAGATGAGGTCAGACTGATATATATGGTAATATATAATATATATATATATTATTATATAATATAAATTTTATACATAGATAATAGATGATGGTAGACTGGCGATAGCTAGATAGATAGATAGATATGATGAGAGCACACTCAGATAGATAGATAGATAGATAGATAGATTAGAGAAGCCTGATTATAGATAGATAAATAGATAGAATAAATAAATGAGGGCAGAATGCGATACATATATATATATATATATACATATATAATATATATATTATATATATAATATATATATTATATATATTATATATATATATGTAGGCTGCGGATAGATAGAGAGAGAGAGTAGACTGCGAGAATGATAGATAGGGGGTAGACTGGCGATAGATAGATAGGATAGATAGATTAGAATATGAGTAATGAGGCAGACTGCGATATGTATCTATATATATATATATATATATATATATATATTATATATATTATATATATATAATAGAGAGAGAGAGAGAGGGGTAGGCTAAGATAGATAAATAGATGAGGGTCAGACTGATATATATATTATTATATATATATATATATATATATATATAGATATAATTTAATATATTTTATACATAGATAGATAGATAGAGGTGGTAGACTGCGATTAGCTAGATAGATAGATAAGATAGATGATAGATTGATAGATTGATAGATAATAGATAGATAATGTAGAGAGACTGATATAGATAGTAATAGATAGATAAATAAATGAGAGTAGAATGCGATAAGTATATATATATATATATATATATATATATTATATATATATATATATATGGTAGGCTGGATAATAGATAGATACGGGGTAGACGGATAGATAGATAATAGATATAAATGAGGGCAGACTGCGATATGTATATATATATATCTATATATTATATATATTATATATATATATATATATATAGAAAGAGAGAGAGAGAGAGAGAGAGAGAGGAGAGAGAGAGGGGGGAAGATAGATAGATAGATAGATAGAATAAGGGTAGACTGCGATAGATAGATAGATGAGCAGACTGCGATATGTATGTAATTATATATATATATATATATATATATATATAGAGAGAGAGAGAGAGAGAGAGAGAGGAGAGAGAGGGGGGGAAGATAGATAGATAGATAGATATATATTTTAATTCTTTGTCAATGGGATAGCGATTAATTCAGTCTTTACCCAATACGGAATCTACAATACAATAGTTCCATGGGAGAACACCGCTCAATGTGAATTACATTTGGTCAATGAAACTTAAAGGGTTAACGTTAAGCTTGAAGGATCTAGCACCTATATATGCCCATTCAATAAATACATTTTGGCTCACTCGTGAGAATATGACAGATGATAAACGCAGGAAGGAAACCTCGCTATAATTAGGTATCTTGGGAGAATGAACATTGAACCACAAGACTACCGCAACCAAGGACACAAAACAAAGAGAGATACAAGAATCGCTTCTTGTGAGCGAAATGCTTGGAGACAAACTAGTCCTTTGGGGGATCGGGGGAGTATTTAAAGGTTACCAGGGAAGAAGACCAATCCTTTGATGGAGAGCACTTAAGAATTACGCCATAGGGAAAGGGTGAATAATCATTCACGTTCCATACGTCACTTTTCTACGCGTAATTTTCAAAAACATGATTAATGACACTGGGGAACATCAGTAGGATATATGCCTGTTGGGCCTATAGAAAAATTACAGAGCAAGTTAACTGTTCCCTGGGTTTTTGTAAGATATAATCTGAATTCACTGAGATTTGTAGGCAAGAGCAGGATGAACAACAAAAAAATGAGAAAACTCATAAGTGATGTTCTCCTGTGGACAACTACACATGGACTCGTATTTTCTTACCTCTTTGCGTTACGTTTTTACCCTTTACAAATGCAGAAAACTGTTACAAAAAGAATAGTAGAATGGGCAGGACTGGGTGAGATATAGTAAATTCATTGTCCAATGCATTTTCATAGTAATTATTGTCCAATGCATTTTTATAGTAAAAATCTTGTCCAGTATATTTTATTGTAAATTCATTGTCCAATGCATTTTTATAGTGAATTCATTGTCCAATGTATTTTCATAGTAAAAATCATAGTCCAATGCATTTTTTATAGTAAAATCATTGTCTCTATGCATTTTTATAGTAAATTCATTGTCCAATGTCATTTTAGTTAGTAATCATTGTCCAATGGCAATTTTCTATAGTAAAAATCATTCCATTGCCATTTTATAGTAAATGCATTGTCAATGTTTTTTAGTAATTCATTGTCCAATGCATTTTTAAAGTAAATTCATTGTCCAATGTATTTTCATAGTAAAAATCATAGTCCAATGCATTTTTATAGTAAAAATCATTGTCCTATGCATTTTTATAGTAAATTAATTGTCCAATGCATTTTTATAGTAAAAATCATTGTTCAATGTATTTTCATAGTAAATTCATTGTCCAATGCCTTTTTATAGGAAAAGCATTGTCCTATGCATTTTTATATTAAATTCATTGTCCTATGCATTTTCATAGTAAAATCATTGTCCAATGCATTTTTATAAAAAATAAAATTTAAATGATAACAGTATGGATTTTTTTTCATTTAATATTTTAGATAGTAGACATTAACATTTCTTTTCAGAGTAGCTGGATCAATGCAAGGTCTATTTTTTTACATAGGGATTTAAATGGGGCATCCCACGAGGATTCAACTCACAATTCAGTAATAATGGATCTGCGGGACTAACTTTTAAAAATCCTCCCTCTACCCAAGCGACGCCGTTGCTAATATCATCTGAATCATTCAGTTAATGAGAGCAAGTGAGGTGTACATGTTTAGTCTGGTACAAGGTTATATTAACAGAGCACACGGTGAGGATCACTACTACACTAACAGATTGGTAACTATTGCTCAGCAGTGAGAGCCACATGTTTAGTCTGGTACAAGGCTTTATTAATAGAGCTCTCAGCGAGGATCAAACATATTACACTTACAGATTGGTCCTAGAACTAACCATTGTGCAACAGTGAGATACACATACTTAAATCTTTTCACACCTTCTCTATCATTCATTGTCCCCAGGAGGTCCTCTGTGCAGCATCTAGTCTCCGTGTAGAACTGGTCAAGATTGGTCTTTGTTGGGCAGCCCACATTAGCATGCCCATGAGTTGGCTTCTGAGACCAACTTGCTAACCATTGCGCAACAGTGTTTAGTCAGACACAAGAATTACTACTTCCGTTGGGATCACTACTTATCAAAAGCCTTGTGTCATTGTTAGCTTTTGATAATAACAACAAAACTTCGATTTACTTTTGATGTTACTTTATTCCAGAACCCCAGACCAGACAAATGCGCGCGGAGAGTCACATCTTGCTAGCTTCTAACTCTGCAACTGACTAACTGCAACTCTGAGTTGCTTACACCTTAAACCGGAAGGGCTTCTATTGACTTCCGTTCTCACGTTCCATCCCAGAACGCAAGGTGAGAGTGAGGTCAAGCATTGTCACTCACTCTCAAGGCCATCAGCTGTACTGATCGCCATAAGGATTTCTATACTACCTTAAAAAGTAATAGGGATCCAATTAATATGTAACAGCAGCATGGAATAAGAAAGTACTAGAAAAATGTTTATTCGTAGTATGGGAGTTGGAACTACTGACCTAGCCGACACCATAGGAGTGAAGGAATATTAGACTAAACTAAGTGAAACCCCACCCCCCTCCTCAAAATACACACTTACTTTTACTACATGGGTCACCAGTTGAAGTGACTACTAATAGAGCTATTTTGACTGACTTGTTGAATATTCTTTGGTTTTATTTGTTGAGATTACTCACACAGAACGTGTTGGGGGTTCTGGGCAGAATTAAGCTCGCCTTATAAAAATATTGTATTTCTGGTTGACAAACAGTTAGACAGCGCCCTGTTGGTTGCGGCGTTATAATACTCCGACTGCACCTCTGCAGAGGGGTAAAACTCACCCAATGGGGCCACCTGTTGGTCGTGAGTGGCGACCCGTGGTGCTTAAAGGATAGAACCCAGGTGGATGAATCAGTACTCAAGAAAGTAGCAAATTGGAAAACACCAGGCCATGATGGCATACATGGATTCTGGTTCAAAAAATTTACTTCTATCCACAAAAGAATGGCCCAGCAACTGAACAGATGTCTACAAGAAACAGAATACCCGAATGGATGACAAAAGGGATAACTACCCTAATCCAGAAAGACCCACAAAAAGGAAACATCCCCAGCAATTATAGACCAATAACTTGTCTACCCATGATGTGGAAAATATTGACTGCGGTTATAAAAGAAGAAATATACTTTTCACTCAATTGGCGGAAACTTTTCCCAGAAGAACAGAAAGGATGCCGCAAGGGAAAAAGAGGAACACACGACTTACTGTATATAGACCAATACATTCTTAAGGAAGTAAAAAAATAGACGGAAAAATATTGCAATGGCGTGGATCGATTACAGAAAAGCCATGACATGGTCCCACATACCTGGATTTTAGAATGTCTAAAAATGTACAAAATTTCCAACAACATCATAAACTTCACTGAAAAAGCCATGGAAACAGACAAGTTCAATTAAAAGCTGGAAAACAATCCCTGGCAGAAGTAAAAATCCAAAGAGGTCTCTTCCAAGGAGACTCGTTATCACCACTACTGTTTATTATAGCAATGATGCCACTCAATCATATACTTAAAAAATGTACAGGGGATACAAATTCACTAAATCACAAGAAAAGATAAACCACCTTATGTACATGGATGACATAAAAAAATTTGCAAAAAATGAAAAAGAATTAGAAACCCTAGTACAAACTATTAGAATATATAGCCAGGATATAGGGATGGAATTTGGAATTGAAAAATGTGCTATGCTAGTAATAAAACGGGGTGAAAGAAAATTAATGGACGGAATACAACTGCCAAATCAGGACACTATAAAATCACTTGATGAAAATGAAAGTTACAAATACTTACGAATTTTAGAAGCAGACAACATCAAGCAAGCAGAAATGAAAGGAAAAGTTTTTTAAAAAAAGAATATCTCAGGAGAACTAGAAAAGTTTTAGAAACCAAACTTAACAGCAGAAATGTCAAGAAATTAGTCAAAAATTACGTTAATGTATGCCAGTAATGTGTATGTTCACCTCTTTGGATTAATATCATCTATTCCTATCTATCTATCTATCTGTCTGTCTATCTATCTATCTGATTCTGTTCATATCTATCTATCCATCTATCTATCTATATATGTATGTGTAGAAAGTTTTGTAGAAAAAACGTTAAAAGTTTTGCTGACAGAAATCTGTTTCGACATTATGAAGATGTCTTTATCAAAGCAACATTGTAAGCGGAAAAATGAAATAAATATATCATTAATTACGAGGCACAGAACACTCTCGATCAGTAACGGAATTTTCAAAACAATTTTAAAAATACGTATTTAATGTTAAAAATAAAAATATTTTTTTTTTTAAATTATAAGCATTTTTATCATAAAAAAGCTCAAAAGAGTTTGCAGTAAAAGTGTATATGAATATCAAAAAGTTCAGGAAAATGTTCCGGTTACAAATGAAAGTCTATCTATCTATTTCAGTCTGTTCATATCTATCTATCTATCTATCTCTATTGCTATCTGTTCATATCTATCTATCTATCTATCTATCTATCTATCTCATTCTGTTCCTATCTATCTATAATTTATATTCATTCTCTCTCTCTCTCTCTCTCTCTCTCTCTCTCTCTCTCTCTCTCTCTCTCTCCAGACGGAATTAACAAACGAAAGTAATTTTAGTTTCATTCATTAACTCCGTCTGGTGTGAGTTTTTTTTCTACTTTGCATATCAGACGTACGAATAAATATGCATATTAAAACACAGGGCGCATGCGCTAGTTGAAGGCGGGAAAACACTGTGGCGGCCATTAGGAATGGAATTCTTCTGCTGGAGAGTCAATGGACTTTCGGCGGCGCATCGGCAGGTGCATGTAATCCATGATTTGCGTCGAATTCCCTAATCGTTTGAGTCGCCACTCAATGTTGACTACTGTTCAAAGCCTGCAGGTGATGGAAGGATAGGAACAATGGCATTCACTGCTCGGTTAAAGGGGGGGGGGCTGAGAGGATGGTGAGAGAGAATATGGAAGGAAATAGAAGAAGAAGAAGAAGAAGAAGAAGAAGAAGAAGAAGAAGAAGAAGAAGAAGAAGGAAATTAAGAAGAAGAGAATTGAAAGAAGAAGAATAGAAAGAAGAAGAAGAAGAAGAAGAAGAAGAAGAAAAGAAGAAGAAGAAGAAGAAGAAGAAGAAGAAGAAGAAGAGAAGAAGAGAAAACTTGAAAGAAGAAGAAGAAGAAGAAGAAGAAAGAAGAAGAAGGAACTTGAAGAAGAAGAAGAAGAAGAAGAAGAGAAAAAGAAGAAGAAGAAAATAGAAGAAGAAGAATTGAAGAAGAGAAAGAAGAAAGAAGAAGAAGAAGAAGAAAGAAGAAAGAAAGAAAGAAGAAGAAGAAGAAGAAGAAGAGAAGAGAGAAGAAGAAGAAGAATAGAAGAAGAAGAAGAAAAGAAGAAGAAGAAGGAAAATTAAAAGAAGAAGAAAAAGAAGAAGAGGGAAAATTGAAAGAAGAAGAAGGAGGAGGAGGAGGAGGAAAACTGAAAAAAGAAGAAGAAGAAGAAGAAGAGGAAAATTGAAAGATGAAGAAGAAGCAAAGGAAGGAAAATGGAAAGAAGAAATAAAAGAAGAAAAATGAAGTGTAAAATAAAGAAAGGAAAACTAAAAAGAAAGAAAAAAGAAACGAAGAAATAAGGAAAAAAAAAGAAAAGAAAGAAAAGAAAGAAAAAGAACGATAAAGACAAAGAAATAAAAAAAAAGAGCTAAAAATGTACAAATAATATCTTAATGAAAGAGAATATATTGGTTTACTCAAGTTTCGAAGAAAGAATGAAAGAAAGAAAGAAGAAGAAAGAAAAAAGAAGAAAAGAAAGAAAGAAAGAAAGATAGAAAGAAAGAAAAGAAGAAAGAAAGAAAGACGTAGAGAAAAGACAGAGTCAAGAAAGAAAGAAAGAAAGAAAGAAAGAAAGAAGAAAAGAAAGGAAAGAAAGAAGAGAAAGAAAGAAACAGTAGATAAAAAGAAGAGTCAAAGGAAGAAAGACAGAGTAAAGAATGAAAGAAAGACAGAGTAAAAAAAGAAAGAAAGAAAGAATGAATGAATGAATGAAAAAAGACACAGAGAATGAGACAGAGTCAAAAGAAAGAAAGAAAGAAGAAAGAAGGAAAAAGGGAGGAAGAAAAGAAAGAAGGAAAAAGGAAAGAAAGAAAGAAGAGCCGTAGAGAAAAAGACAGAGTCAAAGAAAGAAAGAAGAGTAAAAAAAAGAATGAAAAAAAAAAGAAAGAAAGAATGATGAATGAATGAAAAAGACATAGAGAATGAGACAGAGTCAAAAGAAGAAAGAAAGAAAAAAGGAAAAAGGGAAGAAAAAAAAGAAAGAAAGAAAGAAGAAGACGCAGAGAAAAAGACAGAGTCAAAGAAAGAAAGTCAGAGTAAAATGAAGAAAAGACAGAGTAAAAAAAGAAGAAGAAGAAAGACAGATGAATGAATGAAAAAGACAGAAAAAAGAGAATGAGACAGAAGAAAAGAAGAAAGAAAGAAAGAAAGAAATATATGTGTGAAAGAATGAAGGTATGAGTCGACGTATTCTGGCACGTTCCAATGTTATTCACAACAGAGCCATGTATTTTTTTCCTTTTCACCTTTTTAGATGAAGAATCGTCAACCATATTATTATTCCTAATTTTGACTCGTATTTTCTTACCTCTTTGCGTTACATTTTTAACCCTTTACGAATGCAGAATAGTAGTGTAGGCATGACTGGGTGAGAATGATAATTCACTGGGAATTGTGCAAAACACTAAAATTTGGCTCTTAGTAATAGTTTGTTAGTTATAGAAACCAATTTGTTGGAGGTTTGATCCACTGGGAATTATGCAAACAATTTAATTTTGACCATGCAACAAAATGGTATATGCATAAACCAGAATCTGTTCTTGAGAATGAAACGCATGCAATTCTCAGGGGCTTCGAGATAAAGACGGATCACCCCATCCCAGCCAGGAGACCAGACCTAGTGTTGATTAACAAAAAAACAAAAAGAGTACGTGTCAACTGGTTGAATTTCCTGTTCCAGCAGATCACTAGGTAAAAATATTCATATGAATATATAGTGTTAGTAATAAAGTTGGTGGAGTGGCCTGTTGTCGATATCAGCCAGATAGAGAGGGAGTCTATCCCCTTTTCGCTAGTGCTAGACCAGGGAGATTGTTTTTCCTGGGGTGGGGCGCCACACCATTTTACAACACAGATCAGTGCTATTCATACGCTGAGTGGAGGAAACTGGTATTGAACCCAGAACCTTGCGATTCATAGGCAGGTGATCTAACGACTGCCTTAGTAATAGTTTGTTAGTTATAGAAACCAATTTTGTTGGAGGTTTGAGATCGTTTTTTATTTTGTTTTTTTTTTATTTTTTGTAAATCTTAAGGGCTTTAGTGTTAGCTAGTTGTAGAAAAGATGTAGAAAAAATATCTATGTAATCAAAGTAATCATTTAAATATTTAGGTGTAAAAACAGAAAGAACTCTAGAATTTCTATGTAATCAAATTAATCATTTAAATATTTAGGTGTAAACACAGAAAGAACTCTATGGTAAAAGTAGAGTCGGTGAGGCGGATTAATGTTGGTATCAGCCAGAAAGCGACGGATTCTATTCCCTTTTCACTATCACTAGACCAAGGAGATTGTTTTTAGCGTCTAAGGGGGAGCGCCACACCTACTATCAGCTCCTCACTTTATGTAGAAAACTGTTACAAAAAGAATAGTAGAGTAGACATGACTGGGTGAGAATGATAATCCACTGGGAATTGTGCAAGACACTAAAATTTGGCTCCGATGCAGGCGCTGTGTATAATGGTTATCGTTGTAAAAAAATGAGTTAAAATCCTGGACGAGACTGTTTGCATTTCACATAGTCCTAATACTCTAGAGAAAGGCATCCAACTATTCTCCTTCCATCCATGGGTAAATTGTAAGGTATGCTGAGCTCTTTAATCTTGGTTAGGCAACCAGTCTGGGAGAAGGAAAAGTCTTAATTCAAACCTGTTAAATTCTGCTTAAGAAATTGACCAAGTTTCGCAACCTGCTTGTGGGGTAGGGTGGGGGTAAATTCATATACTGCCTCATGGTATATGCACAAATCAGCATATGCCCCAAAATTTGAACCCCATGAAATTCTCTGAAATTTCGAGAGACAAACAGATCAACTTATCCCGGCCTAAAAATGTAACCGATATATATATATATATATATATATATATATATATATATATATATATATATAGTATATAAGAAGTCAGTACATGAAAATGTGAATATGAACATGTATTGAACACGATTCATTTAGCATAAACCCCCCTGTTGGCTGAGGCTATAGAATACACCGACTGCACCTTTAAAATATTCCCAATGCATTTTTATAGTAAAATCATTGTCTAATGCATTTTTATAGTAAAAATCATTTCTAATGCATTTTCATAGTAAAAATCATTGTCTAATGCATTTTATAGTAAAAAATCATTGTCCAATGTATTTTCAATAGTAAAAATCATTGTCCAATGCATTTTTAAATAGTAAATTCATTGTCCAATGCATTTTTATGTAAAAATCATTGTCCAATGTATTTTCATAGTAAAATCATTGTCCAATGCATTTTTTATAGTAAATTCATTGTCCCAATGCATTTTTATAGTAAAAATCATTGTCCAATGTATTTTCCATAGTAAATCATTGTCCATGCATTTTTATCCATTGTCCAACTGCATTTTAATAGTAAAATCATTGTCCAATGCATTTTATCATATGTTAAATTCATTGTCCAATGCATTTTATAGTAAAAATCATTGTCCAAATTGCAAATTTTCATAGTAAAATCATTGTCCAATGCATTTTCATAGTAAAAATCATTGTCCAATGCATTTTTTATAGTAAAAATCATTGTCCATGCATTTTATAAGTAAAAATCATTGTCCAATGCATTTTATAGTAAAAAATCATTGTCCCAATGCATTTTATTAGTAAATTCAATGTTCATGTAAACACTCATTGTTAAATGCATTTTTTTTTTTGTAAATTCATTGCCAATGTAGTTTTATCGTAAAATCATCGCTGAAACTTCCTACCTTGTCTTAGCTATATCCCTTTTGAATACTAACTATGTACACATATCCATGGACATATATAGACCGACCTGTTGGCTGGGGCAGTAGAATACACCGACTGCCCCTCTGAAGAAGGTTAAGAAAATCCACCACATATATATATATATATATATATATATTATATATATATATAATAATTTTATATATAATGAATAGAAAATTTATTTTATTTTTAACATAAATACGCATTTTCAAAAAAGATTTTTTTTAGATTCCGGCCCTGAACGAGAGCGTTTGTTGTACCTCGTGATTAACGGTTTATTTATTCCGCTTTATTAAAAGGTCGAAACAGATCTGTCAGCAAACTAATAACATCTTTTGTTTTTTCTAAAAAAAATTTCATATTTCATACTGTCCGGATTCACTTCCATTTCCTTCATATATATATATAATATAGTATATTATATATATATATATATATATATATATATATATATATATATATATATATATATATACGGCATTAAGAAGGCGTGCTCAGGCTTAGTTTTTGTGTCTAAAGTGTTGGGTACATATATTAATAATGAGATACTAGCCTGTTAATCATTACAGGCAAGTATATAGATAAATAGATAGATAGATAGATAGATAGATAGTGTGCATAAAATCATCGTCCTTATTTTTTGTATTTGCTATTATTATTGTGTGTTGGGTACACATATTAATAATGACATACTAACCTGTTAATCATTATAAGACAAGTATATATATATATATATTATATATATATATATATATATATAATATATATAGATAGATAGATAGTATAGATAGATTATATAGATATATATATATATAGAGAGAGGAGATAAATGTGCATGAAAATCATCGTCCTTATTTTTTGGTAGATAGATAGATAGATAGATAGATAGATAGATAGATAAGATACTAGCCTGTTAATCATTTACAGGCAAGTATATAGATAGATAGATAGATAGATAGATAATGTGCATAAAATCATCGTCCTTATTTTTGTAGATAGATAGATAGATAGATAGATACTAGCCTGTTAATCATTACAGGCAAGTATTATAGATAGATAGATAAGATAGATAGATAATGTGGCATAAAAATCCATCGTCCTTATTTTTTTGTAGATAGATAGATAGATAGAATAGATAGATAGATACTAAGCCTGTTAATCATTACAGGCAAGTATATAGATAGATAGATAGATAGATAGATAATGTGCATAAAATCATCGTCCTTTATTTTTTTGATAGATAGATAGATAGATAGATAGATTAGAATACTAGCCTGTTTAATCCATTACAGGCAAGTATATAGATTAGATAGATAGATAGATAGATAATGTGGCATAAAAATCATCGTACCTTATTTTTTGTAGATTAGATAGATAGATAGATAGATAGATAGTATAGATAGATAACTAGCCGCTGTTAATCATTACAGGCAAGTGATAAGATAGATAGATAGATAGATAGATAGATGATAATGTGCATAAAATCATCGTCCCTTATTTTTTTCTCTATTTGCTATTATTATTGACCTCGTTATGACTCATTCCCTTTTCCTTAATCATTTCAATCTTTTGACATTTTTAATTTTAAAATCATTGTCAGCCATAATAGCATTGTTGCTTCTCTTATCATTCGTCTTCTCCTTTATTTTTCTTTTTTTCTATTTTTTTCTATTTTTCTATTTTTACATTAGATCAATTTCTCAGTTTCTAAAACCCAATAAGAGCAAAAATTATTACAGCTTCTAAATTTTAATTATTATGTATCTGTATCTGTTGCTACTTCAACATGGCTGCCACTGGACTGAAACCTGCCATTGTCCGCACCACTTCCGTCTCTCCCTATTTCCGCTGCTACTACTTCCGCCGTCCATTTTTGTTTTTCGTTCTTTCTTTCTGTTTATTTATTTTTCTTTCTTTCTATTCATTCATATCCAATTAACAAAAGATATTATCCTGTATGTAAATATGGGTTTTGGAGTGTCTTGCATTTTCCGTACTGATTTATAAAACTTACCATTGCTATTTTGAACAACAAAAAAAAAACGCCAGCTGTTGAGGCAGGCGGCCATTTTTGTTATAAATAAGAAGATGCGAAAGAAAAGAAAAAAGAAGGGGAAGAGAAAAAAAACCCGGCCATGTTTTGTTATTAAGGCGTCTCTCGGGAATGGATGTCTCCAAATATTTTCTTTTCTTTTCTTTTTTTTTTTTTTTTCTTTTTTCTTTGTTGATATTTTTATTTTCTGTTTTTATTTTTTATCTGCCCGCCCCTTTAAAAATTGTTTTAAGCTTTTGTATACATTATTTTTTTTTTCACTTAAGGCGAGCAATAACAATTTTTCTGTGCTTATTTTATCTACTTTATCTACATGTATGTAAATATATATGTATGTTTGTATATCTAAGTGCTTTTATAAATACATATATAATATATGCATGCGTGTGTGTGGTGTGGCTATATATTATATATACATATATATATATATATATATATATATATATATTATGTATATATATGTATAATACGTAAATACAATACACACATATATTTATATATATATATATATATATATATATTATATATATATATATACGTGTGTATGTATTTACGTATATATAATGTATATAATATTGTATGAGTGTAATAACGTATTTATGTATATATTGACTGTATATATATATATATATATATATAGTATATATAAATATAACAACGAATGTATACAGTTATATATGCGTATACAAATATGAATATGCATTTCTATGTGCGTATGTGTCTTCGTGTAAGTATGTACGTAGTTGCGTGTATATATATATAATATATTATATATATATATATATATATTATATACGCATTTGTTTGATATTCGTACGTACTTGTATGCATATATATATATATATATATATATATATATATATATATATATATATATATGAGTCTACTTTTCAGTATGTATATATATATATATATATATTATATATATATATATAATATATATATATAAGTAAAGCCTAATAAGTCATAGATTATCTACCTAGTTTTCTCCTAATGAGTAATCAGGATAATCATGACATATCTAATTTAGGCAACTCTTTCGGTATCTTTCCTTTTGGCCATTACGGTAGTGCAAACTCATTATTTTCCCGTGGTGCGGTTCAGTCCTTATTTTATGGATTTTTTTTTTTATCCAGGCATAAATTTGTATTTTGTTTAAATGCAAATTATAGTGCCGTGAGTTTTTATACACTGTCAGAGTTATATTATATATATATATATATATATATATATAATATATATATATATATATATATAAACTCTGATGGTGTATAAAAACTTATATATATATATATATTATATATATATATATAGTATATAGTATATAGAAAGATTGAAAAACACAGGTTTAAAATGAGTTAAGTGTTGAGTTTATTGGCCGACGCTGCAGTTTTTCGATCTATTAATTAGATCATCTTCAGGGGCATTTCTTGGTATATGGAAGGTAATAAAAAATTTTTTTTTACATTCTTATTACCTTCCATATACCAACAAATGCCCTGAAGATGATCTAATTAATAGATCGAAACACTGCAGCGTCGGCGCAATAAACTCACCAACTTTAACTCATTTAAACCTGTGTTTTTTCTATCTTTTCTTAATACATACTACATACCGTCGGATTCACTTCTTTTTTCTTCAACACACACACACACACACAACACACACACACACACACATATAATATATATAATATATATATATATATATATATGTGTGTGTGTGTGTGTGTGTGTGTTGTGTGTGTGTGTGTGTGTGTGTCTTTTTTCTTAACTCAAAAATATTGTTAATACTTTTCTTTTGAGCGATTTTAGTAAGGAATTTTTATAAAGATTTTTTAATATCTTTTAACCCTAACCCTTACCTCAGCTAAATAATGGACCAGTCTGTTTTTATTATAAAGAAAGAGAGGGAAGAGAAAGGACATGTTACATAGAAAAATATAATAAGGAAGGAAGAAAGAGTAGGGAAAAGATAGAGAAAGGTGGTGGGTGTGCGGAAGCGATGGCGCTAATCTGTTTTAATCGAATATAATGAAAAGGTGAAAAGAAGGAAAGAAAAAAAAAGAATGAAGTAGAGAGAGAGTTAAATCAAAATTATCATACTTTTTACATATTGAACTATTTAACAATAGTTGCCTATTAGCTGTACAGTGAGAGAGTCTATCCCCCTTTTGCTAGCACTAGGTCAGGGAGATTTTGTTGTTGAGGTGCTGCGCCACACCTACTGTCAGCTCCCAGTCTATTTATTACACAGATCAGATTCAAAATCTGTTTTTTCACTAACCGTCTAAAAACGACGGTCGTCATCATCATGTCAATTAGCACGGATATCCATGACAATCTCTCGCCAACCTTCCCTATCATTCATTGCTCCTGGGAGGTTCACTGCGCAGCATCCAGTATCCGCGCAGAGTTGGTCAATGTATGTCCTTGCTGGGCGGCCTATGTGCTGGCTTCCTCAGGAGAACGTCGCTTGTGAGTTCGTCCTTGCTCCTCCAGAAGTTTCCAGCATGTGTTGTCTGTCTCACTCAGATGGTTTGTGAGATAGGGGGCAGGTGTCCATACAGCTGCTCCATTGTTGGGGTACTGTTTCCACGACTTTGTTCAAAACCACACCCAGCATTCTTGTGCAGTCTCACATCTATCTTATTATCAAGGCGCCTCAATTAGGGTTTAAGTTGGTGCAGCCCATAACAGTAGCACTGATAACAACCACAAGCTTGGGAAGATTGTATTTATAACTTGTCAGTGAGATCGGATTTCCATATGATGATAATCTGTTTATAGGCCGCATGCCCTTCCCTATTCGTGTATTAACAATCGCTTTTATGGATGAGATATTACTGACCTAGGATATGGTGAATTATTCTTACTTACTTTCATGTATAATGACACTGATTATTTGATGAATACAATTAAAGCAATTTTTAATGAAATATGTAATAGTTTATAGCCGACCCATGCTTTTCCCTAATTCGTGCGTGTTAACATTTATCGCTTTCTGTGGAAACGTGTTACCACGATACCCATCATTATACGCACCATTATTACCTATGTGTTGTATACTCTCTTTCCTTACTTTCTTACTCTAATTATTTCTTGCTTCCAGCGTCTGGACTTCGTCTTGGGGAACTTCGTGTCTGGTCTTCCATTGGGGAATTTCTCCCAGAGCCCTGTGTCATTGTAGTTTTAGATAATAACACAAGACTTCGATTTAACTTGAATCATATCTTATTCTGAAATCCCCACCAGACTACCTGCGCAGATTGAGTCGGCAGCGTGCATAACACGACTTACCACCGTCGTGGTCTTGGCCGATCTGACTAAAACTCTTTCTAATCTAAATCAGAAGAGGGTCTTCTCCACCGATTCTCACGGTATCCACCGGAAGGAGGATCAGGACTGAGGTCAAGCCTTGTCATTCAATCCTTCAAGGCCGCCTGCTGAACTTATAACAGCCATTTTGGTTTCTACACTACTGTACATAAGTATTAGGAATCTAATAATTATGTAACACATGGAGCAACAGTTAGTTCGTCTTCATTAGAAAATAATAACATTGCTTGTTTATTTTCGCTGAAAATCAACCAAGACGCTAGTGTCTTTTATTTCTTATGCAAAAATATTCTAATACTTTTCCTTTGGGCGTTTCTTTGAAATGTACCGATTTTAATTAGAAATCTCGTAAAGAGTTTTTAATACATTTTAATTAACGAGATATTAATACGATATTTTAATTAAGATTTTCTATTAAGATTTTAATTAATGAAAAATGTACATGCCGTGCAATGTTTTGCTTTGTACAAATCTCTACGAAGCATCAAGAATGTTATGAATTATTACACTGGGCGGTAAATAATTGATTTTTGGAAAAAATAAATCATCCGTAAAGAGTTGAATTCTTTGGAGAAAGATACGAGGGTGAGATAAAAGTTTAGCAAGAATTTTGGTAAGGTAAGAAAGAAAGAAAAGAAAGAAGAAGAAAGAATTGAAAAGAAAGAAAGAAAGAAAGAAAGAAAGAAAGAAGAAAGAATTGAAAAGAAAGAAATAATTGATGAGAAAGAAAGAAAGAAAGAAGAAAGAAAAGAAAGAAAGAAAGAAGAAAAGAACGAAAGAAAGAAAGAAAAGAAAGAAAGAATTGAAAAGAAAGAATATTGATGAGAAGAAAGAAGAAAAAAGAAAGAAAAAAGAATTGAAAAGAAGAATAATTGATGAGAAAAGAAAGAAAGAAAGAAAGAAAGAAAGAAGAAAAGAAAGATTGAAAGAAAGAAATAATTGATGAGAAAGAAAGAAAGAAAGAAAGAAGAATTGAAAAGACAAGAAATTAATGATGAGAAAGAAAGAAAGAAAGAAAAGAAGAAAGAATTGAAAAGAAAGAAATAATTGATGAAGAAAGAAGAAAGAAAGAAAGAAGAAAGAAAGAAAGAAAGAATTGAAAAGAAAGAAATAATTGATTGAGAAAGAAGAAGAAAAGAAAGAAAGAATTGAAAAGAAGAAATATTGATGAGAAAGAAAGAAAGAAAGAAAGAAAGAAGAATTGAAAAAGAAAAATAATTGATGAGAAAGAAAGAAAGAAAGACAAGAATTGAAAAAGAAAGAATATTGATGAGAAAAGAAAGAAAGAAAGAAAGAAAGAATTTGAAAAGAAAGAAATAATTGATGAGAAGAAAGAAAGAAGAAAGAATTGAAAAGAAAAAGAATTGATGAGAGAAAGAAAGAAAGAAAGAAAGAATTGAAAAGAAAGAAATAATTGATGAGAAAGAAAAGAAAAAAAAGAAAGATTGAAAAAAAGAGCATAATTGATGAAAAGAAGAAAGAAGAAAGAAAGAAAGAAAAGAAAGAAAGAATTGAAAAGAAAGAAATTAATTGATGAGAAGAAAGAGAAAGAAAGAAAGAATCAAAGAAAAGAATTGAAAGAAAGAATA
Organism: Doryteuthis pealeii; assembly: GCA_023376005.1. Lineage (NCBI taxonomy): Eukaryota > Metazoa > Mollusca > Cephalopoda > Myopsida > Loliginidae > Doryteuthis > Doryteuthis pealeii. The sequence goes on along the minus strand of CM042180.1, from coordinate 19,494,625 downwards.
ATGATGAAGAAAGAAAGAAAGAAAAGAAAAGAAAGAAAGAATTGAAAAAAAAGAAATAATTGATGAAGAAAGAAAGAAAGAAAGAAAGAAGAAAGAAAAGAAAGAAAGAGAAGAAAGAAAGAATTGAAAAGAAAGAAATAAATTGATGAGAAGAAAGAAGAAAGAAAGAAGACTTGAAAGAAAGACATAATTGGATGAGAAAGAAAGAAAGAAATGAAGAATTAAAGAAAGAAATTTAATTGATGAGAAAGAAAGAAAGAAAAAAGAAAGAAAGAAAGAAGAAGAAGAAAGAAAAGAATTGAAAAAGAAAGAAATAATTGATGAGAAAGAAAGAAAGAAAGAAAGAATTGAAAAGAAAGAAATAATTGATGAGAAAGAAAGAAAGAAAGAAAGAAAGAATTGAAAAGAAAGAAATAATTGATGAAGAAGAAAGAAAGAAAGAAAGAAAGAAAGAAAGAAAGAATTGAAAAGAAAGAAATAATTGATGAGAAGAAGAAAGAAAAGAAAGAAAGAAAGAAAGAAAAGAAAGCAATTGAAAAGAAAGAAAGAATTGATGAGAAAGAAAGAAAGAAAGAAAGAAAGAAAGAATTGAAAAGAATGAAATAATTGATGAGAAAGAAAGAAAGAAAGAAAGAAAGAAAGAAAGAAAGAAAGAAAGAATTGAAAAGAAAGAAATAATTGATGAGAAAGAAAGAAAGAAAGAAGAAAGAAAGATTGAAAAGAAAGAAATAATTGATGAGAAAGAAAGAAAGAAGAAAGAAAGAATTGAAAAGAAAGAAATATTGATGAGAAAAGAAAAGAAAGAAAGAAAGAAAGAAAGAAAGAAAGAATTGAAAAGAAAGAAATAATTGATGAGAAAGATACGAAAGAAAGAAAGAAAGAAAGAAAGAAAGAAAGAATTGAAAAGAAAGAAATAATTGATGAGAAAGAAAGAAGAAAGAAAGAAAGAATTGAAAAGAAGAAATAATTGATGAGAAAGAAAGAAAGAAAGAAGAAAGAATTGAAAAGAAAGAAATAATTGATGAGTAAAGAAAGAAGAAAGAAAGAAAGAAAGAATTGAAAAGAAAGAAAGAATTGATGAGAAAGAAAGAAAGAAGAAAGAATTGAAAAGAATGAAATAATTGATGAGAAAGAAAGAAAAAAGAAAGAAAGAATTGAAAAGAAAGAAATAATTGATGAGAAAGAAAGAAAGAAAGAAAGAAAGAATTGAAAGAAAGAAATAATTGAATGAGAAAGAAGAAAAAAAGAAAGAAAGAATTGAAAAGAAAGAAAGAATTTGATGAGAAAGAAAGAAAGAAAGAAAGAATTGAAAAGAATGAAATAATTGATGAGAAAGAAAGAAAGAAGAAAGAAAGAATTGAAAAGAAAGAAATAATTGATGAGAAAGAAAGAAAGAAAGAAAGAAAGAAGAAAGAAAGAATTGAAAAGAAAGAAATAATTGATGAGAAAGAAAGAAAGAAAGAAAGAAAGAATTGAAAAGAAGAATAATTGATGAGAAAGAAAGAAAGAATTGATAAGAAAGAAAGAAAGAAAAAAAGAAAGAATTATTCCTTTCTTTTTTCTTTCTTTCTTTCCGTATTACAAGTTACTTTATTCTTCCTTTCTCATCAGTTTCTTCTTTCATTCTTTCTTTCTTTCATTTTTATTTTTTCTTATCAGTTTCTTTCTTTCTTTCTTTCTTTATATATATATATATATATATATATATATATATATATATATATATTATATATGTGTGTGTGTGGTGTGTGTGTGTGTGTGTGTGTGTGTGTGTTTTTAAAGTTGGGCGTTATTACGAAGCATTAAAAATATATAAATGAATGAACTCGATATATGGAGTATTGGATTCACTTATTTTTTTATCATTATTTTTTGTCATAAATATTCGGGTTCATTAGATACCCTTTATCAAATGAATGTTATTCCTGTTTAACGGCTTTTTTGTCTCTGTTGTTATCGACAGCGGCAGCGTCTGTGAAATATTTATAATAACGGAGAATTCCGATGTCTGCGTTCAGTCCCTTCACGTGTGTTTGTAATTTTAGAATCCATTTAGTTTCTGATTGTTTTCTAGATTGCGTTGTTGGAAATGCGTTTTCTCTTAAAATGCATTTGAAGTGTGTAAGGTTGTGTGATAGGGTGTTAAAATGAAGTGCTATTGTACTATGCGGGGATTTGAGATTTATAGTGGATTTGTGGTTATTTAGTCTTAGTCTAAAGGATGTTGATGTTTCTCCCACATATCCGCTATTTCTGCATTGTGTGCAGTTTATATAATATATGATGTTAGCGCATTGTGTGCAGTATATATATTTCTGCATTGTGTGCAGTATATATAATATATGATGTTAGCGCTATCGCATGTTAGGTGTGGCGAATATATATATATATATATATATATATATATATATATGTATTCGGTACTCTTAAAATCTTTCTGGTCTTAATTCATTGTTTCACTTGGCATGTTTTGGTCGCTATCTTCGCCTAGTCAGAATTGGATGTCAGCCAACAGACAGAATTCTGAACTGAATTCGATTTGCTTACCGACATTTAAGTGTGTGCATCGAACTCATTGTACTGCACTTGATTTTCGGCTTTTCGTCCACGGCTTAAAGCTCATCTGAAAACCTGGGTGCGCGTCTCTGCCGGATTTTCGAAAAGCCTCCTCCAATAGGACAAGATTTGCAAGGCCGCATTAAAAGATGTCACTTGGTGCACCTGCCGATTATAAAAGCCGCTACGCTGAAATTCCTTTTTTTTGTGGAGGTGTGTGCAACAAAAATCCCAAAATTTCAAAATACCTAATGCGTTGTTAGTACCCTTTTACTCAATTATATATATATATATATATATATATATATATATATATATATGTGTGTGTGTGTGTGTGTGTGTGTGTGTGGTGTAAAAGAATGACTTACCATTTTAAAACAAGCTCTGATGATGATTTTTATAATCGAAATATTGTACAATATTAGCTCTGAATATGATATAAAATATTTTCACTTTAACAGCATATTGTGTGTTTTTCATATCCCTTTATATATATATATTATATATATTATATATATATATATATATAATATATTGGATTCATTTCCTTACTCTTAACACATACACACACACATACACACACACACACATATATATATATATATATATATATATATATTATATATATATATATATAACCCAAATCCAGAGAAGAAATCTTTCTTACGACACAAATAGTTTTATTTTAAAAACTGTCGCAGTTTGAGAGCTCAATGTGTGTTCCTAATATTAGAGTCACAGAGCAAATATATAAGTAAAGAAGTAACAAAAGACTTAGAGATTGAGCATTATAGTCTAAGCTCCCTGAAATAGACTATATGCTCTATCTCTAAGTCTTTTGTTACTTCTTTACTTATATATATATATATATATATATATATATATATATATATATGGCGTAAATATGGAAATAAATCCGACAATATTAAGAAATTTGAAAAACTAAGTGTTCCAAAAATAAGATGAATTTATTTATCGACGCTTAAACGTTTCGGTTTATTTAAACCTTCCCGCTTACATTGTGCCTATCACTTTCACCTCTCTATGTATCACTTGGTTACCTCCTCGTTATATATGTTAGTTTCTCTGAGAGTGGGGAGAGAGAGAGAGAGTAGAAAGAGAGAGTTGGGAGAATTAGAAATGTATTTGTATGTTAAATATCATAAGCAGCAACCCGTAGCTTAATTTAGGTCAAACCTTCTCTTTCTTAGAAATCTTACAAAATGATGTTATTGTTTTGTCCGGTCGTATATATATAATTTGATTCGTTTTGGACACTCACTTTTCCTTAATCTCAATTATCTATCCAGAACCATATATATATATATATATATATATATATGTGTGTGTGTGTGTGTGTGTGTGTGTGTGGTACATTCTTCTAGTATTGAAGGATTGAAAATAAGTGCTCCATTACGTGTGTAAGAGCTGTATTTATTTTAAAGTGCGATCGTTACCATTGATTTCAAACCAGCGTGTTAAAACGGATATGTGGCTAACATGCTGCTTTGAAACCATTGGTAACAATCGCACTTTAAATGTATTGTACCTAATAGGTATTTGGTATTGGAGGAAGGAAAATAAAGTCCTTGATTACTATTGCAAGAGCTATATTTATTTCTTACTAGAAGCGGCTACCCCGCGTTACCTGGTAGAGGAGGTAGATTTAAGAAGTTAGTCTCACAGATCCATTAATTGTTTTGGTCTTCCATAATTGATTTGTTTATGTTTTAATCAAGGACGCAACCAATGACTTTCCGTTCTCTTACTATTCAAATCCTAATTTTTAAATATATTCACGAATATAAATCAAATCTTCATTATTTTTGCCCAAAAAGCAAGTTTTGATGATAATGAATGTGTATATATTTTACTTTATCGTTGCTTTATTTTCGTAAGTTCCTCGGTACATACATACATGCCAGCTGTCCTATATATATATATATATATATATATAATATATATATATATATATATATAGAGAGAGAGGGAGAGAGAGGGTGTGTACTATACAATTCAAAGGCGTTTGTTACCATTGGTTTCAAAGCAGCTTTTACATTTGGAGGGAATCCGTGGATTAAACCACCGGAGTTTTTATCCCAAGTACTTTCGGCACTTCGAGGTGCCATCATCAGGTATGATGTGTTTAACGCTATTGCCAGGTGTTATTTTGGTACTTAGCTGCCGAATTGCGTATTTTGAAATATGTGTATTTGGGCAGCATTCTTTCATTTATACATGTAGAATTAAACAAAAGGCATGTCTCCTGTTAAACAATTTTATTAATGATCTTTTCAAGCTTTCTGGACAACTTTTTTACATTTGGATGGAATATATATATATATATATATATATATATATATATATATATTATAATATATTAATAATTTGAAGGCAATACAATGCGTATAAAAATAAAAACAAAAAGATGTTGTTTTTTTGTCTTATCGATTTCAAAGAACACTTTATCTTCAGAGACGAAAATCAGAAATGGACGTGCTTAAGTTTGTTTTTTGTATAGTGATACTTTTTTTTTTCTTCTTTTTTTCCCTCTTCTTCTTTTTCTCCTTTCTCCTCCCTTCCCCCTTCTTTATGTTATGAATGAAATTCAAATTATTAATATATTATACTTAACAATGGTTCAAGCAAATTACCAATTACTTATATATATATATATATATTAATATATATATATATATATATAATATATATATATATATATATCCAGTGTAGCCTTTTTTCATTCCTTTAAAGTTTCCTTTAAGCCTTCACACTTACAGCGAGATCTCTCATTGACTGGCCCTGTGTCTCCTGCTCTACCATCTCTGCCTGCAATTAGATACCGACTCTTTTTACGCAGGTCCGATATTTCCCGCCATGATAATAATGGCGGGAAAATAATGCAGTTATTTCGATCGAGGCTGATTTCATTTGCGGGCCAAATGTCTTGTCGCAAGAGGAAAATCGGAGGCACATTGCTCGGTATGGCTGTCAGATATTTACCATTAGACTATTGAGAGAGAGAGAGAGAGGGGGGGGCGCTTAAGAAGTAAAGACTATTGAGGGAGAGAGAGAAGGAGAGAGAGAGGGAGAGGGAGGGGCGCTTAAGAAGTAAAGACTATTGAGGGGGAGAGAGAAAGGGAGAGAGAGAGGTGCTTTAGAAGTAAAGACTATTGCGGGGGAGAGGGAGAAAGAGAGAGAGAAAGGGAGAAAGAGAGAGAGAGGAAGAAAGAGATAGAGAGGGGTGCTTTAGAAGTAAAGACTATTGAGGGGGGAGAAAGAGGGAGAAAGAGGAGAGAGGGAGAGAGAGAGGAGCTTAAGTATTAAAGACTATTGAGGGGGGAGAGGGGGAGAGAGAGAGGCGCTTAAGAAGTAAAGACTATTGAGGAGAGAGAGAGAGAGAGGGGGGAGAGAGAAAGGGAGAGAGAGAAAGAGAGAGAAAGAGGCGCTTAAGAAGTAAAGACTATTGAGGAGGAGAGAGAGAGGGAGAGAGAGAGGGAGAGAGAGGCGCTTAAGAAGTAAAGACTATTGAGTGGGAGAGAGAGAGGGAGAAAGAGAGAGAGGGAGAGAGAGAGGGAGAAAGAGAGAAAGAGGCGCTTAAAAAGTAAAGACTATTGAGGGAGAGAGAGAGTGAGAGACGGAGAGAGGGGGATAGAGAGAGAGAGGTTAGAGGCGCTTAAGAAACCAGCGAAGTGGAGAATTCCGACAGACATATATTCGAGTCTGATGCCTTTAGGACGCATTGTAAGGACATTTCAAACATTGCAATTCTATTAAAGCAGATAACAACAGAAACATTAGATGGAAAAACAGAGGTAGAGAGATTTACCTTCTTACCTCGTTCTGTTCTATCTATCTATCTACCTATCTATCTATCTATCTATCTATCTATCACATTCTCTTAATATCCACGTATCTATCTATCTATCTATAATAGTCTCTTCATATCTATCTATCTATCTATTGTAGTCTGTTCATATCTATCTATCTATCTATCTATCTATCTATCACATTCTTTTAATATCCATGAATTTATCTATCTATCTATCCATCATAGTCTGTTCATATCTATCTATCTATTTATCGATCTATCTATCACATACTCTTAATATCTATGTATCTATCTATACATTGTCTGTTCATATCTATCTATCTATCTATCTATCACATCTCTTAATATCCACGTATCTATCTATCTATCTATCTATCTATCTATCATAGTCTGTTCATATCTATCTATCTATCTATCTATCTATTACATTCTCTTAATATCTATGTATCTATCTATCTATCTATCAATCACATTCCCAAAGGATCACCTGCTGGCGTGGATGGCGACCCGTGATGCCTAAGGATAGACCCAGGTGGATGAGCTGTCCATGACTTGCTATACTCCACTTTGGCCCTTTTGGGGTTAGACGGGTGGTCGGAGAGACTCCCTCCGATCAATCGGTTCGTCACGTCAAGCCCTAGTACCTATATGATTGCCTCAACCCTATTGCTCTTATAGCAAGCCCCAACCCTATTTATCATATGGGTGCTAGAAGGCGGTGGCTGAGGGTCTACATGTACTGGGAATGACGCTAAACTATCTGATGGTGAGGTTCCAGTTTTTGGAGTTTTGGGGAATGTGGAGCACCCCTTCATCACCATTGCTCCCTGGTCCACTTTGACCCGGAGTGGTAGTACCTGTTAGGGTCCCATCTATGGGTTAAATAGAAAAACATGAGTTTATAAATAAAATTGAGTATCTATTAAAAATGAATTTATTTCAAAACTTTATCGGCATTAAATGACCCACTGAGGTTGATATGCCGTAAAATAAACCAAACCAAACCAAACACTTTGTAAATATCTATCACACTCAGTTAATATATCCCACTGTTAATATATATCAATTTCAAACCATACGTGTGAGGCGAACAAGACACGCTGGACACTGCTGGAGAAGCAAGGATGAACTCATTAGTGACGTTCTTCTATGGAAGCCATCGCATGGGCACGCCAGAGTAGGTCGTCCAGCAAAGACGTACATAGACGCGGATAGAATCAGATGGAAAGAGAGTTGGGGGAGGTAGGTAGAAAAAATGAATGGTGAGAAATACATGATAGGGGAGGGGAGTAGCCTTTCTTGGAGAGAGATTTGAGTAGAGGAAATAGCAAGTCTCATCTGATTTCCTTCTTATCTTTCCCAAAGATGTCCCCTATAACCAATCAAATCTTTCCTTCACCACAAAACTTACCCACCTGCCTACTTCCCCCTTCTATAAAATACTTGTATGATCTGAGTAATTCAATAAAAGCTGAAGAAGCCGAGTTCAATTCTCCAGCGAAATATACTACACATTTTTGTCTGAGTTTTGTTCTTTCATTCCTTATATTTTACCTCATTCTGTCGGATTCATTCCAACCCCCTTTTTCCTCCACACACACACACACACACCACATATATATAATATATATATATAATATATATATATATTATATATATATATATATAATATAATGGAGAATGACTGTGAAACGTGTTAGCATATGAAGGTGCTCAAATGCTAAATAGCAGAGCAGTTTAAAATCTAAGATTAAATATTATATTACATATAATGGGTTTGTTGAGAAGAAAAAATACAGTAAAAAGAAAAATTGGGAAGGGAAAACCCCTCTCTGGTAGATAAGGAAATAAATGAATAGAAAAAAAATAATGGTAACATTTTTAAAATTCAACAAAGATGGGGGGGGTTAAAATAAAATAAATTTAAAAAAATAAAAAATAAAAACTTACAACAACCGTTCTTCCTGGTAGTAAGACCAAACTCGATTAATAAAATGAATGTAATATAAATAAGGAGAGCTCTATTGCCATTGGCTGGAGGTCAGGTGACCAGTACAATGAAACTATGGTCATCAAGAGGCGAGGTCGTATGCCGAGAGGGAAGGGTCAGGATTTAATCAACCCCGATTGGTCCCCTGGGTGAGGAAATCCGTTGTTGAAATACCAGAAATTTCCAATGATCCCAAGGATATAACAACGCTGATGACTTCCCACTCAATCATCTTATAGATGTATTTTACAAGATTGTGGACTTATTAAAAGATATTGAGCCTGTTTTGTTTGGTTTTTTAATCTTAACATTTTGACCGTCTGATGATTGCAAGTACGCATGAAACTGTAGTTGCGGGATATTAAATCCATAAAATTTAATCTTTGATTTTATACACATATATATGGGTAATTCCATGTCAAATCATCCAGAAAAAAATTTGTACAGATATGGACTGTGTTTGAGTTAGATATTCCTCAAGATTTGAGCTTCCAATTCCAGAAATTGGCTGAGTTATGTCGATTTTTAGCTCTCCAAACTTCGTGTGGTCGACGAAAAATGGCGACTTTTTGTAATCTATTTTTGTCTGTAAAATGAGTTCTAGAGCGTTCCTACTCTTAAAAATTGTTTTATAAAAGCAAAATTACACAAGAAATCCAAAAATGCTATCGAAAAAGTATGAGAGTCAACCAATTTTAAGTTATTGATGATTTCTGTTTTTTTTTTTTTGTTTTTTTTTCATAGCAAGATCAATATCCCGATGTGGTACTGAATCTATGACAAAAATGTTTCTATTATTATTTGAACCCAAAAATCTCAGAAAAATTGAAGGAGGTGGGTGACATGGCCTGGATGATTTGACATGGAATTACCCATATATATATATACTTATTTATTATATATTACTCCCACTTTGGTTGAGTTCTCTAAATAGGGATTTAATTGCAAATTCACCGTTCTGGCGTCTAGCTAAACCTCGCTTTGTTTACAAATGTTTGAGGACTCTAGTGAATTCATTTCCGCTTAGAAATGTAGCGATTAAATATTCTCCTATATTTGACAGCTGCCTCTGGCCGTATGGGTTAAAGGCTTGGCGAATGAAAGTTCATTCGGGTCTCAAACCCGGCCAGGGGTAGCTGTTACGGCATAGCCACACTGATGAAAGGTGAAACCTCGAAACACGTGTTTGTGGATTACTTATTTATCATATATATATATATTATATATATATTTATGATATATTAATATTTTGAAGGCCAGTACAATGCGTATGAAAAATAAAAACAAAAAGATGATATTTTTGTTTTTATTTTTTATTTTTGTTTTATTTGTCTTTATTTTTCATACGCATTGTACTGGCCTTCAAAATATTAATATATCATAACATACTTAACAATGCTTCAAGCAAATTACCAATTGCTTATATATATATATATATATATATATATATATATATATATATATATATATATATATTGTAAACACGGTATGTTTGGAATGGCTTTTTTTTTGCCGACAATTTTTGGGAGAATATGTGCTTAATTGGAGTCGTACCTAATTTTGAAAATTAATTAATTAATAATGAATTAGGCGGGAATGCCTATTTAAATGTATGGCTAGACATACATTTAAATAGGCATTCCCGCCTAATTCATTATTAATCAAATTAATTTTCAAAATTAGGTACGACTCCAATTAAGCACATATTCTCCCATATATATATATATATATATATATATATATATATACGGTCCAGGTTAGCACAGTCGGTAGAGCATCGGGATTGGAATCGCATGTTTTTTTTTCATGTCATTTAATGCCGAATCAAGTCATTTTGATAAATAAATTATTCGGGTTGCTTGCAGTACCTGCTATTGCTTAAGTGTTTCCCCAATTAGATATTGATGTGACCAGCCAATTGATCAGACAGGTCTCTCCAACCACCTGTCTAGTCTAAGTAAAGGCCTAAGTGGAGTGTTGCCTGTCATGGACTGCTCAACAACCAGGACACTGCCCTTAAACATCACAGGTCACCACCAACGGCCAATAGGTGGCCCCATTGGGGTGGGGTCTTACTACTCAGCAGGGGTGCAGTCAGTGTATTCTAAAGACTCTAGGAAATATCATAATCTTAAATTACATCTAGTAGTGAAGTTCCAATTCTGGAGCCCTGGGGAGTGTGGAGTACCCCTTCATCGCCATTACTCTCAGGTCCGCTATGATCTGGGGTGGTAGTACATGTTAGGGTCCCATCTAATAAAAATGCTGTATAAGTGTAAACGTCGTCGTTTAGCTTGGGGGACTTAATGGAACTGGTTTTGTCAGTGTGACCTGATCGTAATATTTCTTCTTGAATCTAGTCACATAGATAGATAGATAAATAGATAGATAGATAGATAGATAGATAGATAGATAGAGAAATATAAATAGATAGATATGAATAGACTGAGATATAGATAGATATAAATAGAAAAACAGACAGACAGACAGAAAACAGACAGACACAAAGATAGATAGATAAATAGATAGATAGATAGATAGATAGATAATGAACAATATTAGATAGATAGATAATGTACTACCTTAGATAGATAGATAGATAGATAAATAGATAAACAAAATTAGACAGATAGATAGATAGATAGATAGATAATGTACTACCTTAGAAAGATAGAGAGAGAGATAACATACATACATACATACATACATAAGGAATAACCTTAAATAGATAGATAGATAGATAGATAGATAGATAGATAGATAATGAAGAATCTAATAATAGATAAATAGATAGATAGATAGATAAGAGAAATATAAATAGATAGATATGAATAGACTGAGATATAGATAGATAAAATAGAAAAACAGACAGACAGGAGACAGTCACAAAGATAGATAGATAGATAGATAGATAAGAGAAATATAAATAGATAGATATGAATAGACTGAGATATAGATAGATATAAATAGAAAAACAGACAGACAGACAGTCACAAAGATAGATAGATAGATAGATAGATAGATAGATAATGAACAAAATTAGATAGATAGATAGATAGATAGATAGATAATGTACCCTCTTAGATAGATAGATAGATAATGTACTACCTTAGATAGATAGATAGATAGATAGATAGATAATGTACCCTCTTAGATAGATAGATAGATAGATAATGTACCCTCTTAGATAGATAGATAGATAGATAAACAAAATTAGACAGATAGATAGATAGATAGATAGATAGATAATGTACTACCTTAGAAAGATAGAGAGAGAGATAACATACATATATACATACACAAGGAATAACCTTAAATAGATAGATAGATAGATAGATAGATAATGAAGAATCTAATAATAGATAAATAGATAGATAGATAAGAGAAATATAAATAGATAGATATGAATAGACTGAGATATAGATAGATATAAATAGAAAAACAGACAGACAGGAGACAGACAGTCACAAAGATAGATAGATAGATAGATAGATAGATAGATAGATAGATAAGAGAAATATAAATAGATAGATATGAATAGACTGAGATAGATAGATATAAATAGAAAAATAGACAGACAGACAGTCACAAAGATAGATAGATAGATAGATAGATAGATAGATAATGAACAAAATTAGATAGATAGATAGATAGATAGATAGATAGATAGATAGATAATGTACCCTCTTAGATAGATAGATAGATAGATAGATAGATAATGTACTACCTTAGATAGATAGATAGATAGATAGATAGATGTACCCTCTTAGATAGATAAGATAGATAGATAGATAGATAGATAGATAGATAGATAATGTACCCTCTTTAGATAGATAGATAGATAGATAGATAAACAAAAATTAGACAGATAGATAGATAATGTACTACCTTGGGTAGATAGAGAGATAGATAACATACATACATACATACATACATAAGGAATAACCTTAAATAGATAGATAGATAGATAGATAGATAATGAAGAATCTAATATAGATAGATAGATAGATAGATAGATAAGAAAGCACCTTGCATAGATAGGTAGATAGATATAAATTTACTCCGACAGCAAATCAAGAATTGTGATGATAATGGAAATTTGAAGTGCTTCTCAATAGATAACTATTGTTGCCATGGTGATATATTGTCTGGAAATGGAAAAGTAAAAGTAACGAGGTAATCTATCACGTGACACTTGCAATACCCTCATCCAATAAGTGATTGTCTCTATTCGACGATAAAGAAACATATCACCACCACACCACCACCCCACCCCCAGACGCCATCGCTTGATACGTCCGAACAAACAGGATCTTGATCATTTCCCAAGAAATTGACGCCCCCACCAATACACTATTTTTGGCTCGAACCAAATTAAGTAATATATATATATATATTTGTGAATAAAAAGGCCTTAAATACCATGAGTATCGTGGTTATTGACCATTTCCACTCGTGGGTATCTAGGGCCCACGGAGCTTCTTCAGACCACGTATATCTTTTATTTTTAAAATAAAAGATATACGTGGTCTGAAGAAGCTCGTGGCCCTAGATACTCACGAGTGGAAATGGTCCATAGATTTACGTAACACTCTCTCTATGGACCATTTCCACTCGTGGGTATCTAGGGCCCACGAGCTTCTCAGACCACGTATATCTTTATTTTTAAAATAAAAGATATACGTGGTCTGAAGAAGCTCGTGGGCCCTAGATACTCACGAGTGGAAATGGTCCATAGAGAGAGTGTTACGTACTGAGGTTTTCTCGGCACCATATCGAATATAATGTTGTATACCCTTTCTTACTTCTTTTACTTCTTACTTGCTTCTATATCTTGGACATCTATTCTTCTGGTCGGCTTTGCTTCTTCTATTATCTTGACTTGGTATATCTTCTAACATCTTGCGTCTGGGTCTGGACTTTCTTGGGGATCTCGGGTCTGGTTTTCTGTAGGATTTTCTCTTTTATCAGAAGCCTTGTGTCATTGTTAGTTTTTAGTAAACACAAGACTTCGATTTTCTTTTAATTAATGTTACTTTATTCGGTAAATCCCCAACCCAGACATATAACATAACGCGCGTATGCAGAGTTACAGTTTAGACACAGAGCATCATGGCCGACTCTGCTCTGTCTGACGTCCACTGCAAAACTAAACTAAAGCTCCTTACTATTCTTAAACGGAACGGGTTCTTCTCTATGCCTTCCGGTTCCCACGATTTATCCCCAGGAGCAAGGTGAGAGTGAGGTCAAACGCCGTCACTCACTTTCAGGGCCATCAACTGCACTGATCGGCACCATATCTCTATACTACCTTACATAAGTATGAAAAGGGTCATCCCCTCAGAATTACAGGGGATTGACAATAATCTTATGCCACCGCATACATTATGTAACAAGAGAGAGAGAGAGAGAGAGAGAGAGAGAGAGAGAGAGAGAGAGAGAGAAATATGATTACTTCTATTCTATTATGTATATTAATGATTTTGACTATAGATTAAATATTCATTGATAAACGCAATTCCTAACAGTATTGGAACGTAAGTAGTGACGTAGTTTCGGTTATAGTTAGCGCCCAACTGATTTCTTAGGGGGGGACTACATTTCTGTCGCGTAGTAATATCACTTGTTTATCATCATTTTTTTTTCTCTTTGCAGGAATAACTACTGTCTTGACCATGACTACTATAAGCAATGGAGTTCGCTCCTCACTGCCTCGTATATCCTACGTGAAAGCCATTGACATCTATCTGGTCATGTGTTTCGTGTTTGTGTTCGCTGCCCTTCTTGAGTACGCTGCCGTCAACTATACTTACTGGGGAGGCAAGGCGAAACGCAAAGCCAAGAAACTCCGCGAGAAAAATGAGTCGATGTACGACAAAGACGACAACGAAAACAAAGTAAGTCATATTTCCTCCACGTTTTATTTGATTTCATTTTAAAGAAAAAAAATGTTTATATATATATATATATATATATATATATATATATATATAATATATATATATAACATTTTTACATTTACATATATATATATATATATATATATATATATGAAAGATAAAAATGGATATTGAATCCGACAATATGTGTAGAAAGTTTTGTAGAAAAAACAACAAGACGTTAAAAGTTTTGCTGACAGAAATCTGTTTCGACATTATGAATATGTCTTTATCAAAGCAACATTGTAAGCGGAAAAACGAAATAAATATATCATTAATTACGAGGCACAGAACGCTCTCGATCAGTACTCTCGATATATATATATATATATATATATATATATATATATATATATATATATATATATATATATATATATATATATATCAATGGTAATATATTGTGTTCACGTGATGTAATGTCATGACGTTAAATTTGTATTTAAAAAACATTATAATCAAACAAACTTGCTTTGGTGTTAATGCACGCGGTGTTCAGATGATTTTTTTTAATAAATAAAAGGAGAGCGAAAATTAAGGGATCAATTAGGGTCAGGTGGTAAGTGACACAGTAAAAATTTGTTCAAATGCCTACATTTCGTAGTAGATACAGTAACGTCGTAATGAATTTGTTTTCTGAATATATTGAGAGAGTGGGTAGAAAAAGAAACAGGCAGATAGTAAAGACAGAGATGGGTTAATTTTTTACTTAATTGCAAATTACTACTAATTAGAATCAAATTAGATGGATTTTTTTTCAAACAATGATTAGATTAAATACTGAATTATACTCTGGGATATGGTTTGTATCATTAAAATATTTAGGAAAAATTCCTTTAGGGAATGAAAGTTGATAATCTCAGCTTTAGTATAATAAAATAATAATAATAATAATAATAATAATATATATATATATATATATATATATATATATATATATATATATATATATATAGAGAGAGAGAGAGAGAGAGAGAGAGAGAGAGAGAGAGATAAATGATTTAGTTAAGAATTCCACCTATGTTTCTATGAAAGTTAATAATCTCAGCTTTAGTATAATAATAGATATTAATTGATGGGATATTACTATGTAAACATAGCGTAAGTAGTTAATCCTATAGGGCTCAATATATTGTAAATATAGAGCATTAATAGTTGTAGAAAAAGTTATATACCGACCGCAGTTTCGGTGTTACTATTACACCTTCATCAGGGATAGAGTGGATATTTCCGGTTACTGAACTCTGTATAGCTAGATTGATTTAGAAAATTTCTTCAATTACTCCTGAAATTTACTCTTAATGGGCTTAAGGGGCTGCTACTTTGTAGTTGGGATTGACCTCCACCTATTTTGACATTCATGGGTGGTTCATGATTTTATCTAGTAGTTCACAGTAATGTTATATTTTTATTACCCTTACCACTATCTTCAACTTACACCTTTGACCTTTACGGAGTCAGTTTGTCTGAATTTTGGCTAAAGTTTATTTATTTATTTTTTTACTTCTTCTAGTAGTTTTCTTTGTTATTGCTTTATCATCTTTTTACTGTATTATGCCTTTATTGATTAATTTTATCTTATTGGTATTCTAATGCATTGCGTAATCTATGCATACATTTTCCTAGGAACTCATCCTTTTTATTAAGTCATTTTTATTTGGGAATCTAATTATTTCTAACTTTTCCTGTAGACACATATGACCAACTTGAAAAACATGTTACGCCCCCAACATAAGGGGGGTCAAAATTAAGTGACCTGAAAAAAATGAGAAAGTTTTGAAATAAAATAAATAATGCATTATAAAGATCATTCATTGATAAATAAACACTGAAAATTTCATTAAAATCCGATAATTCCCTGATTTTTGGTAAATTATTTTCTGTAGGGGGGCTAAAGTCATTTTGTCAAAAACGCATTTTAGGCTCAGTTTGCCAGTCCCTAATATATATATACCATTAGATGGGTTACCAAGTTAGTTGGTATTAGGATGATTCTAAGTTGGACAATGTTCAATATTATTGAACAGCGCAATATATTTGTAAATCTGATACTTGTGAGTAGAAAATTATCTATAACCTCAAAATGACCGATTTTTTTAATTTATATTAAATTATATATATATATATAATATATTATATATATATATATATATATATTATATATGTTTTGTTGTGTGTGTGTTGTGTGTGTGTGTGTGTGTGTGAAGAAAGGAAGTGAATCCGACGGTATGTAGTATATTAAGAAAAATGAAAAAACACGGGTTTAAATGGGTTAAGTGGTGAGTTTATTGGCCGACGCTGCAGTGTTTCGATCTATTAATTAGATCATCTTCAGGGTATTTGTTGGTATATGGAAGGTAATAAAAAAAATTTTTATCACAGAATAACGAGAAAAGCGAGTGGTAGTCCTTGTTATTCAGTCTGTTTAAAAAGATTTGAGGTTTGAAAATATATATATATATATATTCGCGGAGCATCAGGATATGTTTATTGCCAGCACGACCGCATATTGGCATCTATAAAGATTTAGTATATTAAGATACAAAAATATTGGGGAGAGGTTGCACCTGTCGTGTTTTGGCATTGCCATATTTATCACGTGGAGCTAAAGCT
>CM042180.1:19462695-19465195 GCA_023376005.1 Doryteuthis pealeii | reverse complement strand
TCTCTCTATCTCTCTCTCTATCTTCTCTTCTCTATCTCTACTTCTCTCTCTCTCTCTCTCTATCTATCTATCTCTCTATCTATCTTCTTCTTCTCTCTCTCCTTCTCTCTATCTCTCTCTATCTTCTTCTCTCTCTCTCTCTCTCTCTCTACTTCTCTCTCTCTCTCTCTCTATCTTCTCTTCTCTATCTCTCCTTCTCTCTCTCTCTCTCTCTCTATCTCTCTCTCTCTCTTCTCTATCTTCTTCTTCTCTCTTCTCTCTTCCTCTCTCTCTCTCTCTCTCTCTCTCTTCTCTCTCTCTCTCTCTCTCTATATATATCTTCTTTCTATCTTCTCTCTCTCTCTCCTCTCTCTCTCTCTCTCTCTCTCTCTCTCTGTTATGTTACTAGCTCAGCCGGTAGAGCATTCGTCTAGGAACCACAAGGTTCCACATTCGATACCAACCCTCGCCTACTCAACGTACGTGTAGCACAGGGATCTGTGTGGTAAAGTGAGGAACTGATGGTAGGTGTGGTGTAAAAACAATCTCCTTGGTCTAACGTTCGAGAAAAGGGGGAGACTCCCTCGCTGTCTGGCTGATACCGACTTTAAGCCACCCCGACGACTTTACTTTACATGGGGTACAGAGACTTTGGAAATTTGTTAGCTACCCACGCTCACCAAAAAGCAAATATGAATAAGAAAAACTAAACACTAATTTCTTGTCTGCCATTTTCAATAAAACATGCCCTATAAGATAACCAGCTGCTATATTTATAAACTAGCAGGGCCTGTGGATATACCACAGTATAATAATTTAATTATTACAACGTTTGATATGTTGACATAAGAGCTATTGCCAAATAGTTCAGTATATAAAAAATATAATAATCTTGATTTAACTCTTTTTACTGGCAGAACCTGTGGATATACCAAGTTATGATAATTTAATTATTACAATGTTTGATGTCTTTACTTAAGAGATATTGCCAAATGGTTCAATATTAGCAGAACCTGTGGATATACCACAGTATGATAATTTTATTATTACGTTTGATATGTTCACTTAAGAGCTATTGCGAAATAGTTCAATATGTAAAAAGTATAATAATCTTGATTTAACTCTCTTTACTGGCAGGACCTGTGGTTATACCAAGTTATGATAATTTAATTATTACAATGTTTGATATGTTCACTTAAGAGCTATTGCCAAATAGTTCAGTATGTAAAAAGTATAATAATCTTGATTTATCTCTCTTTACTGGCAGGACCTGTGGTTATACCAAGTTATGATAATTTAATTATTACAATGTTTGATATGTTCACTTAAGAGCTATTGCCAAATAGTTCAGTATGTAAAAAGTATAATAATCTTGATTTAACTCTCTTTACTGGCAGAACCTGTGGATATACCACAGTCTGATAATTTAATTATTACCATTGTTTGATATGTTCACTTAAGAGCTATTACTTGATACTTCAATATGTAAAAATCCTAATAATCTGGATTTAACCCTCTCTCACTCTTTTTTCTTTCTTTCCTTCTTTTCATCTTTTCCTTATGTTCAATTAAAACAGATTAACGTTATCACTTCCGTGCGCTCACACACCGCTCTATCTTTCACCTGCTTATTATATTTTTATGTGTAGCGTGTCCTTTTTTCCTTTCTTTCTTTATAATAAAAAGCGTAATGGTCCATTATTTAGCTTAGGTGACGACGCTCATAAGAAATAAGAATTCGGCGAATAAGCAACACTAGATAATCGGGATTTACATATTTGCATTTCATCTTGGACGATTTGGACGGTCTCATTTTTAATCAGAGGGTGTTGCAAGATGGTAACGGTCGTACAATTAAGGAACAAGAATACTGATATATAGATAAAGAGCGCTAAATATCATTGATAGAGCATATATATCTAAATTGGGATAGCATAGACATAGATTCAACAGTGCTTGGTGACTGTCAGTTTCTCGCGTAAGTGTCCTGGGTATGACGTTAAAGTGCCTCTGTAAAGTTGTATTTATACATTATAGTGTACAATACATTTAAGGTGCTCTTGTTACCATTGGTTTCTAAGCAGCATGTTAGCCACTTTTCGTCAAGACAACGCGCCTGTTAAGAAATGCAGGGAATGTCAATTGATTTGTATTTCTCTACTTAATGGTCAAAGTAGTACGTATATCTTATATCATATATATAATATTATATATATATATATATATATATATATATTGGTTTGTTGATTGGTTTTGAAGGCTATCACAATGCAAGTGTAAAGAAAAAAGAAGGTAACTATGGTGTTTTTTGTTAACCTGTGATTTATTCTTTATATATATACATATATACGTATATATTATATTATATCATATCATATATATATATATATATTATATATATATATATATATGTGTGTGTGTGTGTGTGTGTGTGTATACACACACATATATATATATATGTGTGTGTGTGTATATATATATATATATATATATATATATATATATATATGGAGAAAAGTAG
>CM042180.1:19412695-19452695 GCA_023376005.1 Doryteuthis pealeii | reverse complement strand
AAGTACTCAATGCGTTTGTAGAGCGGGTTTAGTATTAAAGTGTATAGAGAGATAATCTACTCAAGTTTCACCATAAAGGATCTTCAGGGTTAATTGCAATGTGTTATAGAAATAACCAACTCAAATTGCATTATTCATTCCCGCAATTGCCTGTAATTAATCAGTATCTTGATTAATTCATTGCAGTTAACCCTGACGATCCTTTATGGTGAAACTTGAGTAGGTTATTTCTATATACACCTTAATACTATATATATATATACATACATATATATATATATGTGTGTGTGTGTGTGTGTGTGTGTGTAAAGATGCTGTTTTTTAAGTAGCAGTGTTATTGCTATACAATCATACCGACTCATTTTGAATTTCAAACTATTATTACTACTACTACAACTAATTATAATAATAATCTACTCACTACTACTACTACTACTGCTACTACATCAATTACTACTAATACTACTATTACTGTTATGTTTTTGTTTACGTTTTTTACAGATTCGAATTTCTTAAACACAAAACCAACAGAGAAGTTTTTTTTTCTTTTGTTTTTGTTTCTTTGTTGTTTACGTTTTTTGTTTGTTTTGTTTTGTTTTGTTTTTTTTTTTCAATAAAAAATACCACTTGACCTTCCTCATGATATATTGTGATTTTACAAGATTTTTTCTGTATTTTTCTACATGCTTTTTTTTTTTTTTTTTTTTTTTTTCAGGTTCCCTTTTCTTTGGTCCTCAGTCCAGGTTAAAATCACGTCGGGGTCACCAGTTATAAGATTCAAAGTCATTAATGAACATATAATTCCGACACGTTGTGAGACAAAACATTTAATATATATAACAACACATGGAAACGATAAGATACATAATGTACAGGAGAATAGAACATGTAAATACATATACAATATTTAGGTATAAACAAGATACCCAAATGTACCTAACATATAAATGTCACAGACATGGAACTAAAGGATAGTCCATGCTGTATAAAGGACTTACAGTAATGCAAAAGCCCCACCGAGAAGGGGGTAGATAGACTCTAGCCCATAGCAGTTCTTGAGAAGATCCGGCTAAAAAGAGGAAGACAAGTTCAAACCAGACGCTTAACTACCAGAGGTCCCCTAGTGAGAAATGCAGCTTGACAGACCACAGTACGCCAGGGAACATGAACCTCCATCAATAACATCAAATGGGATGGTTACTGTGTTCTATGATGAAGTTATTCAAGCAGGTATATATATATATATAAAAGACAAGGCCATTAAACCAGATATTGTCATCTGGAATAAACATGAAAACCTGTACATATTAATGATGAAGCTCTCCCAAATGATTATGGCCTCAAAAGAGCCCAGTGTGAAGAGATTACAACATACCAAGACCTCAAGAATGACTTAAAAACAACTTGGTTATTGAAAGAAAGAATATCATACCAGTTGTGGTAGGCGCAATTGGGTTGGTGAAGCAAAACTGTAAATATACCTTGACACTATAAGATTCAAAGTTAATTAATGAACATACAATTCCGACACGTTGTGAGACAAAACATTTAATATATATAACAGCACATGGAAACGATAAGATACATAATGTATGTAGAAACAATGATACTCACCATCGTGAAGAATAAGTTCCAATTACCGTCGAACTGGGAAGACAAGGTAGCATGCGATTGTAACTTAATACAAACTCGAAATGCGACAAAGTCCACTGCAAAATGACAGAGTTTGTATTAAGTTACAATCGCATGCTACCTTGTCTTCCCAGTTCGACGGTAATTGGAACTTATTCTTCACGATGGTGAGTATCATTGTTTCTACATCTCCCCTCTCCCTCCCCCGCGTGCAGGCAAGGCTCTACGAGGAGTGAGCTGTTCTTTAAGGCCTGCCCTGTTATGCGGGAATAACCTGGACAAGGCTCATCCGCACAATTGTACAACTGGATGCTGGTCTGAGATGTCGGCATATCTGTCATCTTCCTGAACACTTCCCAATCAATTCGGAATTTCCTGAATTGTTGAGGGGTCATCTCAAAGTGAAGTTGGGGAAGCTTGGCTGGCGGTACCTTAGCATAAGCCGTCTGGGTAGAGGTCTCCTTAGCCTGCTTAAGGATAGACAGGGCTTCTCCCATTGCCGTGATTCCCAACTCTTTAAGCATGGCCCGATCCATCATCTTGAGGTTCTCTCTTGTCAGCTTCTCGCTTGCGAATGTTGTAGCATATCTCCTGGCTGAGTCGGGAGAGATCCCTGCTTGGACAAAATATTCTTCCCAATCTTCAGTTTTAGATCCTGTTCGCAGCGCCATATTGAAGTTCTACTTAGCTGCTGTTATTAAAACCAACAGTAGGCTAACTGACTTCAATAATGTACAGGAGAATAGAACATGTAAATACATATACAATATTTAGGTATAAACAAGATACCCAAATGTACCTAACATATAAATGTTACAGACATGAAACTAAAGGATAGTCTATACTGTATAAAGACTTACAGTAATGTAAGGGGGGGCAAAGCCCCACCGAGAAGGGATAGATAGACTCTAGCCCATAGCAGTTCGTTGAGAAGATCCAGCTAAAAGAGGAAGCAGCGTTTGAATGAACGCGCTTAACTACCAGAGGTCCCCCTAGTGCGAACAAACAGCAACGCAGCGAGAAGATAACTCTTCTGGCAAAAGGAAGATAATCCCCTACAGGGGTAACCAAAAACTGAATGTTTAGATGTTACCTTCCCGATACATTAGAATCTTTCACGAAAATAGGTAGACTTATAATGCCCGAAAAGGGGCATTTTGGAGCAATCTTTGAAGCCCGTCAATTCTCAACAGAATTCAATCATCTTTTACTACGATTTTCTTGTCTTTTCTTATAGATTCTGATGCGTAGAATTAATTGATACAGCAAAAAGTGCTCAATTCTGAGATTTAGCTGAAATTTGCGACCTGATGGGTTATCGGGCCTCAAATTTCAGCTAAATCTCAGAATTTAGCACTTTTTGCTGATAGTGTCTGAAAATGACAATTTCATGAAAATTTAAATTGTCGATTTTATATAGATTTCGATGCGTAGAATAACATAGTAAAATATGATTGAATTCTGTTGCGAATTGACGGAGATATGGGGCTTCAAAGATCGCCCCAAAATGACTTTTTTCAGGCATTATAAGTCTACCAAAGACAAATACTATTACTATTACTGATATATATATATATATATATCAGAGTGATTTTTTTTTTTTTTTTTTTTTTTGAGTAGAGAGACAAAATCCGTTGAAGACAAAACAGAATTTTTTCCCAAACAATAACAATGGAAAACACGCTTCATTCAATCATCAACAAGTTTAAGAATATTAATAAGATTTTATTCTTTGCAATACAAACTGTATCCATCCACCAAAACTTTCAAATTTTTAACGGTCTCTGCGTTCCAAATGATTCAAAAAATATTCTTTTTCGAACATTTTAAAATTCTGTTTTGTCTCCAACAGATTTTTGTCTCTACTCAAAAAAATAAAAAATTCACTCTGATGAAGGTCGTAAAAAATCTCTCTGTGTACGGAATATTTTTACATTTTTCCTATTATTATTTTATTATTATTATTATCATCATTTCAACTTCATCTGATTATTTTAATAATAATAATAGCGTAATCCGTATACATTTTGATAAACGGACCGAAACACATGTGTAAGTGATATCGATTAAAAGTGATATCGATTAAATTCATTTTTATCCATCTACATTTCTTTTCTTTACTCATTTTTTCCTCATATATATATGTATATATATATATATATATTTAAATTTGTAAATTAAACAACTTTTTTGGTGAGGGGTCACACATTCTTTAAGATTGGGGGGAAAGAGCGTATTGGATTTGAGAACAACTCACAAGTTGTCTCATTTATAAATTTAAATGCAAATGCGATGTTTGCTACATTGGGCGCACTACCCAAAGATTGGAGGTTAAAATAATATATTATATATTATCTTAATTTATTATCTAGATGTATAAATGAATTATTTTATATTATATCTACATCTATTAATAATGGAGATTGCTTCTTTTTTGTCTGTAACAAAAACTGCGTCACTGCTTACGTCACATTACCCAACACATAATTCATAACATAGATAAAATTACCAAAATGTGAGCATGCAACGTTAGAAATCCTCATTGTTTCAATAAATAGATGCCGGTGTTATATATTTAATATAGATTGTTTTATTCTAATATAATATTTAAAGTTATCGGAACTGTTTCCATTTCAAATTGTCTTTCTTTCTTTCTTTTTTTTTTTTTTTTTTTACTCCTTTAATAAATTTGACGATTTTTACTTATGGTACACCTATGACATTGAATTTTCAGCTCCCATCCCTTCAGGCAATATCTTTTTAAAATTATTTTTACATCACCTGGAGGGTGTTTTATTTGCTAGTCTAGATAATAAATGTTATGATTAAGTAATAGGTACCAGGTACGTTTTAGAATATCACAATTTTTTCTGTAAGTAAACCCTCTTTTCGGCATGCATGCCTGGTACCTAAACTTTGCCCTCTTGCTCTCAGTCCAATTAATACCAGATTAAAAAAGAAAATACTTTTACTGAGAAAAAGGAATTATCAAAACAAATTTAATGTGTTAAGTTTGATCAAGATTTCATCCTATGTCAATTGTATTTCCATTGAAAGGTAAGCATTGACAGCTGAAGAAGAGAACAATGTCAGACTCTCGGGTTCAGGAGTTTGTTTGGAGGTCTGATTTTCGTGATATTTTTTTCTCTAACGCTGGACAACGTCAGTCCCGTGGGAGATGTGAATAGGATATAAAAATGTCTAGATAACATCTCTCTATGCATAACGCCATATTTGATCCTATGTTAACTGTCTTTCCATAGAAAGGTAAGAAGCGGCAGCTGAGGAAGTAAACAATGTAAGACTCTCGATTTCAAGAGTTTGCTTGGAGGTGTGATGTTTGTTATAGTTTTCTCTCTAAGACTAGGTGCGTCAGTTTCATGGGAGATGTGAACAGGATATTAAAAAAAGGCGAGTTTGGAAGATGTTAACATTTTATCCTATGTCAACAATATGTCCATTAAAAGGTAAGAGGTAAGAGGCGACAGCTGAGGGAAGGAACAATATCAGACTCTCGGGTTCAAGAGTTTGTTTGGAGGTCTGAGGTTTGTGATAATTTTTCTCCGAAAGGATGGATATGTCAGTCTTGTAGGAGATGTTAATAAGATATAAAATGGCTAGATCACCTCTCTCTCTCTCTCTCTCTCTCTCTCTCTCTCTCTCTCTCTCTCTCTCTCTCTCTCTCTCTCTCTCTCTCTCTCTGTCCCAATGCCAGATGTTATCCTGTGTCCACTGTATTTCCATTGAAAGGTAAGAAGCGACAACTGAGGGGGGAACTATATCAGACTCTCGGTTTCAAGAGTTTGTTTGGAGGTTTGATGTTTGTCATAGTTTTCTCTCTAAGGCTGGATACGTCAGTCTCGTGAGACATGTGAGCAGGATATAAACATGGCTAGATCACCCCCTCACCCCTCTCCCTCTCTCTCTCTCTCTCTCTCTATATATATATATATATATATATATATATATATATATATATTATATCTGATTCATATTTTTTATATATTTTTATTTCTCTCAAGAAGGATAAAATGTCATCCCAGTTCGTATTTTCAAACAGATCCCTCATATTATTTGCGTTGAAATATTTATTTCTGATTAGAGTAAAAACTCCACACTACATGAGGAAATTTCAACAGTGTAGATTGTGTGATATGTCCAGCACCATGTTTAATTCTACTGTTTAAAAGAAATGAAGGAGTGAATGAAGAAAGAATTATTGAGTTATAGAATGTGTAGCAAGATTGCATTTGACAAGGACTACTAATGGAAGGGGGAGGAAGAAAGAAATAAGTGAGAGAGTAAAAGGTTTTAAAAAGAGTAATGAACACTAAACAATTTGACCGGGGCGTGACCCCCGAATGGAGAATTGAGTGTCAACCGGAAGTTTCGGGTGTTGCGCGGAACCGGAAGACGTGGTGACGTGGAACAATGAAGAAAGGTACCGGCCTCTTTTCGATTTGGGACAGCGTAGGTTTAAGACCGGCCCTTGGTCCCGTGTGGGATTGCGGTAGTTTAATAGTTCTCTCTCCCTGTCTCTCTGCCTTTTCCTCCTCTCCGACACAACCCACGAGACGAGCCAACCTGGAAATAAAAGCTTAAGCAGCTTGTGAAGATATATTTCTCGCGTTGTACTTTTTTTTATAAACAAGATGACCGCCACGTGCAGAATGCCTTTTTAGTACGGTGAATATATCGCCACCAACGCCACGTTACGTATATACGTTTGGGTACTGTGAAAATACCACAACGTTACAAATGAAATATTGATTAAGTGATAAAAAAACATGTGTGGAAAAACAAGTAAAGACGTTAAGAAAGATACACCATATGGCTGTCAAGTTAAACATTGTTGCTTGACCCCGAAAATCAGAGAAAAAAAATGAAAGAAGAGAGAAAGAATGGTTAAGTTTAGATGTTTTGAGTTTTAAGTCAAGGTTAGTGAAAGAACTAAAGAAACAAAGGGACGAAAAGAAAAAATCAAGGGGGAAAAAGAAAAGACGTACATTTATTACTGGATTTTTAAAAAATTTAAATGTCGTAGTTATAAAAAAAATATTTTTAAGTCTTTTTATATAAAGTTATTTTATTTTCTAAAAGAATTATCCCTTAGAAATTTAAAGATGAGTTTGTTTTTTGTTTTTGTTTTGTTTTTGTTTTTTGTTTTTCTCGGGGAAATTATGTTTTTGAATATTAAATGACAAGATTATAATAAAAATTATTATTTTTGAAATCTATTTTCTAAAAGAATTATCCATTAGAAAAAGAAAGGATGGTTAAGTTTAGATGTTTGGAGTTTTAAGTCAAGGTTAGTGAAAACTAACTGAAAGAAACAAGAAAAAGGGACGAAAAGAAAAAAAAGAAAAAAAATCGTGTACATTTATTACTGGATTTGAAAGGTTTTTAATCTATCATCATAGTTTATTTTCTAAAAGACTGATCCCTTAGAAATTTAGATATGTCCCTTTTATTTATTTCACTGGTAAATTACTAAATTAATATTTTTAACTTACAAGGTTATAATAACAAAGATTCATCTTTTTTAATCTATAAAGTTATTTCGTGAAAAGAAAAAATCAAGGAAAAAAAAGAAAAGACGTACATTTATTACTGGATTTAAAAAAAATTAAATGACGTAGTTATAAAAAAAATATTTTTAAGTCTTTTTATATAAAGTAATTTTATTTTCTAAAAAATCATCCCTTAGAAATTCAAAGATGAGGGGGTTTTTTTTGGGGGGGGTTGTTTTTGTTTTTTTCTCGGGAAATTATGTTTTTGGATATTAAAGGACAAGATTATAATAAAAATTATTATTTTTGAAATCTAACAATATAAAAATATAGTATATTTTATAAAAAATCATCCATTAGATTTTTTGAGTTTTTTTTTTTTTTCGCTATATATTACATGTTTAGATATTATTTGTTTGGTTTGGTTTGTTTGGGGCATATCAACCTCAGTGGGTCATTTAATGCCGATAAAGTTTTGAAATAAATCAATTCTTAATGGATAATACAATTTTTTTAATACATTTTTCTATTTAACCCATAGATGGGACCTAACAGGTACTACCACTCCGGGTCAGTGGACCAGGGGCAATGGTGATGAAGGGGTGCTCCACATTCCCCAAACCTCCAGAACTGGAACCTCACCATCAGATAGGGTTTAACGTCATTCCCAGGACATGTAGACCCGCAGCCCACTGCCTTCTAGCACCATATGATAAAAAGGGTGAGGCTTGCCATAAGGGCAATAGGGTTGGGAAATTATATAGGTGCTAGGGCTTGACGTGACTAGCCGATTGATCGGAAGGGGTCTCTCCGACCGCCCGTCTAGCCCAAGATAGGGCCAAAGTGGGGTATTGCAGGTCATGAACTGCTCATCCACCTGGGCTCTATCCTTAAGCATCACGGATCGCCACCGACGGCCAACAGGTGGCCCCATTGGGGGAGTCTTACCCCTCTGCAGAGGTGCAGTCGGTGCATTCTAACGCCCCAACCGACAGGGCGTTGTTTAGATATTAAATGACAGGATTATAATAAAACGATATTTGTAATCTATCATTTCATTTATTTCACTGGTAAATTACTAAATTAATATTTTTAACTTACAAGGTTATAATAACAAAGATTCATCTTTTTTAATCTATAAAGTTATTTCGTGAAAAGAAAAAATCAAGGAAAAAAAAGAAAAGACGTACATTTATTACTGGATTTTTAAAAAAAATAAATGACGTAGTTATAAAAAAATATTTTTAAGTCTTTGTATATAAAGTAATTTTATTTCTAAAAAAATTCATCCTTAGAAATTCAAAGATGAGGGTTTTTTTTTGGGGGGGGGGGTTGTTTTGTTTTTTTTTTTCTCGAGGAAATTATGTTTTTGGATATTAAAGGACAAGATTATAATAAAAATTATTATTTTAAATTATCAATATAAAAATATAGTATATTTTTCTAAAGGATCATCCATTAGATTTTTTTGAGTTGTTGTTTTTTGTTTGTTTTTTTTTTTTTTTTTGGTTTTTCGCTATATATTACGTGTTTAGATATTAAATGACAGGATTTAATAAACGATATTTGTAATCTATTATTTAACGCTATATAGTTTATTTTCTAAAAGAAAATGATCCCTTAGAAATTTATATATGTCCCCTATTTTTTTTCGCGGATAAATTACTGAATGAATATTTTTAACTGACGAAAATCAGAGAAAAAACGAACGAGTAAAAGAAATGAAAGAAGGGAGAAAAAGAAAGGATGGTTAAGTTTAGATGTTTGGAGTTTAAGTCAAGGTTAGTGAAAGGACTAAAGAAGAGGAGGGGCGAAAAGATAGAACAAAGAAAAAAATGTGTTCAGATCCTTCATATTATTTGTGTTGAAATATTTTTTTCTGGTTAGAGAAAAAAACTCCATACTCTATGAGGAAATATTTGACAGTGTTGGGTATTTGACATGTCCTATACGGTGGTTGATCCTCGTATTCAAAAGAAATGAATAAATTAAATAAATACGATTTTGCTGTACATTAAACAAAAGTATTTATTTTACATTTTATAAATTTTAAAAAATCCCTGAAAAAAATGTAGGAACTTTTAATATAAAATTCTTTTGAAAATAATCTAACAATTAAAAAATAATATACATATTTTTTCTTATTTACGAGATTTAAGTTTCAATGTTTAAGATGCCCTATTTCCAAAACCGATTTAGTAGCGAATTATCTTTTTTTACATATGTTCTGTCATTAAATTATCTTTCCAAAAATGTAAAATTTATTCATGTACAAAAAAAAAGATCTTTGAAGGGGGGATCAATGCGCGAAATAAAAACTAACGAAAAAAATGATTAGCCTTTTCAATTTAGTAAACATTTATTTACAATAAAAGTTCGTCTTTTATTACTTCAAATACCGAAAGTTTTATTAAAATCGGATAGTTAGTTTATTTTAGATGATTTTTAGAAGAATTTTCTAAAGAAATATCTATTTTTGATTAGAGAAAAAACTCCATACTCTATGAGGAAATATTTGACAGTGTAGGATATTTGACATGTCCTACACCGATTTAGTAGCGAATTATCTTTTTTTACATATGTTCTGTCATTAAATTATCTTTCCAAAAATGTAAAATTTATTTATGTACAAAAAAAATGATCTTTGTTGGGGGGATCAATGCGCGAAACAAAAACTAACGAAAAAAATGATTAGCCTTTTCAATTTAGTAAACATTTATTTACAATAAAAGTTCGTCTTTTATTACTTCATAAACCGAAAGTTTTATTAAAATCGGATAGTTAGTTTATTTTATATGATTTTTAGAAGAATTTCTGTCATCACCCTTTTATAGAACCAGCGATATTTTGCACATGGCTACTCTATGAGGAAATATTTGACAGTGTAGAGTATTTGACATGTCTACCGGTGGTTGATCCTCCTATTCAAAAGAAATGAAGTAGCAAATGAAAGAAATGATTATTGAGTTTAAGAATGAAAGATTAATTGACTGATTAAAAACAATATGGACAAAACAAGTAAAGACGTTAAGAAAGATACAGCATATGGCTGTCAATTTTATACATTGTTGCTTGACCGCGAAAATCAGAGAAAAAAATGAAAGAAGGGAGAAAAAGAAAGGATGGTTAAGTTTAGATGTTTGGAGTTTTAAGTCAAGGTTAGTGAAAGAACTAAAGAAACAGGGGGCGAAAAGAAAGAATCAAAGAAAAAAACAAAAAACGTGTACATTTATTACTGGATTTGAAAGGTTTTTAATCTATCATCATAGTTTATTTTCTAAAAGAATGATCCCTTAGAAATTTAGATATGTCCCTTTTATTTATTTCGCTGGTAAATTACTAAATTAATATTTTTAACTGACAAGGTTATAATAACAAAGATTCATTGTTTTAATCTATAAAGTTATTTAGTTAATTTTCAAAAAGAATTATCTTTTAGAAATTCAAAGATGTCCGTTATTTTTTTCGAGGTTAAATTACTAGATTAAATATTTTAAATAACAAGATTATATTTTTTTAAATATTAGGAGGAGTTTTTTTTTAAAGAAATGAAAGGTTGAATGAAAGAAAGAATTATTGTGTTAGATAATGAAAGATTGATTGACTGATTAAAAATCATATGTGGCAAAACAAGTAAAGACGTTAAAAAAGATACAGCATATGGATGTCAAGTTAAACATTGTTACTTGACCGCGAAAATCTGAGAGAGAAAAAATGAAAGATGGTAGAAAAAGAAAGGATGGTTAAGTTTAGATGTTTGGAGTTTAAAGTCAAGTTTAAGTGAACGAACTAAAGAAAAAAGGGGACGAAAAGAAAAATCAAAGAAAAAAAAAAGAAAAAAAATGCACATTTATCCTGGATTTGAAAGGTTTTAAAACGACGGAGTTATAAAAATATTTTCAAAAATCTTTTTATATAAAGTTATTTCATTTTCTAAAAGAATGATCGCTTAGAAATTCAAAGATGACGGATTTTTGTGTTTTTTTTTTTTGTTTTTTTTTTTGAGGGAATTCCGTTGCGGGAAATTACGTGTTTTGAATATTAAATGACAATATTATAACAAAAGGTTTTAATCAATATAAAGCTATATAGTTTGTTTATTCGAATGATCCTTTATCAATCTAAATGTGTCCTTATTTTTCGCTGGCAATTTCTTAATGAATATTTTTAAATGACAAGGTTTGTAATAACAAAGATTCATTTTTAATCTAACTATATAATTATTTCGTTTATTTTCAAAAAGAATTTATCTTTTACAAATCAAAGATGTCCGTTGTTTTTTTCGCGGCTAAATTACTAGTTAATAGGGTAAATTACAAAGTTGTATGTATTAAATGACAAAAAATATTAATAAAAACTTTATTCTTAAAAAATCTGTATAAAACTATTGAGTTTATTTTTTAAAAGAATCATCCTTAAAATTCAAACTGACTGTGAATTTTTTTTCACGGTTAAATACGAAGTTTGAATATTTTTTATGGGAATTTTTATGATAAAGAAATTATCTTAAAAATTCTATCTAAATAAGGCAATTTAGTTTATTTTCTTAAAGAATTATCTGTTAGAAATTCAAAGATGTCCGTTTTTCTGTTTGTTTTTTTTTGTCTTTTTTTTGGGGGGGGGGTTGTGGGGGGGTTGCGGGGGGGTTGCGGGTAAATTCATTGTTTTCCAAAACACAAAGAATTTTGTAGAAGATTTTGTTTTTCAAAATATTTTATTAGCAAATAACAATAAAACCAAACTACAATTAAGGCAATTGGTTTAATTATATTCTATAATTAATTGTTCAATTTTCTCTTTTCTTCTTTCTTTCTTCTTTTTTTTCTTTTCTTTCTTTTCTTTTTTTTTTAATTTTTTTTTTAATACGAGTGAGTTTAGGCGTGTGACGTTTGCAAATAACAGGACAATTTAATTATTTTATTAAATTTATTTGCGACATTTTTTTTTTCTTTTACTTTTTTTTTCTTTTTTTTTTTTTAAATTTTAGATTTTTTTTTCTCATCGATTTTTAGGGGGGGGTCGCTCAACACGTACGTTATTGACTCATCAATTCAAAAGTATTGAAATAATTCGAACGAAGAAATTTAGAACGCTGTATGAAATTCAATGAAACGATTGAAAAATCCAATGATACGCCAACATTAACACGACACACAAACATAGCATTACAATACACACACACACACACACCACACACACATGTGTACACACACATACACACACTTACACACTTACAACACCAAAAATCACAATGATACGAACACAGGCAGCACAGAGACACAACATAGACATCACACACACACACATGTGTACAAACACATAACAAAACACTACGCACTTACACACAACAAAAATCACAATGATACGCACACAGGCACACAGAGAACACACACATGTAGACATCACATACACACACACATGTGTCACATACACACATGTGTACACACACATACACACTTACACACATAAAATCACAATGATACGCACACAGGCACACAGAGACACACACATGTAACTCACACACACACACAACATGTGTGTATACACAATACACATACAACACACCAAAAAACACAATGATACGCACACAGACACACAGAGCACACACATATAGACATCACATACACA
The DNA here is from genome assembly GCA_023376005.1 of Doryteuthis pealeii. Classification (NCBI taxonomy): domain Eukaryota; kingdom Metazoa; phylum Mollusca; class Cephalopoda; order Myopsida; family Loliginidae; genus Doryteuthis; species Doryteuthis pealeii. The sequence continues at coordinate 19,439,925 of CM042180.1, read as the reverse complement.
ACACATGTGTACACACACATACACACTTTACACACAAAAATTACAATGATACGCACACAGGCACACTGAAGCACCACACAACATAGGTTTACATATACAACACACATGTGTACACACACATCACACTATAACACAACAAAAATCACAATGATACGCATACAGGCACACAGAGACACACAAATGCCACATACACACATACACACTTACACACACATAAATGGAAAAAAACCACACACCATGTTAAAATAGACAGGTTCGTGGTTGGTTGATCGATTTTAATGGCATATTCAACCTGTCCGGGTTATGTCATGCCTAAGGTTAGGAAGTAATAATATGTTATGTATCTATATTAACACTTTTCTTAGTAATTGGTTTTAACAATGTTAGAATCATTGGGGATCATGTTGTATGGTTTGATTGGGTTCATGTCAATATTCGGTTATTTCTATAGTCTATTATGATAAAAGGGAACCAACTCTTGACTGATAAATTATTTTTTCTTTATTGATCTACTAGAAAAAAGAAAGACTGGGTTTAGGGTTAGGGTTAGGGTTTAGGGTTAGGGTTAGGGTTTAGGGTTAGGGTTAGGGTTTAGGTTAGTTTTAATGGGAAAATAAATAAATAATTTATCAGTCAAGAGTGGTTCCCTTTGATCATGTTAGATTTATTAGGAAATAACCCAATATTCTATGGAAATAATTTTATTTCTTTAAAAAGAACAGAATGTTTTTATGTTGACATTTTCAAATAGATCTTATCGGAAATACCGATAGAGAATTATCTCCCCTCCGCTAGGGGGCGAATCTCCAACACGAGGTTGGGGGAGAATCAAGCCCCGGACTTATCTGAAGACACTCGATCCGGGAGAAGGCACTTAACAGGGTCCTCCCACACCTTGCCCATAAAAGGGCAGTTCCCCAGGCGAGTAGCTTCTAAAAAGCATTCCCTACATGTTTACTTATCGCACGAGAACCGGCCGGCACGGACGCATCGCAAAGCAATTCCTAACACTTGACTTCCTAAGAACTTCTAAGAGAGACGTCCAACAGCACTCTACAAACTACGGCGACAGAATACCCTTGCTAGTGTTTTCACCTACGAACTGTAATTTCACCTCACGATAAGTCTCGTAGCAAATGCATCAAAATTTGCAACAACAATTTTTGTACCCTTTTGTCAATATATATGTTTAATTTCCATTGTGTTGTTTGTCTTCTTTCGTCCGAAATAATTACCTAACACTGGGAGAATAAGAGCTCCCTAAGACCGTAATTCATCTTAATCTTTCATATTGTTTTGCATTAAAATAACCGTTTCTGATGTGAGCAAAAACCCTACATTCATGTATAAGTATCATTGGGCATCATGTTGTATGGTATTGATTAGGTTCATAGCAAATGGCTTTAAATCAAAACCTCCAAACAGGAGCCTGAAAAAAAAAGAGGGGACCATAGACATCTGATCCGACTAGAGACCTACATCAGGAAGCTTCATTAAAAGAAACATTAATGGTCATTTCTCTGAATGTTCTGAGATGAGGCTTGAAATTAGTATTTCTGCGTTATTCGGAACTATTGGCCCCATTTTCATTGTTATTTGTACAAGCTTCTCGGCGATACTCCGGCTTCTCAGGTATTTCTTGTCCCAATGTAATCACAAAGTTCCGTGATGGCTTCCGAATACGACAAGAAAGTTCCCGAGTTCGAAAAAGGAAGGTTCCCTAGTCGCGAGAAGGTTCCGAGTCCGACAAGAAATGCTGAAGAAGGGGAGAGTATTATCGGCGAAACGTTGTACAAATAACAATGAAGATGGGGACAATAGTCGAATAACGCAGATAATACTAATCTAATAGCCGTTTTGTTTGTTTTGTTTTGTTTTTTTGTTTTTTTTGGGGGGGAGGTTGTTTTTTGACTGGAAGAAGGCATTGACCTACTTGAAGGTATGGTGTCATGAAAGACATGCAATGATCTTAAAGTTACAAGAAGATGCCACTCTTCATATATAGACCGAGAATTAACATCTCTTGATTATATGGAGATTGTGGGTTTGTCTGTCTGTAACCGAAATCATATTACTATAAGTCAAATTCTCTTATGTTATTTACGTCACATTCCCATGATTTTTTTTATTTAAAAACTCAATTATTATAAAAATTTTTAATCATTAAGACTGTTGCCCATATCAATACAATAACATGCAATTGTATTTATATATACAAGAAAATAGCGTTAATGTGTGAACGGAAGGCTTAATTTGCATTTTGATATTAAAAATTTGATTTTAATAATATATGCTTAGTATTATTGATTTCTAATTTTTGGTGTTATTTAATGAATATAAAGCAATTCTTGATAAATCTTAAAAGAATCCATATAACAAGAAAGAAATGACTGTAATTTATTCTTTACTTCCTATTTTAACTAAATAGTTAATTGGAAAATTTACATGAAAGACGGAGTACGGAAATGATGGAAGAGTTAGTTTTCATTTGTTCTATTTTTCAAATCTATACCCACTCTGTTCAAATCTTTTTTCTGCATTCTTATTAGTTTCATTAGCCTTTCTAATTTTAATAATTATTTTTATCATTAAAACTTAAATACTTGCACCTCGGAGGTGGCATATATTTGCTAGTACTGTATAGTAAGAAAAGTAAAGTCGAGGGGCGGCCTAAAGTGGTATCAGCCAGTCAGCGAGGGAGTCTATCCTTTTTCAATAGCGCTGACCAAGGAGATTGTGTTTAGCTCTGAGGTGGAGTGCCACAGTCCTCCATCAGCTCCTTACTTTTACCGCCAGATCCCGTGCTACTTCATACGCTGAGTTGCGAGGACCGGTATCGAACATAGGAACCTTGAGGTTTCTAGCCGAACGCTCTACGACTGGAGCTAACCGGCCTTTCCAATGCGCATATATACAACAACATGAAAAAATTAGAAACGAAAGGGTGGTTAAGTTTATTCATGGCCGTCAGACAACAAGGCCCTATTAATGTGGAGCCAACCACGCGAACCGACTCATGAAATGACAGAGAAAAAAAAATGTGCTGGATCCCTGCGGCCTTTCCCCTTCATACTTGTGGCATCTTCAGGCGCCTTTAAAATCAAGGGGGCAGGTGTTTGCCTGGGGGATGCCCCCCCCCCTGGGATCACACCGTTATTGTAACACTGGTCAGGTGGGCGAAACACCGGACCGCTCCCCCACCCCGAAGAAATAGGCGAATGCATTGTTTGTAGTAGTCAATTTTCCTTAGCTTAGTTTTAGGTTGGTTTGGTTGTATTTTTACGGAACTTCAACCATATTGGGTCATTTTATGCCGAAGATTGGTTTTGTTATTAATTCATTCTTGATGGACATTGAATTTTGTTTATTCAATTTTTTTAAAACATATTTTTTAGCTCATTTTATTCTATTTAGACTATAGATGGCCCTTAAGGTACTAGCATTCGGATGAAAAGTGTGCCTGGTGTAAACCTCCCGGGGGCAGAGAGCATGTTGCAAGCAACCTTGCATCTGTTGCACTTTTCGTTTTTCCAAAGACTATACTTTAGCTGGTCATGATGTTCCTGCTTACTTTCACTAGGACCTCCATTTTGTGGTTCCGTAAAACAGCCTCGGGACTCGTCAGGGGGGGAGGGGGTTTACAATCATTATCACAGAAAGAACAAAAGACAAGACAAAACGAATCAAGGTGACATGTCAAAAATGGCAGAGAGAAGGTACATATGGTACTTGCGTCCTTCTTCCATTAATATAGGGGGTGGGTATTCAATTAGTTGAAGGACAGGATTATCGCATTGTTTTACTAGTTATTTGTATGATTGTTGAAAAGTTCGTGTTTTTTGTTATGGGTTCTTGAGTGATAAAGATGTCCCGAATTATTAGTGGATCAAAAACACCTTAGAAACAAATCACTCAACGACCATAACAAAAACAGCGAACATTTTCAACAATCATACAAATAATAGTAAACAATGGCCGATAAGTCTGGGTCCTCACTAATTGAATACCCACCCCTGAATATAATGGAAGAAGGAACGCAAGTACCGATATGTACCTCTCTGGCCATTTTTTGATATGATTCACCTGTATTTCGTCTTTGTCTTGTTTTGTTCTGTCTGTGATAATTGATTGTAACGCCCCCCCTGGAGAGTCCGAGGCTGTGTTACGGACACAAATGGAGGTCCTAGGTGAAAGTAGCAGACGATATGACAGTAAAGTTAGTCTGTGGAAAATGAAAAGTGCAACCGATGCAAAGGTGCTTTGCAAATGCTCTCGTGCCCGGGGGGTTTTACACCAAGGCACACTTTCATCGCGAGTGTAGTACCTTGTAAGGGTATCTTAAGGTCTATATAGAATAAATGAGGTAAATATGTTTTAAAAATGAATAACAAAAATTCAATGTCCATCAAGAATGAAATAAAAAACATCTTCGCATAAAATGACCAATAAATTGGGTTTGGTGCCGTAAAAATACACACCAACCTTAAACTAAGCTAATGGAAATTACTACTACTAAACAATGATTCGCCTTATTCTTCGGGGGGTGGGGGAGGCGGTCCGGTGGTTCGCCACTGGACGCAGGTTTAATTAACGGTGTTGATGCCAGGGGGGGGGGCATCCCCAGGCAACACCTGCCCCCTTGATTATAAAGGCGCCGAGATGCACATTGGCGGGAAAGGCCGAGGGGATCCACACATTTTTTTGTTCTTGTCATTTAATGAGTTTCGGTTCGACGGGTGGCTCACAATTAATAGGGCTTGTGGTCTGACCGGCATGAATAAACTTAACCACCCTTTCGTTTTCTAATTTTTTTCATGTTTGTATATATGCGCATGGAAAGGGCCGGGTTAGCTTTCAGCCCCCCGCTCCCACCCTCCCCCTCGGCTAGAGCGTTCGGCTAGAACCTCCAAGGATTCTAGTTCGATACCGTCTCGCACAACTCAGCGTAATGAAGTAGCACAGGGGGATCTGTGGGCCTAAGTAAGGAGCTGATGGTCGGTGTGGCACTCCACTCAGATGCTAAAGAACATCTCCTTGGTCTAGCGCTATTGAAGGGGATAGACTCCCTGCTGCTGGCTGATACCGCTTTTAGGCCGCCCCGTCGACTTTCTTTCTTAGCTTTTAAGTACTGCAAATATATGCACCTCTCGGGTGCAGTATTTAAGTTTTATAGTAATAAATATATTTAAATTAGAAGGCTAATGAAAAACTAAATAAAGAATGCAGATAAAAAGATTTGAACAGAGGGGTATATAAAAATAGAACAATGAAACTAACTCTTCCATCACTCTCCGTCTTTCATTGCTGAAATTTTCTAATTTAATTTTAGTTAAAATAGGAGTAAAGAATAAATTACAGTCATTTTTCTTGTTAATGGATTTCTTTTAAGATTATCTGAAGATGTTGCTTCTATTCATTAAATAAAACCAAAAGTTAGAAATCAATATACTAAGCACTATTTATTAAAATCAAATTTTTAATATCAAATGCAAATTAGCCTTCCGTTCACACTGTATCCGCTATTTTGTTGTATATTAAATATATTGCATGTTATTGTATGTTAATTATGCAACATCTTAATGATGTAGAAATTTTTTTTAATAATTGAGTTTAAATAAAAATAAATCATGGAGAATGTGATGTAAATAAACAGAGAATTGTGACTTGATAGTAAATATAGTTTCGGTTACAGACAGAAACACACAATCTCCATTATAATAAGAGTTTATCCGCATTAATAAGTAGCTGGCAATTTTCTTGTATACTTTAGATCATTGCATGTCTTTCATGACACAATACTTCCAAGTAAGTGTATATGCCTTTCTCCAGGTCAAAACCACCCCCCCAATAAAAAAACACAAAAAACAAAACAAAACAACAACTGGCTATTAGATTAGTATTATCTGCGTTAATTCGGACTATTGTCCATCTTCATTGTTATTTGTACAAACGTTTGGGCCGATATAACTCTCGGGCCGTTCTTCAGGCATTTCCTTGTCGCACTCGGAACCTTTCGACTAGGGAACCTTCTTTTCGAACTCGGGAACTTTCTGTCGTATTTGGGAGGCCATACGGACTTTGTGATTACAATTGGGAAAAGAAATACCTGAGAGCGGAGGGTATATCGGCCAAATGTTGTACATAACAATGAAACATGGGGACAATAGTCCGAATGCAACGCAGTAATACTAATCTTCAAGCCTCATCTTTCAAAACATTCAGAGAAATGACCATTAGATGTTTTCTTTTTATAAAGGTTCCTGATGTAGGTGCTCTAGTCGATCAGATGGTCTATGGTCCTCTTTTTTTTTTCGGGCTCCTGTTTGGAGGTTTGTGATTAAGCCATTTGCTATGAACCTAATCAATACCATACAACAATGAACCCCATGATACTTTTTTATACATTGAATGTAGGGTTTTTGTCTCACATCAGAAACGGTTTATTTTATGCAAACAATATGAGATTAAGATGATATTACGGTCTTAGGGGAGTCTTAAATTCTCGCCAGTGTTAGGTATTATTGGACGAAGAGAAGACAAACAACACAATGGAAATTAACATAATATTGACAAAGGTACAGAGAGAAGATTGTTTTGTGTGCAAATTTTGATGGCAATTTGTACGAGATTTCGTGAGGTGGAAATTACAGTTCGTAGGTGAAGTAAACTACGAATGGGGGTTTGGGGACNTATATATATAAATATATATATATATATATATATATATATAAAGAGAGAGAGAGAGGTGGGAGGGAGATAGAGGGTGGAGGGAGAGAGAATGGACAGGGCGAGATAAATAGATAGATAGATAAATAGATATGGAAAGATGAGAAAGATAGATAGACAGATAAAACATACTATATAATATATATATATATTATATATATTATATAATTATAATATATATATAGAGAGAGAGAGAGAGAGAGAGAGAGAGAGAGAGATTAGATATAAAGAAACAAATCGAGATAGACTGTGTATGTGTGTGTGTGCGTGTGTGAAAGGTTAATTTTAAACGACATAGATAGATAGATAGATAGATAGATAGTGTGTGTGTGTGTCCGTGTGTATCCATGCATACACTGAATATAGGTGTTACATGCACTTACTAAGAGGGTTTACCTGGTTGGTGGAGCAACCGTTGTTGTGTTGACTGTTGTCGGAACTTTGGTTGTAGGTGCGACCGTGGTAGGCACATCTCGTTCAACACAGATTAATCTCCCGCCTTGATAGCAAAGACCAACAGTCACGGCCTTGTTGCAGTAAGGGTGATGATTTACACATTTATGACGGAATTGAACATTCGGACCTGAAAAGAGTCAAAATAAACAATATTAAAACAAAACAACAAAAAAAACAACAAAAAATAGATTAACTGAAATTTAATTTAAGTATAGAAGATGATAGAAATAGATGTGAAAAACTGAGATAGATTGATAAAGATAGATAGAATATTAACAGAGATAGATTGTAGATTAACAGTAGATTGACAGATGTGAATAATGAGATAGATAGATAGATTAGATAGATAGATAGATAGATAGATTTTAGAGAGATATTAGATAGATGGGAATAAACTAGAGATAGATAGTAGATAGATAGATAGATAGATAGATGTGAAAAACGAGATAATGATAGATGATAGATAGATAAAAGATATTAAAAGAATAGATAGATAGTTTAACAGAGATAGATTGATAGATGTAATAAACTGAGATAGATAGATAGATAGATGATATAGATTTAAGAGATATATAGATAGATGGGAATAAACTGAGATAGATAGATAGATTTGACAGAGATATTATATAGATGTGAATAAAATGAGATAGATAGATAGATAGATAGATTTTAACAGAGATAGATAGATAGAATGTGAATAAAAATGAGATAGATAGATAGATAGATAGATAGATAGATAGATAGATTTTAACAGATAGATAGATAGATAGATGTGATAAAATGAGATAGATAGATAGATAGATTTTAACAGAGATAGATTGATAGATGTGAATAAAACTGAGATAGATAGATAGATAGAATGTGGTGTGTGTGTGTGTGTGTGTGTGTGTGTGTGTGTGTGTGTGTGTGTGTGTGTGTGGGGTGGTGAAGTTGATTTTAAGGACATAGATAGATAGATAGATAGATATAGTCTGTCTATGTCGTCTCTCGGGTTGACACGTAAAGTCTGTCCATATTATTATTATTTATTATTATTATTATTATTATTAATAGAAGGGCCTGTGGATATACCACAGTATGATAATTTAATTATAACAACGTGTTGATATATTTACTTAAGAGCTATTGCATTTAATTCAATATGCAAAAGTATAACAATCTTGATTTAATCCCCTCCCTCCTTGTCTCTTCTCCTCTCTCTCTCTATAATATATTATATATATATTATTAATATATATATATATATATATATTCCTTTTTCTTGGTTCTAATATTTTTTCTGTAAAGCATGTCCTTTTTCTTCCCTTTCTTTCCTTAAAATAAAAACGGAAAGGTCCATCATTTAGCTGAGTGACAACACTCATAAAAAATAAGAATTCGGCGATAAGCAACACTAGATAATCAGGATTTCGTCTAGGATGATTTGGACGGTCTCATCTTTAACCAGAGTGTGTTGCAAAATGATAACGGTCGGAAGAATTAAGGAAAAAATTGGGATTATACGCCTATTTAAACAGTGTTGGTGGCGTCGTCAGTTCTGTTATAACTGGTTCATTGGGGATTTCGGGTCTTTCAACATAAATACGCCCCTCACCAGTTAGACCCCACTAGAGACAAGGGTACTAATATATATATTACTATTACATATGAATAGATAATTGAAACATATTATACTCACATGTCTTTGGTTCGGCACAGTAATAAACTCCGTAGCTGAAGCAAAGGTGATCAACTCTGGGACTACACCTTGGATAAACGTTTTTACAATCGTAATGTCCGTTTCTGCACTCGGGACCTGAAAAGCAAAAAAAAAAGGAAACCAGGAATAATGAGCAGCTACTCGAAAAGTCAGTTACAAAAAAACAAACAAACAAAAATTATTACAAATTCGCTCATGGAAAATGGTGGTTTCAACTCTCTACGAATCTCTGTGACTAAGGTCTAGATTCCATACTTTTATAGAAGGAAAAAAATAGAGGGGGGAATAAATATTCGACTCAACAGGTTCTTGTTGAGGGGGGGGGCAAAAGAAGCGAGTCAAACGCCTTCTCAACAATGTCATCTACAACAGTGCTTCTATATCGGAAATTCCCTAGTGAAGTATCTCCCTTTGCCGCTAAGGGCGAATCGCCAGCTATGTATACCCTTTTCTTACTTCTTACTTCTGTCGTATTTTCTTCTGGTCGGCTTTGCTATTCTGATCGTCTATCTTGGTCTGGTCTCTTCTAAGTGTGGACCTTCCCAATCCTCATATACCTACCTATGAACATTAATGGGTATGTCCACAATCCTTATATACCCTACCTATGAACATTAATGGATATGCCCCAATCCTTATATACCCTACCTATGAACTTTAATGGGTATGCCCCAATCCCTTATATACCCTACTTATGAACTTTAATGGTATGCCCAATCTTTATACCCTACTATAACTTTAATGGGTATCTCCCAATCCTTATATACCCTACTTATGAACTTTAATGGGTATCCCCAATCCTTATTACCCTACCTATGAACTTTAATGGGTAATGTCCAATCTTATATACTTACTATGAGCTTAATGGGATGTCACAACCTTATATACCCTACCTATGAACATTAATGGATATGTCCCAATCCTCATCTACCCTACGTATGAACTTTAATGGGTATGTCCCAATCCTTATTACCCTACCTATGAACATTAATGGATATGCCCCAATCCTTATATACCCTACCTATGAACTTTAATGGGTATGTCCCAATCCTTATATCCCTACTTATGAACTTTAATGGGTATCCCCAATCCTTATATACCCTAACCTATGAACTTTAATGGGTATGTCCCCAATCCTTATATACCCTACCTATGAACTTTAATGGGTATGTCCAATCCTATATACCCTACTATGAACTTTAATGGGTATGTCCCAATCCTCATAAAACACGGGAGTATTATGCGGACTGAGTAGTCTTATACCTCTAGCAGTGGTATAAGAATTCAGCGCTGGCGAGTATTGTATTTTAGTTAATGTTATAAAAATTCCATTTCATTTCCAAGCCTCCGTTTGGTTATTTTTTCATTTAGTAACCTTTGTGTCGGCTACAACTCTGTTTCTTTATTATTAAAAGTAATCACTTTCAGATAAAGACTACCTCTCACAGAGACCGACCCTAGAATGAATCTGGCTGTCACATTCGCCATAGAAAAAAAGGCATCTTGTCTATCTGTTATCGAACCCAAAGCGTCCAACCCCCAGCACAAAGCCCTGAAGAGAAGTCAGCCCAGAGAAAATAGCAGCTGAGTTAGAACTAGTAAGTAGAATTAACAAGTAAGAACCTAGAACAATGGCCGAAACGGTTCTTCCATTTCTATTAGAACCAATATACAACAATAACTAACACCCACACTCTTATAATGCATTAGGTTATCCAAAAGAACCAAACACCCACTACCTTATATACATTCATACCTTTCCCAATAGTATTAGCACTATGTGAAATACAAACAACCTCATCCCAAATTTGAACTCTAGTTGCCATTCCATTTCAAATACCTTTTTATTCATTATGCCATAGGTGAAAGCAGTGTTAAGAGATTATTGGTTTTGTAGGGATACAAACCTAACACAGAATATTTGGTAGGGAAAAAACTACAATGTAACATTTGATTACACAACCTACAAGAGGGAACATAGTTCCCGTCCCAAGACACTAGGTGTTTTAAGAAACATGAGGAAACATTAAGCAACAAAGGGGTGGAAACCACTAACTATTTTTCAGTAGGTCTGGGAACAAAAACAGGCACCCATATTCGCTTCCTTAGCAACTACTGCTAAGGAAGCGAAAAAAAAACCAAGTAAGTCTTTCTAACTATTATATACCCAACGTATTATGTAGGTATAAAACATTGGTAATTTTCACCTTTAGTTGTTAAAATTCCTAACATAAAATTGTGTGTGCGCATTATCTGAAATGAACTTAATTGTTATTAAGAACACATTTTATGATATTTTTGTGTTAAAGCATGCAGTTGTATTGTTTTCGAAAAAGTTTCCAGGATTTGTATATTTTGCACGGACACTTTCAAAATGGCTACCGGCTTGTTTCAAAGTGAAAGTCAGTTGGCTAAATTCCTAGCATAAAATTATCTGAAATGATCTTAATTGTTATTAAGAACATATTTTATGATATTTTTGTGTTAAAGCATGCAGTTGTATTGTTTATCGAAAAAGTGTCAAAGATTTGTTTATTTCGCACGGAGACTTTCAAAATGGCTACCGTTAGTTCAAAGAAAGGAAGAAAGCAAAGAACCGTAAGAGACTTACTTAAGCCTAACGCTCGAATCTAAATTTAAAGGCACAAGTTAGCAAGATAAATTAAATTAGCCACAATACGAATTAAAATAAAATTTAACGTATGAAAGAACCAAAAAGAAAAGAGAATTCCAGTTTAACAAACTAAATAAAAAGGAGTAAAGCTAGATACATACAAAACACAGAACAATAAGTTACAAAACAATTAACAAACTTACAAGAAATAGAGGAGGGTCAAATGTGGTATAGTCAAGCTCAGTAAGATCAGCCCGAATATTAATCAGCTTATTAATCCACTGTTGAAGTCCTTAATCGTAGACGATTTATGGCCTGGCCATCTTGTGGAGTGCTGAAGAGGTGCTACCTACTCTACAACAAGATTATATTGTAATTTAAATTTATTGTAATTTGAAATAAATTTATTGAATTAATTATTATTAAATTAATATTTAATATTAGATATTATATTATAATTTAAATTTATTGCAATTTGAAATAAATTTCCCATCTATGGATTAAATAGAAAAACACGAGTTTAAAAAAAATGTATTATGCATTAAGAATGAATTTATTTCACAACTTTGTTGGCATTAAATGACGTACCTACGCTGATATGCCGTAAAACAAACCAAACCTTTGAAATAAATTTATTGAATTAATTATTATTAAATTAATATATAATATCATATATTATATCGTAATTTAAATTTATTGTAATTTGAAATAAATTTATTGAATTAATTATTATTAAATTAATATTTAATATCATAAATTATATTATAATTTAGATTTATTGTAATTTGAAATTTAAAAATTTTTTTTAATTTAAATGGTAATTTGAAATCATTTTTTACTAATTCATTGTAATTTAAATTTATTGTAATATATGTAACATTATTTAGTCTATAATTATTAACTTTACTAGCAAATATACGCACCCTCCGTAGGGTTCAAGTATTTAAGTTTTAATGTAATAGAATATTAGATTAGATTAGAAGGGCTAATGAAACTAAATAAGAATGCAGATAAAAAGATTTGAAATGGAGGCAGGAGTATAATTGAAAAATAGAATAACTGAAACTTACTCTTCCATCACTCCCGTCTTTCATTGCTAAATTTTCCTAATTTAACTATTTAGTTAAAATAGGAAGTAAAGAATAAAATTACAGTTATTTCTTTTTGTTAATGGATTTCTTTTAAGATTTATACCCGAAATGTTTGCTCATATTCATTAAGATAAAACCAAACAATTAGAAATCAATAATACTAAGGACATATTTGTTAAAATTAAATTTTTAATATCAATATGCAAATTAGCCTTCCCGTTCACACTGTAAGCCAATACTTTGTTCTATATAAATACAATTGCATGTTATTAGTATGTAGATATGGTTAACAGTAGCTACTGGCAAAATGAGCCCAAAATGCGTTTTTGACAAAATGACTTTAGCCCCCCCCCCCTACAGAAAATAATTTAGCAAAAATCAGAGAATTATCAAATTTTAATAAAATTTTCAGTGTTTATTTATCAATGAATGATCTTTATAATGCATTATTTATTTATTTCAAAACTTTTTTTTCAGGTCACTTATTTTTGGCCTCCCTTATGTTGGGGGCGTAACATTTTTTTCAAGTTGGTCTTATATTGTACTAATTACAGTATAAATAAAGAGATAAAAGACCGAAGTTATGAATAGAAACAAAAATAATTTTTTTAGGGTGGCTTTTCTATGAGAAAATAAGTACCGAAAATCGAAAAATAAAATGTAAAAGAATAATAAATAATTAATTTTGGGGGGATTTTTTTTTTTACTCATTTCGATAATTATTTAATTGGCTATTATATTCTTATAAAAGAACAAATTATACATTGATATTTTTTCTGCTTAAAAAGGGGAGGGGGTACATTTTCAATCGAGTTTTTTCTTCAATATTATTAAACTTATTACTTTATGTGTCTAAAATAAGGTTTGCATTAAATAGATATTTATTTCTAAAATCTAAAAATATACATTTTAAAATTAACATCAGAATATTTTTATTTTAAATGAATTTTATATATTAATTTTTCATAGCAAAAATACTAAATTAAAGTTTTGAAATAAAATAACTGATGCATTATAAAATTCATTAATTGATAAATCAATACAGAAAATTTCATTAAAATCGGATAATTAACTGATTTTTTGTAAACAAATTTTCCATCCCATATGTTACGTTAAAATTGTAAACAAGCACCTAAAACCATTGAAAAAGAGGCTGAATGGCGGATCGCGTCGAAATTGACCAAAACAAATAGTTTTAAATCTTTTAAAAATAAACTGCATATGTAATGATATTTTTCTTTTTTTAATGATGGTTATTATGTTACTACTTATCGATGTAGACAAAATTTGACCTTAAATAATAGATTTATTATTTTTAAATCGCTTTTAAAATTCCTAGCAGACGACAAAAACGCCAGTCCCTAGTTAACAGTATTAATAATGTAAAACAATTTTATTAATAATTGAGGTTTAAATTTTAAAAAATAAAATCATGGAAAATGTGATGTAAATAACTAAGAGAATTGGGATTTGGGTAGTAATATAGTTTCGGTTTCAAACACACAATCTCCATTATAATAAGATATGATAACAGTAAAGACTGAGTAGCAATGACTCAACACTTTCTTTCTTTTTTCTTTTTCTTTTTTTTTTATACAGATGAAGTGAATGAAAATTATTTCTAGCAGTTTATTAATGCATATCTTCTTATTATAATGGAGATTGTGTGTTTTTCTGTCTGTAACCGAAACTATATTATAGTCAAGTCACAATTAACATAGTTATTACATAACATTCTCCATGATTTTATTTATATTCAAACCTCAATTATTAATAAAATTGCTCCACCTTTTGATAGTGTTGTTCATATCTACATACTAATAAACATGCAATTTATATTATATATACAAAAAATAGCGGTTTTGCAGTGTGAAAAGGCTAATTTGCATATTGATATTTAAAAATGTGATTTTATTAAATATGTGCTTAGTATTATTGATTTCTAACTGTTTGGTTTTATTTTAATGAATATAAGCAAACATCTCTCCAATGAACCTTAAATGAAATCCATTAACAAGAAAAAATGAGTGTAATTTTATTCTTTATTTCCTAATTTAACTAAATAGTTAAATAAGTAAAATTCAGCAATGAACGACGGGAGTGATGGAAGAGTAAATTTCATTTCTATTTTTTTTATTATACCCCCACTCTGTTACATATCTTTTTATCTGCATTCTTATTAGACATTCTAATTTAATACGATATTTCATTACATTAAAACTTAAATACTTGCACCCGGAGGGTGCATATATTTGCTAGTGAAGTTAATAAAAATAAGGTCTACCAATCTATTAATACACACAAAGTTAAGAGGAAGTTCCCATGGTGTAGTGGCTAAAGTTATGGACTGTGACATTGTAGTAAGCGAGTTCAAACTCCAGTCTTGCTATTACACTCACTTTTGGACTAATACCTTTGGGAAAGGTATGAACTCACTCATCCCCCTAGCTATGGCTTAAATAGTACCAATACTGTTTCTCTACAAGGATGGCTTTGGCATTTGTCATATAATACCTAAATAATGAGAATGGAACCATCTGTTTGTTTTTTTTTGTTTTTTTCTTATAAAAAATGTCAGATGAAACCTCGGAAAGGAGAAACAACAAGCTCTCACAGGATTTGTTAATTCAACCTAGCATTAACTAATTACTCTGTTCACCTTATATCTTTGCTGGATAAACCTTTTTTCTCTATCCTTAATATTCATTGAGTTTCTTCCTATTATTTCTCTGTTAACTCTGATACTCGAATTACAACAGCATTAAATAACCCACAAAGGTTGATATGCCATTAAACTAAAGAAACCAATAAATAAGATTAATGAAAATCATTTCTAACAGTTTATTGATACACATGAAGTTAAAGAAATCATATATAAAAAAGAACAAGACTTGGCATTAATTAAACCACAGGAGTTGAAATGCCATTAAACACCAACTAACCAACATACATAGCATTATTGCTTAATGGGGACTTTTTTTTCTTCCTTTTTTTTTTTCTTTTTTTTTTTCTAAACCTCTATACACAACAATTTTTTTCGGTACGGTAAAACTCAAAAATAGGATGATAAATTTTCAAACACATCAGTTATTTTTACGCCGAGTATAAAAAGTGAAGGTAATGAAGGACTATTTGCTCATAAATAAACTGAACCCCCATTTTATGTCCATGTTTTTGTATTAAATGTTTTATTTTTCTTGCACACGTTATTTTACAATACAAAATATATTTTATTTATTTATTTTAATATACATTTAAATGTGTATATTCTAAAAGTTTTTATTTTGTGAGAATGGTTAGTTTTAAAGTGGGGGGTTCGTTTTTAGAATTCAACTTTTTACTCGTAAATTCCTACCATAAAATGCCCAAGCCTGATTTTATGGCAGGAATTTACGAGTAAAAAGTTGAATATTACCTTTTGTTGTTGTTATTTCTTTTCTTTTTGGCTTTGCTACTCTAAAATAAAAACGTCATATTTTAATCATCGTCGACGAAAAAACAAAATTACGGTCATCAAAGGAGGATCCAATTTATGCCTAAATTGTAAAACGAGCCCCCACTTTAAAACTAAACATTCTCACAAAATAAAAACTTTTAGAATATGCACATTGAAATGAATATTAAAATAAATAAAGAAAATATATTTTGTATTGTAAAATAACGGGTGCAAGAAAAATAAAACATTTAATACAAAAACACGGACATAAAATGGGGGTTCAGTTTATTTTATGGTAGGAATTTACGAGCAAATAGTCCTTCATTACCAAAAGTGAAATATATCTCTTATTTTATGAAGAGGTATCTTTGGACAAGGGATTGAAAAATATTATTACTTGGACGGTAAACTAAATCGAGTATCATTGCATTAGTTATACCGCTAGGGTTGTCAGAAAGTCACCTAACTAAGCCGCCCTGTCGGCTGGGGCGTTACAATGCCCGACTGCACCTCTGCAGAGGGGTAAGACTCCCCCAATGGGGCCACCCGTTGGCCGTGGGTGGCGACCCGTGATGCTTAAGGATAGAGCCCAGGTGGATGAGCAGTTCATGACATGCAATACTCCACTTTGGCCCTATCTTGGCCTAGACGGGCGGTCGGAGAGGCCCCCTCCAATCAATCGGCTGGTCACGTCAAGCCCTAGCACCTATATGACTTTCCCAACCCTATTGCCCTTATGGCAAGCCTCAATCCCTTTTTATCATATGTGTGCTAGAAGGCGGTGGCTGTGGGTCTACATGTCCTGGGAATGACGTTAAACTCTATCTGATGGTGAGGTTCCAGTTCTGGAGGTTTGGTGAATGTGGAGCACCCCTTCATCACCATTGCTCTCTGGTCTACTCTGACCCGGAGTGGTAGTACCTGTTAGGGTCCTATCTATGGGTTAAATAGAAAAATGTATTTATAAAAAAATTGTATTATCTATTAAGAATTGATTTATTTCAAAACTTTATCGGCATTAAATGACCCACTGAGGTTGATATGCCATAAAACAAAACAAACCAAACCAAAACCTAAATAAGTGTTGTACCGGCCGTTCCTACAGTGGGGAATAGACACCGGTTCTCACTATAAATAGTGAGACACCGAGTGGAAAGGTCGTACTGTTCCCGTTAACGACAAGCTAGTCGTACATGTACCATGATTGTAAATACACTTGTCTTATTTTACCCTATCTCGACTTGACTTCTTTTTACTGTTGGGACTAACATCACAACAATAAGTTACCAAAATATTGCAAAACTTTTGACTCACCCTAGTACCTCCACGGAAAAGTCATATTTCTCTGTAATGTTTCTAATACTTACATACAGCATATCCCTGTGTCAATGCTAAAATTGCGCCAAGCACGACGAAAACAAGTTGGCCTTGAAGCTGCATATTTCAAATTTGAAGGAAATCAAGGGACGCGACCGTTGACTTTTTCGTAGTACTCCCGGCTGCGACACCGTTGCATTTTTATATACGACACTAGAAATACAAGATCGATAGACCGATAAGAACGTGCCTCGTTTTTTTTGTCAAATTGATTTTGTTTATTTATTTTTCTATCTGGATTTTATTTGCTTTTCATTTCTTGTTCGATATCATTTGGAAAAATAAATCCTTGTTAATTTTACATTGACGAAGAATCGTGACGACGTCTCAACATGGAGCAATTATTAGCACGGACTATTAGAGTCGGGGGTGTTAAATTTCCATAACTGTCCCATAAATTGTGGTTTTGTACTGCAGAAGCTAAATTACCTGTAGACCAAAAAGGGTTGGTTGGTTGGTTTGATTTTACGGCATGTTAACCCATTGGGTTATTTTATGCTGAAAATGTTTTTCTTTTATTTCTTCTTTGTGTGGCATTGTGATTTTGTACTGTTGAAGATAAATTAGGAGGGTGATTCAAAAAGTAATGCTATTTTGTTTAGGACAGGTATAATTACCAACACAGGAACATGTATCATACACAAAAATGAAGCTGGTCCTCTGTGGATCACATCCCTACTTCTCCACATAGGTGGTTCAAAAAGTAATGCCATTTTGTTTAGGACAGGTATAATTACCAACACAGGAACATGTATCATATAACAAAATGAAGCTGGTCCTTTGTGGATCACATCCCTACTTCTGCACATAGGTGATTCAAAAAGTAATGCCATTTTGTTTAGGACAGGTATAATTACCAACATAGGAACATGTATCATACATCAAAATAAAGCTGGTCCCCTGTGGTTCACATCCCTACTTTTCCACATAGGTGGTTCAAAAATTAATGCCATTTTGTTTAGGACAGGTATAATTACCAACACAGGAGCATTTATCATACATCAAAATAAATCTGGTCCTCTGTGGATCACATCCCTACTTCTCCACATAGTCACTGTTTCTCTCAATAGCAATATTCCACCTTCGAATGAGAACATGTATCCCTGTCTCGTAAAATTCTGTTGACTGTTCTTTGAGTCGCTTCTTCACTACATATTTCACTTCCTCGTCACTGGAATAATGTTAGCCTCTCTTCGGCCCCATGAAAGAGGATTTGAGAGACAAACATTATCCCAGTGGATTTTACGGCATGTCAATCCATTGGGTTATTTTATGCCGTAAACGTTTTTGTTTTATTTCTTAATCGTGCGGTGTGACTGGATAGTGTCCATTCATTTTTTTTGTGTGTGTGTGGAACTACGTAGCCTGGGCGACTTGATATGGAGGATGAGCTGTTGCCTAAGCAGCATATCCCCCCACTCCACGCTGCTGCTGTGGTCCAAAGAAACAAATGCAGTTTAGCAATGGCAATGTCGCAGGAGTTGCTGGGTAGCAAAAGAAAAAGGAAAGAAAAAAAGAGAGGAAACAATGAAAGA
Source organism: Doryteuthis pealeii (assembly GCA_023376005.1). Taxonomy (NCBI): domain Eukaryota; kingdom Metazoa; phylum Mollusca; class Cephalopoda; order Myopsida; family Loliginidae; genus Doryteuthis; species Doryteuthis pealeii. Next base: position 19,420,991 of record CM042180.1, on the reverse strand, counting down.
GAAAGAAAAGATAAAGAAAGAAAGGTAACACAAAAGTATAGTAAAATGAAAATAACGAAGAAGAAGAAGAAGAAGAAGAAGAAGAAGAAGAAGAAGAAGAAGAAGAAGAGGGAAAATTGAAAGAAGAAGAAGAAGAAGAAGAAGAAGAAGAAGAAGAAACAAAGTTCAGTGTTACATCACCTTAGGGACTCCAGCTCCGGATTCAATAATCAAGATTATTATACTTTTTACATATTGAACTATTTTTGAAATAACTCTTTCGTAAACATATCAAACGTAATAATTAAATTATCATACTGTGGTATATCCACAGGTCCTGCTAGTGTAATAACTGTTACATCAATTGTACCTGCAGACGAAGACACCGCCCTGTCGGCTGGGGCGTTAGAATGCACTGACTGCACCTCTGCAGAGGGGTAAGACTCCCCCAATGGGGCCACCCGTTGACCGTGTGTGGTGACCCATGATGCTTAAGGATAGAGCCTAGGTGGATGAGAAGTTCCTGACTTGCAATATTCCACTTTGACCCTATCTTGGGCTAGACGGGCGTCGGTCACGTCAAGCCCTAGCACCTATATGACTTTCCCAACCCTATTGCCCTTATGGCAAGCCCCAAACCCTTTTTATCATATGGGTGCTAGAAGGCGGTGACTGGGGGTCTACATGTCCTGGGAATGACGTTAAACTCTATCCGATGGTGAGGTTTCAGTTTTGGAGGTTTGGGGAATGTGGAGCACCCCTTCATCGCCATTGCTCCCTGGTCCACTCTGACCTGGAGTGGTAGTACCTGTTAGGGTCCCATCTATGGGTTAAATAGAGAAATGTATTTATAAAAAAATTGTATTATCCATTAGGAATTGATTTATTTCAAAACTTTATCGGCATTAAATGACCCACTGAGGTTGATATGCCGTAAAACAAAACAAAACCAAAGACAATGCAAAAGTATATTTTGTTGAGGTGAAATTTCGACGGGATCAAACACATTTTTTGCACCTGCCATCCCATGAGTCTCGGCTCGTGAGTGGTCCAACACTAAAAAGATCAAGTGCCACACCAGTATACGTGCGATGCGCGGTTAAGTATTGTAGCCTCCGGAACACATACCCCTGTTTTGTGTTGCGTGGCTGTTACGTATCCCTGGGCCAATATATAAAAATTTATGATCTATTCGTAAAATTCACTGAGCGAACCTGGAAAAGAGGCGGCCTAATAACATGCCAGTCTACTGGTTGAACATATAATGTTGCAAAACATAAAATCTGTAAGGATACTGGTGTAATATTTATAATATATGCCTAGACTACACACTCAGAATATTACTAGATCCCATAAAAGAAAAGGGCTTCACCCTAAAAAATTCAAAGAGCCAACTATATCCTGTTCTGACTATCATAGATGTGGATCATGCAGATGATCTAGCACTTCTAGCAGACACACCTGCACAAGCAGAATCACTGCAGCATTGCATAGAGAGGGCGACAAGAGGAATTAGCATCTACGTGAACTCAAATAAAACTGAGTTCATGAGTTTTAAGCAAAATAAACATATCTCCGCACTGGGCGATAAGCCTCTCAAATTAGTTGACCTGTTAACATTCCTAGGTAGCAATATCTCATCTACAAGAGAGTGGATCAGAGTTTCATCTTCTCCTGCCTGTTGAGGAGAGTATGATGCTGAAAGACCCGAAACTCATCAGTGACCCAAGGTTTAACATCGCTGACGGCTGTTGTGTATCCCTAGGCCAATATGCAAGAATTTGTGAACTATTCGTGAAATACACAGAATGAATCTGGAAATGAGGCGGCCTAATAACATGCCAGGTCTACTGGTTGAATAGATATGATGTTGCGAAATCCGAAATATCAACCTTCATGTGTTATTTAATTCTAAAGCCATCCTTGTAGAAAAAGAGTAATGATACTACTACATAGCTGGGAGATGAGAAGTTTCACTCTTTTTCCTCGCGTGATTAATACTGTTGGCCTTATCTACATATTGTAAAGATTTGTTAATCAAATATTAAAATTAATTAACTTGATTAACAAATCTTTACAATATCTTTGTGTGTCCATAATTAATTTTGATTTCTTTAATTTTATAGAGAGCTACCCAGCATTGCCTGGGATTTAAAAAGTTAAAATTAAATCTCATATCTATATTTATATATAAATAAGTTTGTATTTTTTATTTTATTTGCTTTTTTTTATTTTATTTGATTCCATCAGCTTTTTCAGGTTTTATCCTTTATTAATTTGTTTTATTTTTTAAAATCATTTTAAGTTAATTATTTAATATATCATTGATTTATACGCTTATTATGTTTTTTTTATTTAGCTTTGCTTATCGAAAATGAGGGGTTACAAGTTTTTTAACCCCCACTTGGACAAAAATAGGGTGCAGATTTTATTGAACTTTGATCTCTATTGGTCTCCACACCAAATTTCTTTTGTAGAAAGACATCTATTCAGATAGATTTATACACATCTAAAAGTGAACTGGAGTTTGAACTCACTACAATGTCAAAGCACAGCACGTTAGCCATTGCGCCACAGGGACATTCCCTAAACATTTTTTTGTTTGAAACTCACAGAAATTTTCCAAATAGAATCGGTACCTAAAGAAAGCCAAAACATTTTGATCAGAATGAGGACACTCTTATCCCAATAGATCCATAAAAAAAACTATCCGAGGTAGATGTGGATCAGCACTTGCCTATGGATTTGAAATGATTATGTTTGATGATTTAATAATACAGGAGCATTGGTTGATTGGGTTCCTTTCAAAATGACTGGAGTTGGCAGAAGAAAGCATAGTCAAAAATATAAGGCAAATGGAGAATAATTTGGAAGAAATGAGAAATAGAAAAAAAGATGATCATACAGGGGTGCAGAAAAGAGAGATGGCTTAATTATCAAAAGTTATAGCGAATCTGAAAAGGAGGCGGCCTAATAACATGCCAGGTCTACTGGTTGAACATATAATGTTACAAAACATAAATCTGTAAGGATACTGGTGTAACATCACCAATTGTAACATCACGTATTTATAATATGCCTAGACTACACACTCAGAATATTACTAGATCCCATAAAAGAAAAAGGCTTCACCCTAAAAAATTCAAAGAGCCAACTATATCCTGTTCTGACTATCATAGATGTGGATTATGCAGATGATCTAGCACTTCTAGCAGACACACCTGCACAAGCAGAATCACTGCAGCATTGCCTAGAGAGGGCGACAAGAGGAATTAGCATCTACGTGAACTCAAATAAAACTGAGTTCATTAGTTTTAAGCAAAAATTAACATATCTCCACACTGGGCGATAAGCCTCTCAAATTAGTTGACCTGTTAACATTCCTAGGTAGCAATATCTCATCTACAAGAGGGTGGATCAGAGTTTCTTCTTCTCCTGCCTGTTGAGGAGAGTATGATGCTGAAAGACCCGAAACTCATCAGTGACCCAAGGTTTAACATCGCTGACGTCTGTTGTGTATCCCTAGGCCAATATGCAAGAATTTGTGAACTATTCGTAAAATACACAGAATGAATCTGGAAAGGAGGCGGCCTAATAACATGCCAGGTCTACTGGTTGAACAAATGTTATAGGACAGAAATAGTATCATTCTTACACTTTCTGCTTTGATAAATTAGAAATTATTTCTTATGAAAAATTTTTCTGCAGGTGATTTATTACAGAAACAAAATATAAAATAATCAAATATGGAAGTGGGGCTTTTTTGAATATCAGTGTATTGCAAAAAAAATAATAATGGGATGGTTCTTTTTATACGGGCATTTTTAACTTTATTCATTAAAAATACAGAATTAGACTAAAACTAGTTTTTATTATTGAGACAAATTTTGATGAACCTTCATTATGAAAAGTCTTAAAATCTAAAAAGAAAAATTCTCAGAAATCCCCCTCCCCTGTCCCCTGTGAATAAAAAATAAAAAATTGATCACAAATTAGGATATCAATTTAAAGAAAATAAATTTTCTATTTTTTATGTATTTCTGAGAATTCTTTTTTAAAAAAATGACTTTTGGCTACAACTTGGGAGCTTTGACAACAATAATCAAGGAAAATTATCCCTCCCTATGTGTGTCTAAGACATTGAAGTTTTATTTAAATTTGTAATCATAAAAAATGGTTCATGTTTTTCACTGTCTATTTTTTTTGTCTAATAATGTTGCGAAATCCGAAATCTGTAAGGATACTAGCTCCTTTGATGCATCTCGGCGTTGTTTTACGAGACCTTATTTTTTAAGTATTAAGTTAATTGATACTCATATCATACTGTGGTATATCCACAGGCCCCGCTGGGTCGGGTTAGCTCAGTCGGTAGAGCGTTCGGCTAGAAACCAAAAGGTTCCTAGTTCCATACCAGTCCTCGCCAACTCAGCGTATGAGTAGCACAGGGATCTGTGCGGTAAAGTAAGGAGCTGATGGTAGGTGTGGCGCTCCGCCTCAGATGCTAAAAAAAAACAATCTCCTTGGTCTAGCGCTATTGAAAAGGGGATAGACTCCCTCGCTGACTGGCTGATACCGACTCTAGGCCGTCCCGTTGACTTTACTTTTTTTTATATATATTCATAAGAGTAACAATATCGGCATAAAATAACCCATAGCAGTTGACATGCCATTTAATGGCATCCTTCTGTATGCTAAAGATGATGGCATAGTGTTCCAATTTTTTTTTTTGTGTGGAACTATGTAGCCTGGGCGGGTTGATATGGAGGGTGCGCTGTTGCCTAAGTATCAGATCCCCACTCTCCACACTGCCGCTGAGGTCCAAAGGAAAGAGTAAGAAACCCATGCAGTTTGGCAACGACAGTGTCGCAGAAGTTGTTGGGTAGCACTGAAATTCAGCGTTACTCCACTTTAAGGACTCCAGCTCCGGATTTATTTTCGGGGTTTACTCCCCTAGTGACTGTTATGTGTGTATAGCTATTTAGGTATCATTCTAGATTTTGCCCCTAAGGTAATCAATTTCATGTCCCAGGATTTATGTTTTTGGTAATTTTCCCCTTTAGTTGGCTAAATTCCTAGCAAATAAGGCAATTAGAGTAACCTCCCTTAACTTTCACTTTGGACCAAGCCGGTAGCTATTTTGAAAGTCTCCGTGCGAAACAAACAAATCTTAGAAACTTTTTCGAAAACAATACAACTGCATGCTTTAACACAAAAATATCATAAAATGTGTTCTTAATAACAATTAAGTTCATTTTAGATAATGCGCATGCACAATTTTATGCTAGGAATTTTAACAACTAAAAGTGAAAATTACGTTTTTTTTTTTGTTATAGTATTTAATATAGAAATGCATTGAAAGAGAAAAAAATTGGATTGCTGTGGTCTATATGAATGATACTTTATAATTCGATAGGTGCCTTAATGTATTAAAGGATTAATAATTATTGTAATATATTTAAGATATATATATAATATGTGAGAAATATAAAATATTACTTAGTTATTTTTTTATAATCTGCAAGGCATTTTCTGGTGTGTGACTACTTGTTTATTACTATACAATGTTAAAGAATGTCGAGTTATTCGAATTGGACGAAATTGTAATTAGCATAATAGGACATGTAATAATGTAGTGACATTTAAGATAAAATACATCAAAGAAGAAAGACAAGAAGTAAAAAGGATGCTTGAATGTAATACATAAGGCCAAATATTTATTAGAGTAAAAGAATACAGGATTAATGAAGAAGAAAATATCAAGTAATGGCAAAGTAGAACCCTTCCCGTAGCTTCACACATGGCACGAAACACAGATGATCTTTGGAAGTTGAAAAGTATATAAATACAATTGTTAATCATCTGTTTTTAATATGTAATAAGCCGTCAATCGCTAGGTGCCTTAACTGATGTAAAACAGTTTGCTCTTAGATGAATTGACAGGTTTAAATAAAAATAAAATGTAGGATTAGGGGTAGAGAGGCGGGAGAATCATGATGTAAATAACCAAAAGGGAGATGTAATGAAGCAAGTGAAGACATAAAGCTGGAAGAAGAAGAAGAAGAAGAAGCGTATATGTAATATAGTTCTGGGTCTACAGACAGACCAAACCCCACACATCTCATTTATAATAAGGGATTTAAAACAAGGTGAAGTAATCTAAGAGAAGAAGAAGAAGAAGAAGACAGGGTATCACATGATGACAGATTCAAATATGTATATTAAGAAAATAACATACGATTTTTGAAAACTTAATTTAGTTTTCTATCTCATCTTTTCTAACGACAGCAAGTAATACAATATTAATTTTTTTATCCTTATAGAATAGTCTGTTTAAAAATAAAGAATATCTCGCATATAGGCATATTATAAGAACGAATGCAGGAGCAAGAAGAAAGCATATAATGGCCAAAGGCAGTGGAGAGCATGTTGTAGCGATGACTAACCGTCCTGAACTCCGAGAACTGGAGATGCGTTAGTTCATACCCGAGCAAGCCAGTTTTGGGGGAGGTTTACGAGGAGTCTGGCTTCTCTGGAATCGGATAACAGTGAGTTTCGTGCAGATTCAGCCGGCAAGAGGTGCCAAAAAGCGAAAGCAAAGAGGTCACTTTTAACGGTGGATTCAATGCACAATTATGTGCAAGACAAATGCCTAAGAGTCAAGAAAATCAGATTATGATAAGCTCACACAAGACACCGCTTTACGGGCACAAAAAGCCTCTTGATAGCGCAGACGTTGAACCATTGCCAAGCGATCATTCGCGAAGTGATTGTAGCTGCGGATCGGACTTATGATGAAGAAGGACGACTTTCGGAGAGAGACGGACTTGGTGACGTGAGAGCGAAGATGAGAGGAGAGAGTCTGTACTCGGTGATTTCGTGCAATTTATACACTAATATTATGAAAATCGAACAATCGGCACTATATCATTATTAACACTATATACTTACTTCCAATAGAGCTGGTAGCAGAGAAGGAGCAAAGAGACCTAAGGAGAAAGGGATAGAATAAGAACAGCAGGGGCCTAGTAGTATGTGAGGACGACCGAGGAGATCGTCGAGACAAGAGAGGAGAAATATTGAGATAAGAATAAGGAGGGACCACCTAGACTAGAGAGTATGACATATCATCAGAGTTGTTCTTTCAGGCACATTTAAACTAAACTTCGATTAATGTCATCATCTCTCTTCTCGCTACTCCTCTCTCTTCTCTCGATGCGCACCCTGGCCTACTCCATCTCTCTCCTACTCGTCTCCAGGTGCGTGCATCCTCTCTCTCTTACAGCGTGTGAGAGGACTAAGCAAGGCTAGAAGATCGGAAAATAAAGAAGAAAAAGAAGAGATCATTGAAGAAGACAAATGCATGGAGAAGAGAAGAGGTAGAGGAAAGCAAGAAGACAAGAGGAACCGGGACACAAGCAGTGAGTAGAAGAGAAGAAGAGAAACTGAAGAAAGATACGTCAGAGAAATAGAACCGGAGAGAGAAAAGGGATGAGAGAGAGAGGAGACGACGAGAGAGCACCGAGATAGAGGGGTCAACTAAAAGACCATGATGAAAACCGGTGAAAAAAGGAGGAGAAGAAAGGGAAGAGAATGAAAACTTAACAGAAGGAGGAAGAGAAGAAGAATCACACAAACATTAAGAAGAGAAGAAGGAAGCATATGAAGGAAAACAATGGCATGATGAGAAAGAAGCAGAGAAAGAACAGAAAAGAAAGAAAGACCATTGAGGAAGGGAAGGTAAGAAAGAAACAAGACTCGCTAACAAGGAGAGAGACAAAAAAGAAAAAGGAAGTGATGAAAGAAAGAAAAAAAAAAAGAATAGACGGAAGAAAGAAGAAAGAAAGAAAAGGTACAAAACTAAAGAAGGTACCTCAAAAAGTGGAAGAAGAAGAGAGAAGAAAAAATAATCTTTAAAGAAGCAAGAAAGAGAACCACACGAGCAGAAAGGAGGAAGAAAGAAGGCATTTGGATATAATATATAGTAATGAAATTGAATATTGGATGAATCGGACCGTTATGGATATAGACATTCTTTATTTAGAAAAAAAACAAAAAGATGTAATTAGTTTTCTAGACAGCATCTGGTTTCGACCTCTCTTTAATTGAAAGCGTCTTGTAGTCAATTATTTGCAACTGATTTATGATCAGGAAGGTGAACGCAATAAATCCTAAACGAAGCTCCATGTGTATACGGAATGACTAACGGCAGACGTACAATACAAACGCGCTCTACGTTTGTCAGGGCTCGAAAATTTTCTTTAATTTTGCAATGCGGTATTATCTGTTGCTGATGTAACACAAATTGTGACAAATAAAT
>CM042180.1:19395572-19412595 GCA_023376005.1 Doryteuthis pealeii | reverse complement strand
AGAGAGAGATGCGGATGATATGATGGTGGGAATGGTCAGAGCAATGGAGGGAGAGAGACAATGACATTACATCAGGACAGACCAAATCTTTCTGCTCTTTTTCTCTTCTTTTCCTGAAATGACAAAAAACATATTTATATTAGATATATTAAAAAAAAAATGGAACCAAGTAATCAATAAGCACCCCAGCTCATTTTTTTTTTTGATTCCTATTAAATAAAACCTATTTTAATATAAAAACGTCTTTCGTTTAAAAATTTTATAATTAAAATAAAAAAATAACAATATTAGTTTATCTTTAGTGCAACATTAATTATTTCATATTGTTGTCAGCATATGTGAAAAAAATTAATTTTTCTGATATAAGGTGTGTGCCAGATGTCCGCTTCTACTTATAGACTCGCCGACAACCATGTGACCAACTTCTTGTTCAATCACTGGCAGTGCTCTGCTGCTGATATTATTATTTATACTGGCTGTTCAGGTCATACCTAATCATTACTACTTGGATCTTCGTGGACGACGGATCATATCACTGGACCTTTTGACACTACGTAGGATTCCAAAACTTAGGACTTATTCACTTACCAAAGGATTCTATAGCTCAGGACTTACTTACTTTAAGTCCTTTTCAACTGGCCAAGGATGGCGGTCAGAAACTTAACAAAAGTAATAGCTCCTTTTTCATTGTTGTCTTACAGCATCAGAGGTAAATGTTGGTAGTACTGCAGTAGAGGTTGAACCTGAACATTTTCACTAATTTTTCTTTTTTTTTTTTGCCTTCTGACTGATAGCAGTTGAATGGCAGTCTGAAATCTGCCCTGTCAGTTGGGGGCAGAAGAATACACTGACTGCACCTCTGCAGAGGGGTAAAATCCCCCAAACAGAGCCACCTTCGTGTACGATGGAACATAGGATTATATCACTGGACCTTTTGACACTACGTAGGATTACATAACCCAGGACTTATTCACTTACCAAAGGATTCTATAGCTCAGGACTTACTTACTTTAAGTCCTTCTCAACTGGCCAAGTATGGCAGCCAGATACTTAACAAAATTAAAATCAAAAACTATTTCAGGATAAAAATGTGTTTTTGGTTTGTATGAAATTCTGTTGTTTCAAAACAACCAATGTTATTAGTGCATTTAAAATCCTGCAATGTGTCTTATATATCACTAAGAAATAAAGGTTTAAATAATATATGGTGTGGTTAATTTGCATACTGGTTTTAACAAAACCAGGTTTAATAAATAATCACTAGGTGTTATTGATCTCTAATATTAGTTTTATTCTCCAATGAATTAAAATTAATCCTATGAATGATTTTATATAGAAACCAAGTAGAAAATATAATGAAAATAAGTGTAATCCTTCAGAGATGCTGACAGGTATGCGTCCTGCATCCCCGACAGTTTAAAATCTAAAAGGACGGAGAAAAAATTATATCCATACGTCCCAGTGTTTTTTTTTTCTCTTCCCCAACCATTTCCAGCTAACTGTAAATACATTTCAATATTTTCTAGTAAACAAATTACACAGTATGGAGTACAAGGTAGGGTTAAGACTTCTTTAGTTGTTCATAGATAAAAACTCTGCAATTTATTAAGAAACTTTAATTGGGATCTATCAAATTTTTCTGGGACTCATTCAAATCAAATCAGTGCGTACTAAATTAAAAAGATATCCGCATCATCAATCCTTTTATATGTGTTCTTATTTAATTTATATTCTTGCTAGTAAGGGTATTTGCCTCTCATCCCACTTATGAGGGCTGGACACAAGGTCTCATTTTTATGTGGGCGCATAAAAATTGCGTCGATCCCGTTGGCATTCCCCCTTAAGAGGGGCGCCTGGGATCGACGCTATTAAGTTTACTTTACCGGTCCAGTGGCCGAGGTCGGGTAATGCAAGGTAAGTAGATAAATAAAAATTTCTTTGTAAACAAATTACCTCAATTTCATCTAGATTTTTGCTCACAGGTGCGGCTGCAACTGCAGTAGGGGTGGGGTTTGAAGTGGGTCCAGTGATTTGACTAAATCTCTGTTTCCTTTTACGAAGCTTGTCCTCATCTTCCAACTACAAAAAATGAAGAAAGAAAATAAAATAAATATGTAAACACGGTCCAGACACAACAAAAATCACATTTATAATGTACAATATTTCAGTTATATCTCCTAGCTCAGGTATGTAGTGTGAAGACCTGGAAATGACCCCAATGTCATCAAGTGACAATATCATTGAATAACACCTGCAAAGTTGTAAACATGATATCCCACACCAACTCAAAAAAATAAATAAAAATTTAAAAAATTTTTTTAAAGTAAGTATGCAAATACAATCCGTACAGCTGGAAATGACCCCAATGTTGTCAAGTGCAGGTACCAATATCACTGAAAAACACATTCAAAGTTTTAAACAGGATATCCCATACTGCATCCCTGAGGCACAAAAATTTAAAAGGATGCAGTAAAATCATATCCATGTGTCCCAATGTTTTTCGTTTTTTTTCCCTAACAATTTCAAGCTAACTGTAAATACATTTCAATAGTTTCTTAGAAACAAATTACACAGGATAGGTTACAAGGCAGGAGTTAGATTTTTTTTTTTTCTTTAATTTTACCGGGGATTCATTCAAGGCAAATATGTGCATCCCAGGACGCACTAAATCAAAAAGCTATCAGCATCACTAGAGAGGGGGGGGGTAAAGAAATACAAAACTACATGAAGGGGACAAAAGACAACACAGAGACTCAACGCAGGAGAACAAAGGTAGAAAAGTGGTAACTCCCATCACTCGTAGGGTGGAAGCAAACCCAATGTAGGGGGATACAGAGTAGAATTAGTATTTAACAAAAAATAGACTGAAGGAGTCTATCCCCTTTTTGCTATACTAACGGAGGGAGTCTATCCCCTTTTCGCTAGTGCTATACCAGGGAGATTGTTTTTGCTAAGGTGGAGTACCACATCTACCGTCAGCTCCTCACTATACTGCACAGATCAATCTGTGCTACTCATACACCGAGTTGTTGAGGACCGGAGGTGGAGTACCACATCTATCGTCAGCTCCTCACTTTACTGCACAGATCAATCTGTGCTACTCATACACCGAGTTGATGAGGACCAGTATCGAACAAGGAACCTTATGATTCCTAGATGGGTTCTCTACTGACTGAGCTAAACCTCCCCCTTTGAGATACACCTTAATATAGCCAACATTCAAAAGAGTAAACTTGTTGGATGTTACCTTTGAGAGAGTGCTTGACACAACCGTTCCAAATCTTTCTGCACGTTTTTTTAGCCGATCAATATCGTCTGCCTGAAAATTGAAAAAAATTAAAATAAATATGTTAAAAGTTGACTATTAAAGCAGCGGAGTGCCACACCTACCCAGAAATGATGATAGGTACGCGTCCTGCGTCAGTGACACATAAAAATCTAAAAGGATGTAGAAAAATTGCATCCATGCATCCCAGTGTTTTTTCTTCTTCACCCACCATTTCCAGCTAATTGTAAATACATTTCAATATTAGTATTATCTGCGTTATTCGGACTATTGTCCCCATCTTCATTGTTATTTGTACAACGTTTCGGCCGATATGCCCTCCAACCTTCTTCAGGTATTTCTTCTCGGACTTGGGAACCTTCTTTTCGAACTCGGGAACTTTCTGTCGTAATCAGGAGCCATCACGGAACTTTGAACCTAACCCTTTATTTATTCCACGGGGGTATCCTGTTCTCATTCCGCTAACCATAGCTGGGGTAGGAGTTGTGTTAATTATTTTTCTAACTGCCTCTACTCAGGATTGAACTCGGGATCCAAAGATAACTGTCACTTAGAACTGTCTTAACCTAACTACCTTATCCACCAGGCCATGTGTCGAATTACACTGTATGGGGAACAAGGTAGGGGTTAGACGGCTTTAGTTGTTTGTTTAGTTGTTTGTAAATAAAAACTATAATTTACTAAGAAACTTTAGTTGGGACCCATCAAATTTCCGGGGACTCATTCAAATCAAATACATGCATCCCAGGACACACTAAATTAAAAAGCTATCAGTATCACTGGCTTTATAATTACATACTCTACAATTATAAATAAAATAGCAATCTATTCTTTGAATGCAATAATTATTATCATTATTAAAAAAATATTAATTTTATTATTATATTATGTGAATAATCTATTAATAATGGAGATTCGCTTCCGGTTTTTGTCACTGCTTACGTCACATTACCCAAAATCATCATAACATAGAATAAATACACTCAAAATTTGAACATGCAACATTAGACAGTCCTCATTGTTTTTTAAAACAAGTTTCAATAAATACATGACTGGTATTATATATCTATATATAGTTTGTTTTATTTTAATACATATTTAAAGTTTACATTCCAAATTGTTTTATTTATTAATCCTTTAATGAATTTGATGATTTTACTTACTTAGGGTACAAACTCGCTGACATTGATGATTTTTTACTCCCACCCCTCAGGCAATATGTTTCAAAAATGTATTTTTACATCGCCCGGAGGGTGGTTTTTTTTATTTTGTACTAGTTATTATAATACACTATACATTATTTCTTTAGGCACCTCATGTAGCCTAATGGTTAGCAAGCTAGCTTCGTGGACCATTGTTAGTGAGTTCGTTTCTCACTGAGTGTCCCACATTTTTGGCCTTGTGCCACATCTAAGCTAAGCTTAGTAAATAACTGAACATTATTTCTTTGATTTTATCATATAAAAACATCATTTTATGTCTTTATTTGGTTTTATATTTATTATTCTATAAATTATATCTATATATCTAATGCTATTTTATAATTCTTATCATATAAAATAGAGTGGGATGACCAGCAAAGATTTACATTGTGCAGATACTGGATGCCGTGAAGAGGACTTGCCAGGAGCGACAACTGATAGGGATAGGTGGCGAGAGGGACTCATTGGAATCCTTGCTGTTTGCACGACATGAGGATAATTGTAAATGTTTCATGTAAAGATTTTTTTTCTTTTAATGGTTGACGCGAGGAGATGATAAAAAAAGGGGAGATGCCCTAGGAGACATAACAAATAGTTCAGCTACAACCGTTGTTTAAAGCTTTTTTCAACCGCTTAGCTACAATTATCACAAATGCACCTAGACAGGCAAGCTGAAAACCAAACTCTGCATCCTTCGAGTTCAAAAGGGCTGATAAATTTTACAAGAACTAGTAAAAAAAAAAAAAAACAAAAAAAAAAAAAACCCTTCAGGTGATCTAAAAAAATTTTGGCACGCTCTTTTGTAAAAGAATTCAAACAGATTTTTGAAATCATAGTTTTTTTTTGTTTTTTTAAATAATAAACAAAAAAAAAATAGTTTTGCTGTCAAAATTTGAATAGATATGTTTTCTTTCTAATAAATCCAAGTTTCAAACAGTTAACTCTTAATGTCCTATACCACCTCATTCCACCCACCCAGAAGTCACATTTATTTTCCTAATCTACCCCAAATGATAGCCTTTATTTAAATGTAATATTGAACATATTTAGAAGTCTTTGATTTAAGGGAAATAATAGGTATCTTTAAATGAAAAGGCCATTTTTAGCCATTTTTTCATAAGCCCTTATAGGAATGAGGCTCTGGACTTAGAAAATTCCCAACAGGATGTTAAGAGTTAAATTCAAATTAATTCAAATATTAAAGGTTTGGTTAATTCCTATAAATCCAACAAAAAGGGGAACCACTCAGAATGAATTTTATCTGTTAATTAATCTACCCATTATTTTCCCATTAAACTAAACCTAATCTCTAATCCTAAGTCTAAACTCTAACCCTAATCCTAACCCCGTCTTCTTTTTTCCTAGTAGATCAATAAATAAATAATTTATCAGTCAATCAGAGTGGTTCCCCATTTTTTAGGTTGAAGTTATAGGAAATAACCAAAGGGTTTTTCTTGGGGACATCAAAACTGTTGTTTTGATTAACATCTGTAGTAAAACAAAATTTTACGACAGGCAACAATCAAAACAGACCATTTTTTTTCACCATATATATGATTTAAACAGATTTGGTTGAATACCACAGAATATTTCTTTTTAATAAAACATAAAATTTAATGTAGAAGAACATTGTGACTGTTTATTGTTTGTTAATAATTTTCTCATAAAACCATAAATTAGATAACTTTAAATTAAAATAAAACAAACTATATATAAAGTAGCACTGGGCATGTATGTATTAAAACTTGTTTTAACAAATATTGTAAACGGTTTAATTTGAGTATATATGTTACAGGGTTGTTGTTCTTTACTCTATTTATTACTGTAGTGACAGATTCAGTTACACAGACACCGAATCTCCATTATATATAGATTACAACAAATTGCAAGGCAGAATCCCTAATAATATAAAGAAGGGAATGAACTCAACTAGCATATAGACTATATATATAAGTTACCTCCCTTACTTATCAATTAAATGCTTTTTTTAAATTTTTTTTAGATCTACTACTAATCAGAGTTAGTTCCCCTAAAAAGCATGCAAATGAATCTATTGGTATGATTGGAGGTAGGGGAAAAAATTGAGGTCTCACTCTCTAAGGACCAATGTCAGCATTAGTATATCCGTGATATACTAACACTGAACACAACGGAAGGAAAGACAAGATAAACATATTCGCACATGAAATAACATTTAACCTTTTATATATACATAATATACATCAGAGTAAATCCTTATTTTTTTTAAATTATGAAGATCGAATTTTCTTTATGTGCGGAACATTTCTACATTTTTTTCTATCATTATTATTTCATTTCATTTGTTTATTTTTTTTAAATAATAATAGTTTGAATAATGAACACATGGATAAACTCCTGACCGAAACACGTGTAAGTAAAATTGATTAAAATATTCTATTTTATCCATTCTATACTTTCTTTCCTTTATTTATTTTTTCATCATACCGTCAGATTCACTTCCATTTTCATATATATAAATATTCAAACACATTGTTTGTCCACTTCATACTGTCATGCCATAAGTTACCCAAAAAGTGCTATATACACATCAGTTTAAAATGAACGAGAAATTCTGGAGAAGCCAGCTAGTGTAATGGTTAGAGTGTCAGCCTGACAGGTAGGGTTCGAATCACGCACAAAACACTGCCCTGTCTATAGCTCTGCTGACAAGGCCTAATGGGCTGAAATGTACATACAGAGATCGACTTTTTCTCGATTTGTTTACGCTTTACATTTAAACCGATATGCACGCCTAATTCACTTAATTATAATTAATTAATTAACAAAGGGCCGGGCAGGCTCAGTTGGTAGAGCGTTCGGCTAGAAAACACAAGGTTCCTAGTTCAATACCGGCCCTCGCCAACTCAGCGTATGAGTAGCATAGGGATCTGTGCTGTAAAGTAAGGAGCTGATGGTAGGTGTGGCGCTCCACCTCAGATGCCAAAACAACCTCCTTGGTCTAGTGCTATTGAAAAGGGGATAGACTCCCTCGCTGACTGGCTGATGTCGACCTTAGGCTGCCCCGACGACATTACTTTTATATATATATATATTGAACATGATAGTCCTTTCTATTTGAAAAGTGTTGGTGTATTTAATGATCTAAACAAAAAAATTGTCGGCCTTCACCATTTTCAAACACATTGTTTGTCCACTTCATATATATATATATATATACACACAAACAAAAAGCAAAGAGAGAGCTTCTAATATATTAACTTATAAGAAATCCCAGAAATTGTTTTAAACAAAACTGCTACAAATTTGACAACTCCAAACGAACAAAATATAAACAAAACTTACGCACTCAGCAAACACAACTACCAACAGACACATACAGTCAGCACATCAATGAAAGAACAATTGACTATCACTATATTAATTGTAATATATTGTATATAAAGTTGTTTCTTTTATAAATGTTATCTTCTTCTTTTGTTTTCTACGGAAACTACATTTCCGTAGTCATATACATTTAAATTGTGGGAATCAAAACTCGGATATACTTCAAACACACAAACACTGAGCAAAATTTGTCCCCACAATATATACAAACAAAAAGGAAAGAAAGAGCTTCTAATATATTAACTTATAAGAAATGCCAGAAAATTCCCACTCACCGTAACTGGAGTTGGAGCAATCTTTGCAGATGGTTTGTTACTCAAGTTTGTGGTCACTGTACCAAATCTGAAATATCAAAAGAAATTTATCATAACAATTTATTCAAAATTTAAAACAATTTTCACTATAATCTTTAAAAATTTTTTTTTTTTAAATAAAATTTTTAAAAAAGGTGTAAATAAAACCAATTTATTGTGTTGTAAATTCATTCTTTGGTTTGGTTTGTTTTGTTTTACGGCATATCAACCTCGATGGGTCATTTAATGCCGACAAAGTTGTGAAATAAATTCATTCTTAATGCATAATACAATTCTGTTTATAAACCTCACCATCAGATAGAGTGTAACGTCATTCCCAGGACATGTAGACCCTCAGCCACCGCCTTCTAGTACCCATATGATAAGGATTGGGGGTTGCCATAAGGGCAATAGGGTTGGGGTAATCATATAGGTGCTAGGGCTTGATGTGGCCAGCCGATTGATTGGAGGGGGTCTCTCTGACCATCGTCGTTGATTGGGTTTGTGGCAACCCTTGATGCATATATATATATATATATATATATATATATATATATATATATTACATTTTTTAACATACAAAAAATATGAATAAATAAATGAAAGATGAACTTGTTAGTAGAACAAACAATGGTTTTAATACATTGTCCACAATGTGCACCATATATGGTACATGAAGAACTGTCCATGATGTGTACTATATATGGTACACACCTATAAAAGTATGTATATGGCCATAAATCAGTTTTAATTATCAAATTTCAAAATACAAAACAATACTGTTAAGGAGTTTTCAATGTAAACAACGAGATAACAGAAAATCTTTAATTGTAACTACAAATGAATAAAAAAAATGTTTTTAAACTCACATCTTTGCATTTCAATCAATCCTAGTTATAGGTTTTCAAATTATTCACAAAAATCATCTAAGTATTTTGTGTAGCTTTTCAGAAGTAAGTCTATATATACAGGGTGTCCCAGAAGTCATGTCTTATCCAGGTTTTGAAAAACAATACCTTTAGTTGTTCTTTATTTCATAATTAGATTTGTCGGATTCAATATCCATTTTACCTTTCATACTGTCCACAGAAAAAACAAAATTGGAATTATTTAAATTATATCACCGGAGGCTCAAATTTCGAATGTAATAAGGATCCCGACACTGCAGATTCCCGTTGTTGGACTTGTTATATTTTTTAAACTTTCATTTGTAACTGGAACATTTTCATATTCATATACACTTTTACTGCAAACTCTTGAGCTTTTTTAATGATAAAAATGCTTATAATTTTTTTTAAATAAAATTTATTTTATTTTTAACAATACGCATTTTTAAAAAATTTTTTTGAAAATTACGGTACTTATCGAGAGCGTTCTGTGCCTGATATATTTATTTCGTTTTTCCGTTTACAATGTTGCTTTGATAAAGACATCTTCATAATGTCGAAACAGATTTCTGTCAGCAAAACTTTTAACATCTTGTTGTTTTTTTCTACAAAACTTTCTACACATAACTAGATTTCAAAAACATATTCATTGATAGTGATTGTCGTAATTAATTTTCTATCTCTCAACTTGAGCATTTATCATAATTATTCTCAATAACAGTGATTTGAAATCAACAAAGGTTTATTTTTGAAAACCAGGATGGTGTGTAACTTCTGGGACACCCTGTATATATATATATTAGGGTAGGTTGATTTTTCATTTTTTTTTTAAATATCAAATTACATGAAGCACTGAAAGTTGTGTATTGGTCTATTAAGTACTGATACCAAAAATTAGATCTTGAAATTTTACCAATTTTTGAGGAAATGGCATCAAAGATTTTAGACAAAAATCCATTGAAAATCGGTTTTGCAACATTTGCCCAAAGATTGATCAGAAAATCTAAGAATTTCAGTATTGAAACCAGTGAATGTTATTTTATTTTTATCAAAATGAAATTAAATGATGAAATTATAATTAAAGTTCAAATTAAAAATATGCCCCCTCCCACCATTATTGTAAAACCGAAGACTTTTGAGTGCATCTTTGAGATGGTACTATATAACATATATATATATATTAAAGAAATGGATACAAAAGAAACCTACTCGAGTTTCACCATAAGGATCTTCAGGGTTAAATCCGCTGAATTAATCGAGGTACCGATTAATTGCAGCCAATTACACGTGTTCATTGAATAAGATGTTAAGTTATAAAGGGAATGCTTGTTTTTGTTTTTTGAGTTTCTCACCGGAAGTTGTTTTTTCGTGAGTATTAAAATGTAAACAAATGATGCGAATCGGTTTGTGGGTATTTATTTTACTATGGTTGTTTTACAAGCGTTCCCTTTATAACGTAACATCTTATTCAATGAACACACGTATAATCGGCTGCAATTAATCGGTACGTTGATTAATTCAGCGGATTTAACCCTGAAGATCCTTATGGTGAAACTCGAGTAGGTTTCTATTGTACCCATTTCTTTAATAAATTTGCTCTACTTTGTATTGAGCACTTTGTCTTTGTTTTATCGCTGACTTAACCCCTGGATTTTGTGCACCACCAACGATCGTGCCCATATTCACCAGTAAGCCACCTTTTATCTATATAAATACAAAATATATATATATATATATATATATATATATATATAATACAAATATGCCAAATAATAGAGGAAATGGCCAAATCTGCCATAACAAAATTGAATATTGTGAAAAAAAGCACAAGCTTACAAAGAAGGTAACAACAGCTGCAGATTGAGTCTGGAAATAAAAGTATACCTTCTAGAACATGCTGAAAACAAATTACTGACCAAAAGAAGAGAATTGAGATCTAATTGCAGGTATGGTAATAAATTCCTTCAAATCATTTATCACCCGATTAATTCCATATTTAGTCATTTGGACTGACCTAATGCTATTATATATATATATATATATATATATATAAAATAGCATTAGGTATGTATATATGTAAGATAAACCAATTGACTGGTAAGTAAGGGATGATTCTATTTGGGATCAGCAAAATCTCACTGTACAATCATACTGTATGCTCTTGCAGGTGCAAACATAGATTCTTACAAGGATTTTTATAAATCCCGGAAAAGAGCTCAATGTATAATAACTAATAAATTAATTATACACAGACCAATATTTAACTTTCAAAGAAAGAAAAACTTAAAGTTTTTCTTTCTTTGAAAAAAAAATGGCTTGTTTTACAGCATATCAACCTCAATGGGTCATTTAATGCCGATAGTTTTGAAATAAATCAATTCTCAATGGATAATACAATTTTTTTATGAATACATTTTTCTATTTAACCCATAGATGGGACCCTAACAGGTACTACCACTCCGGGTCAGAGTGGACCAGGGAGCAATGGTGATGAAGGGGTGCTCCACATTCCCCAAACTTCCAAAACTGGAACCTCACCATCAGATAGAGTTTAATGGCATTCCCAGGACATGTAGACCCTTAGTCACCGCTTTCTAGCACCCATATGATAAAAAGGGGTTGGGGCTTGCCATAAGGGCAATAGGGTTGGGGCAATCATATAGGTGCTAGGGCTTGATGTGATCAGCCGATTGATCAGAGGGGGCCTCTCTGACCGCCTGTCTAGCCTAAGTAAGGTTCTAAGTGGAGTGTTGCAGGTCATGGACTGCTCATCCACCAAGACTCCATCCTTAAGCATCACGGGTCGCCACCCACGGCCAACAGGTAGCCCCATTTGGGGAAATCTTACCCCTCTGCAGAGGTGCATTCTAACGCCCCAGCCAACAGGGCGGACACTAAGTAGAGCAAATTCATAAAGACCCAAGGAGTCAAAAACTATCTACTTATGTTTCATCTAACGGCTTATACACACACACACACACACACACACACACACACATTAATTACCTGGCTGCTCTTGCTGCCTTTTTGTCATTATCAGACGTTATCCCAAACCTTTCAGCTCTCTGTCGCAATTTCTGCAAAAAGAAAAACACAAAACAATTATTTTTTTCCAGCTCAATTCTTCAAATCAGATTTTCCATTTTTTTTTTAAATTTAAATTTTAAATTAATTTTTTACCATGTTTGATATGTTTACTTAAGAGCTATTGCCAAAATTGTCCAATACGCGAAAAGTATTCCTAAGTTCGTATTCTTAAATTGTACGACTGTTATCATCTTGCAATACCCTCTGGTTAAAAATGTGAGCTTCCAAATCATCTAAGATGAATTATAAGAATGTAAATCCTGATTATCTGGTGTTGCATATCCGCCAAATTATTATTTCTTATGAGTCGTCACCTCAGCTAAATAATAGTCCATTCCCTTTTTATCATAAAGAAAGAAAAGAAAAAGGGCATGCTACACAGAAAAAATATAAGAAACAAAGAAAGAATGAAAGAGTAGGGGAAATATAGAGAGAGGAAGTGAGCACGCGGAAGCGATTACGCTTATCTGTTTCAATCGAACATGATGAAAAGATGGAAAGGTGAAAAATTTAAATTTCCTTATTTCATAACTAGATTTGTATTCTTTTTCCTTCTCTTAAGAGTTTTAATCCTTTGAATTTTCTACAAAATGATGGGAAGTAACTAGTGTAATTAATTAAAAGTTGCTTCCCTTGAAGTAGATTTTTTTTTTTTTTTAATAAGGTAGGATGATAATTTACTAAGATGTTTTAATACTTTTTACTTTTTTTGTTACAACCATAACAATTTATATTTACAATCATTTTTGATTAATCACACGTTTTGTTTGTTTGGTTTGTTTTGTTTTGTTTTACGGCATATCAACCTCGGTGGGTCATTTAATGCCAACAAAGTTGTGAAATAAATTCATTCTTAATGCAGAATACAATTTTGTTTATCAACTGACATGTTTTTCTATTTAACCCATAGATGGGACACTAACAGGTACTACCACTCCGGGTCAGAGTGGACCAGGGAGCAATGGTGATGAAGGGGTGCTCCACATTCCCCAAACCTCCAAAACTGGAACCTCACCATCAGATAGAGTTTAATTGATCTCAAATGTTTTGGGATGGTCCGGCATTTTGATTGTCGGGCGGCTTGGAGCACTCTGGTAGATAAAGGGTTAAATCAGCTTTCCATTCTTTATTATTATTTTTTTTTTTTATTAATTTAAAATCAAGAACTGAATGCGGACTTACCTCATCTGAAGACAAGGTGGGTTTAGAGGATGCAACATTTGGTTTGTCTGTCGGTGGAGAACTTGGGGTCCCTGATGCTGGCGTTTCAACCACAGAAGCATCTTTCTCTGTGACTGTCTCTGTTTCTGGTTCACTAGTAACATTGGTCGGCAAAATTTCTTTTTCTTTAGGTTCTTCAGAATTTTCTTCATTTACTGGTGAAGCCACTTTCCTAGAAAACAAACAATTAGAAAAATTGGCTGGTTGGTTGGATTTTACGGCATGTCAACCCTTGTTGGGTTATTTTGAGCTGAAGATGAGTAACCCTGAAGATCCTTATGGTGAAACTCGAGTGCTCAATACGAAGTAGAGCAAATTTATTAAAGAAATGGGTACAATAGAAACCTACTCGAGTTTCACCATAAGGATCTTCAGGGTTACTCATCTTCAGCTCAAAATAACCATTATTCAAAATTTTTTTAAAACATTTTTTTAAAACTCATTTTTCATCTATTCAACCTATAGATGATGACCTAACAGGTACTAACCACTCTGGGTCAGAGTGGACCTGGGAGTAAGTGGTTTTGTTTTGTTTTACGGCATATCAACCTCAGTGGGTCATTTAATGCCGATAAAGTTTTGAAATTAATCAATTCTTAATGGATAATACATTTTTTTATAAATACATTTTTCTATTTAACCCATAGATGGGACCCTAACAGGTACTACCACTCCGGGTCAGAGTGGACCAGGGAGCAATGGTGATGAAGGGGTGCTCCACATTCTCCAAACCTCCAAAACTGGAACCTCACCATCAGATAGAGTTTAACGTCATTCTCAGGACATGTAGACCCTCAGTCACCACCTTCTAGCACCCATATGATAAAAAGGGCTTGGGGCTTGCCATAAGGGCAACAGGGTTGGGAAAATCATATAGATGCTAGGGCTTGACGTGACCAGCTGATTGAACGGAGGGGGCCTCTCCGACCACCTGTCTAGCCTAAGATAGGACTGATCATCCCCCTGAGTTCTATCCTTAAGCATCACAGGTCGCCACCCACGGCCAACAGGTGGCCTCATTGGGGGAGTCTTATCCCTCTGCAGAGGTGCATTCTAATGCCCCAGCCACACGTTTTGTATTTGTCTATAAATGCTCATTTTTGCACAGTTATATAGAGTCAAATATTCCAATCAATTACAAATAATTTTTCAAACAGATCTATTTGTCACATAGATGGGACACTAACATGTATTACCACTCTGAGTCCGAGTAGACCTGGGAGTAATGGCAACGAGGAAGTACTCCACTTTCCCCAGAGCTCTAGAACTGGAATCTCACCATCAGATCTAGTTTATCTTTTTTATAAACATTAAAAGTTTTTTACATAATTTTTCGAAGATTGAGAAACATTGCTTTACACCCCCCCCCCCTCAAATGTTCCATTCCTTCATTGCAGGCCACGACACTAACTTTTTTCATGACCGTCCCGAACAAAAATTATCAACTATCCCAAATGGGGTTTGGACCGTCCCGAAATCAAAATATTTTTGTTTAATTCATTAGCCTCATCTATACTTGTCAGTCATCAGTAGCATAATAACATGTAATAAAACATTAAGAAAAGCTGAAGCAGTGATAATTCTGGATATTTGGACAAAAAATCCATTTCCTAGTGTGTTTTGAGCTAAAAAAAAAAAAATACTTTTTTACTTTAAGTTACTCTGAGTAGGGTGAGTAGTACATAATTCGGTCCTTTTAAACTATCTCCATCCACCATTATTCATTACATGGCTTTGAGAATAGACCTGCGGTGCCGTAGCCTCATTTTGAGGTCAGCATTCGGACAATCACTGAACGGCCATTATTGGAATGTAGTACTAACATTTAGGAAAAAATTTTACCGTCCCCGGCAAACTCTCCCAGATGACATACTGATCTTCCCTGGATATAATTTTTATCGTCCCGGGACGGCATTAATGTCGAGCCCTGCCTGGGAGTAATGTCAATGAAGAAGTACTCCACATTCCCCAGAGCTCTAGAACTGGAATCTCACCATCAGATCTAGTTTATCTTTTTTATAAAGATTAAAAGTTTTTTACATAACTTTTCGAAGATTTCTCTCACAGCAAAAGCAAAAAGAAAATGAAGAAAAAGAAAGTAAAAGAAAACGAAAATGAAAAGGGAAAAAAGTAAAGAAAAGAAAAAGTGAAAGAAAAGAAAAAAAGAAAGAAAAAAGGAAAATAAAAGAGATAAGAAAAACGAAAAAGTAAGAAAAAAAAGAAAAAAAGGAAAGTTAACGAAGAAAGAAAAAGAAAAGAAAAGAAAAGAAAAAGGAAAATGTAAGAAAGAAAGAAAAAAAAGAAAAATGAAAGGAAAGAAAAGAAAAAGATATAAAGAAAGGAAAGAAAAGAGAAAAAGAAAAAAAAAAAAAAGAAAGAAAGAAAAAGAGAAAAAAGAAAGAAAAAAGAAAAGAGAAAAAAGAAAGAAAAAAGAAAAAAGAGAAAAAGAAAGAAAAAAGAGAAAAAAAAGAGAAAAAAAGAGAAAAGAAAAAAAAGAAAAAAAGAGAAAAAGAAAAAAAAGAAAAAAGAGAAAAGAAAGAAAAAGAAAAAAGAGAAAAAGAAAGAAAAGAGAAAAGAAAGAAAAAAGAAAAGAAAGAAAAAGAGAAAAAAAGAAAAAGAGAAAAAAGAAAGAAAAAAGAAAGAAAAAAGAGAAAAAGAAGAAAGAAAAAAAGAGAAAAGAAGAAAAAAGAGAAAAAGAAAGAAAAGAAAAAAAGAGAAAAAGAAAAAGAAAAAGAGAAGAAAGAAAAAAAGAGAAAAAGAGAAAAAGAAAGAAAGAGAAAAAAAGAGAAAAAGAAAGAAAAGGAAAAGAAAGAAAAGAAAAAGAAAAGGAAAAAGAAAGAAAAAAAGAAAAAGAGAAAAAGAAAGAAAAGAAAGAGAAAAGAAAGAAAAATAAAAAGAGAAAAGAAAGAAAAATAAAAAGAGAAAAAGAAAAAATAAAAGAGAAAAAGAAAAAAACTGTTCCATTCCCTCATAGACAGAATAAAAATGTCTTACTCTAACACAGGTTCAGTTTTCTCTGCTTCTGGGACAGTCTCTTCTTCCTCCTCCTCAACTTCCTTTATTACTTCTCTGTCATAGCATTTTCAGCATCGCTTGTATCTTCATCACCCTCATTCATCCTGGAAGAAACAAAAAAAGACAACATATTTAAATCCCCACATTAATGGTTGGTTGTTTTATGGTATATCAACCACGGCTCGACATTAATGTTGTCCCGTCATCCCGGGAACGTAAAAATTACATCCGGGACGATCAATTTGTCATTCGGGACAGTTTGCGGGGACGGTAAAATTTTTTCCTAAAAGTTAATTACAAAAACAAAGTTTACCCTTAAATAATAGATTTAATTTTCATTTTTAAAAAACATAGCAAACAATATTTTGGGGGCCACCCTAGTATAGATGATGCTAATGAATTAAACAAAACTATTTTGATTTCAAGACGGCAAACCCCATTTCGGAACGGTCCAAACCCCATTTGGGATGGTTGAATAATCTTTTGTTCGGGGACGGTCATGAAAAAAGTTAGTGTCGGGGCCTGATATCAACCCTTTTCAAGTCATTTAATGCTAATCAAGTCCATTTTTGATAAAAACAAAGGACTCCGGTTGCTGTAAGTAACTGCTGTTGCTTAAAGTGGTCACCCAATTAAGTAGACGCTCTCACTGCTTTAACTTCTGTG
>CM042180.1:19337581-19395472 GCA_023376005.1 Doryteuthis pealeii | reverse complement strand
AGATGGAAGAGCGGGCGAGAGAAAGAAAGAAAAAAGAGAGAAAGAGAAAAGAGAAAAAAGAAAAGAAAAAAAGAGAAAAAGAAAGAAAGAAAGAAAAAAGAAAAAAGAGAAAAAGAAAGAAAGAAAAAAAAAGAAAAGGAGAAGAAAAAGAAAGAAAAAAAGAAAAAGAGAAAAAGAAAGAAAAAATAAAAAGAAAAAAGAAAAGAAAAAATAAAAAAGAAAAGAAAGAAAAAAATAAAAAGAGAAAAAGAAAGAAAACAAATGTTCCATTCCCTCATAGACAGAATAAAAATGTCTTACTCTAACACAGGTTCAGTTTTCTCTGCTTCTGGGACAGTCTCTTCTTCCTCCTCCTCAACTTCTTTTATTACTTCTTCTGTCATAGCATTTTCAGCATCGCTTGTATCTTCATCACCCTCATCATCCTGGAAGAACAAAAAAAGACAACATATTTAAATCCCCACATTAATGGTTTGGTTGTTTTATGGTATATCAACCACGGCTCGACATTAATGTTGTCCCGTCATCCCGGGAACGATAAAAATTACATCCGGGACGATCAATTTGTCATTCGGGACAGTTTGCCGGGGACGGTAAAATTTTTTCCTAAAAGTTATTACTACAAACAAAAGTTTAACCTTAAATAATAGATTTAATTCATTTTTAAAAACATAGCAAACAATATTTTGGGGCCACCCTAGTATAGATGATGCTAATGAATTAAACAAAACTATTTTGATTTCAAGACGTCCAAACCCCATTCGGGACGGTCCAAACCCCATTTGGGATGGTTGATAATCTTTGTTCGGGACGGTCATGAAAAAAGTTAGTGTCGGGGCCTGATATCAACCCTTTTCAAGTCATTTAATGCTAAATCAAGTCATTTTTGATAAACAAAGGACTCCGGTTGCTTGTAGTAACTGCTGTTGCTTAAGTGGTCACCCAATTAAGTATTGAACAGGCTCATCACTGCTTAACTTCTGTGATCAAGTGGGAACCGGTAATTTCAGTATGACTCGACGCGTAACCCCACATTGATGGTAAATGATAGACAATTAGTGAACATGGATTAAAACTGATACTACATCTTTCTACTTCAAGAAAGGATCAACTATGATATAACTTTCTACTACTAGGTCTCGTTTTAACGTGGGCGCATAAAAATTGCGTCAATTCCGTTGGCATTTCCCCTCAAGGGGGGCGCCTCAGGCGCTGGGCAATAAACTCAGCCCTGCCCCTTTAAATCAAGGGGGCAGGTATTGCCTGGGGGGATAGCCCCCTGGGATCAACGCTATTAATTTACTTAACGATCCAGCGACCAAAGCTCACTGGACCCCCGACAAGGTCAGGTAAGTGTTCTTCTTATGGTCAGTCTCAATGTTTTATTTTACGGCACATCAACCTCAGTGGGTCATTTAATGCCGGCAAAGTTTTGAAATAAATTCATTCTTAATAGATAATCAATTTTGTTTATAAACTCATGTTTTCTATTTACCCCATAGATGAGACCCTAACAGGTACTACCACTCCGGGTCAGATTGAAACAGCAATGGTGATGAAGGGGTGCTCCCCAAACCTCCAAAACTGGAACCTCACCATCAAATAGAGTTTAACATCATTACCAAGATATGAAAACCCTCAGTCACTGTCTTTGAGCACCCATATGCTAAAAAGGGTTGGGGTTTGCCATAAGGGCAATAGGGTTGGGACAATCATATAAGTACTAGGGCTTGACATGACCAGCCGATTGATCAGAAGGGCCTCTCTGACTGCCCATCTAGCCCAAATAAGGGCCAAAGTGAGTGTTGCATGTCATGGACTGCTCAGCCACCTGGATTCTATCCTTAAGCATCATGGGTCGCCACCCACGGCCATTGGGGGAGTCTTACCTCTCTGCAGATGTGCAGTCGGTGTACTCTAACTCCCCACCAACAGCGCGGACTTAAGGGTTAAATCCTACTTAACGGACATAAATTCCACCATCATATGTCATCCCACTGATAGAAAAAAAATACTAAAAATCAAGGAATTAACCGAATTAAATGAAATTTTCACTATTGATACATTAATGAATAAAAGATATAATACACCAGTTATTTTATTTTAAAACTTTCACATTTTTTCAGGTCAATTAACTTTGAACCACGTATGTTTGTGAATCTGTGTTACACCTCAAAGATACGGGGTTCAAAGTTAACTGACCTGAAACCTGAAAAAATGTAAGAGTTTTCAAATAAAATAACAGGTGCATTATATTGTTTATTCATTAATATATCAACACTGAAAATTTCATTAAATTCGGTTAATTCCTTGATTTTTAGTATTTGTTTTTATTTCGGTGTGGTGACATACAATGGTGGAATAGATGATCTTATCTCCCACCCTTTTTAATCTGTTGTGGGCTAAACAACAAAAAAAAAAAAAATTACCTCAGCTTCATCTTCAATTACTTCTCCTTCTGCTTCGTCACCAGTACCTGAAGAAAAACAAAACATTTGCAGTGTAATTATTATGGTCTACGGGGGGAATTGGGGATTGAAAAGAAAACGGTAATTGGATTTCTGGAGAAAGAGAAGAAAAAGAAATAAAATCAAAAAGAGGTTAAAGTTTGGAAGTGTAAACACTCAACAGGTGCCAGCCATTGACTGACCAATGACCATGGAATTAGATTTAAAAATAAAAACGGAAGTTCCATGTTTTTCTGCAGAAAAGCGGATACGATTAATGTAGCCTAATTATTATGGTCTACTGAGAATTTGGGGATTGAAAAGAAAACAGTAATTGGATTTCTGGAGAAAGAGAAGAAAAAGAAAAAAGAACAAAAAGAGGTTAAAGTTTGGAACGGTAAACACTCAACAGGGGGCCAGCCATTGACCATCCAATGACCCCGGAACTAGCGTTAAAAAATAAAAACGGAAGTCCCAGTTTCTGCATAGGAGCGGAAGTGGATGTGAATTTTTCCCTGGGACCACAAACGAAGATTTGCCTCAAAACAGACCATGTTAGTGCATTTGAGTTTGAGTTTGAGTTTGTTTAACAGCATATCAACCTCTGTGGGTCATTTAATGCCAAAAAGGTTATTTTGGATCTCAGTCTTTAAAGTAGTGGTTCTATGGAGATAATTGGTTATGTTCTGTTATATTTTGTTGAAAAGGTTGCTTTTTTTTTATAAAATTTAAAATGTTTTCAGGGTTTGTATTCTTGCAATGTGTCTTATACATCACTAAGAAATAAAGGTTTACATAATATATAGTGTGGTTAATTTGCATACTGGTTTTAACAAAACCAGGTTTAATAAATAATTACTTGGTGTTATTGATCTCTAATATTATTATTTTATTCTCCAACGTATTAAAATCATATGAATGATTTTATATAGAAACCAATTAAAATATAATTAAAATAAGTGTAATCTTATGTGTTTTAACAAACTAGGAACCTTGTCTTATATATCACTAAGAAATAAAGGTTTACATGATATATGGTGTGGTTAATTTGCATATGGGTTTTAACAAACCAGGAACATTGTGGTTCCTAGGTGGACGCTCTACCAACTGAGCTAAACCGACCCTGTAAAGGAAAAAAAGATTGGACCACATGGTTGTTGTTGCTGGGTAGCAACAACAACCTTTAGGGACTCCGTCTCCTGATATACTTTTATAAACATTTTAAACATTTTTTAGATGCTAAAAAACTGCCCCGTCGACTTTACTTTACTATTAGAAAAGGAGGAAGAAGAAATAAGAGGGAGTAAAGGTTTAAAAAAAAAAAAAGTGATGAACATAAAATGGTTTGTCGTGAATTTGATCGGGGGCATGAACACCCCACCCCCACCGAATGGAGAATTGAAAGCCAACCGGAAGTTTCGGGTGTTGCCCAGTGGAGAGTGCATATTCTTGCTAGAATTAATAAAGTTAATCAGAAGATAAAAAAAAAGGTGTCTTACCTGCATCTGGACTGAGAGCTTTTTGCAATCGGGACAGCAGTGCAGCTTTGGACCCAAGAGAAGGTAAACCACGTTCCTTTAATAATTTACGCAGTTCTGCAACCTGAAATAATACATTAGTCATAGTTTTCAATAAAAATCTGCTTGGAGGGCGGGGGGGGGGGGGGTGCTTATCTAGACCTCACCAATAGCTAAGACCTAATCAAAAGGAATCTCTAAAAATCAGAGCAATCTATTCTAATAGAGTTTAAAAAAAAAAAATAAAAAAATAAAAATCTACTTGGGGGAGGGGGGGGGTCATTCCAGTCAGTATTATTTGGATTATTCGGACTATTGTCCTCATCTTCATTGTTATCTGTATAACATTTCAGCCTATGTGCCTTCCGGCCTTCTTCATGTATTTCTTGTCAGACTCGGGAACCTTCATTTCAAACTCGGGAACTTTCCTGTCTAATCGGGAGCCATCACAGAACTTTGAACCTAACCCTTTATTCAGTCCACGGGGGTATCCTGTTTTCATTCCGCTAACCATAGAATAATAATTAACACAGCTTAACACCTGTACCCCAGCTATGGTTAGCAGGATGAGAACAAGATACCCCCGTGGACTGAATAGAGGGTTAGGTTCAAAGTTCCATGATGGCTCTCGATTACGACAAGAAGGTTCCCCGCGTCCGACAAGAAATACCTGAAAAAGGTCAGAGGTCACATCATCTGAAACATTGTACAGATAACAATGAAGATGAGGACAATAGTCCGAATAATACAAATAATACCAAAAAGCGGTTGATATGACGTAAACCAAAAATAAAAAACATGTCACACACATATAGGGTTATTTTATGCCAGGGAATAGCAACCATTGGACATTAGGGTAGGTCGATTTTGGAACTGTAATGTCCCCATGTGGCGAAAGTTGCAAATTAACTCTTAACATCCTATTGAGAATTTTCTAAGTTCAGAGCATTCCTATCAGGATATATTAAAAGATGGCTAAAAATGGTCTTTTCATCTAAAGTTAACTGTTATTTCTCTTAAATCAAAGACTTCTAAATATGTTTAATATACATTGAAACAAAGGCTATCATTTGGGGTGGATTAGGAAAATGAATGAGACTTCTGGCCGGGTGGAATAGGATGTTAAGAGTTAACAAAGAATTACCCCACAAAATATTTTTTTCAAAACTTCGCCTTCATTTCAGGAAATAGATTTCAATCTTTTAAAATGTTATCCCCTGTTACAGCTTAATGAGATAAGCAACATATCCGAAGTGTTGGATGATGGGAGATATTTTCAATTTTAATTCTAGTTATAATATCTTATTCGTTTCATCTTAGTAAAATAAATTTCAGTTTTAAATATTGAAATTGCTAAAATTTGCTAACCAATTTTTGGGCCAAATGTGAAAACAAAGATTTTTAGTACATTTTAACTGATGATCTTTGATGGTATTTCCTCAAAAATTGGTGCAAGAAAGAGATCTACTTTTTGGTATCAGTATTTATTATACCAACATACAACTTTTGCTGTTTGAGAGAATTTCATATTTTTAAAAATAGTGAAAAATCAACCTACCCTATTGTACATTTATATTTTTGTGTAGTTGTTTCTTAAGAGATTTTGCACAGTTATGATATTGAGTATTCTTTTCTAATACAGAATATTTGTAAACAGTTAAAGTTTCAAGTGTTCCTATCTAATACTAATAATTATATGGTTTCAAGTAATTATTTCTATTTAATGATGGTCTTTTGTTTGCACACAGTTATATGGTTTCAAGTAACTAATAATAATAATCCTTAGTAAACAATTATACCTTCAATAAACTATTCTTAATACAAATGATTTGCAGTTATATGGTTTCAAGTAACTAATAATAATAATCCTTAATAAACAATTATAGCTTCAAGTAACTATTCTTAATAGAAATAATTTGCACACAGTTATATGATTTCAAGTAACTAATAATAATAATCCTTAATAAACAATTATAGCTTCAAGTAACTATTCTTAATAGAAATAATTTGCACACAGTTATATGATTTCAAGTAACTAATAATAATAATCCTTGTAAACAATTATATTTTCAATTAACTATTCTTAATACAAATAATTTGCAATGATCTAGTACAAATATTCCAAATGATGAAATGACCCACTTAAAAGCAGCAGCCAAATGCATACCAACCAAACAAAGAGCTAATTCTAATTGTTTTTTTATTAATAATTTTCATTAGTATTATATATATATATATATATATATATATAATAAAATTACCGAGATTATAATACACACCAATGCGTATAACCATACTCACTTCATAATAACTCTAATCAAAACAAAACAAAATAAATAGATTTGAACATATTTTTTAATGAACCCGCTTTTAAGCATTATGACCCATACAGTTGTTAGACAGCCGTAATCTAGTGAAAACATTAACACAAATCGATTCACATTTATTGTTTACATTTTGAACCTTACGAAAAACTAACTTCTGTGAGGAACATTTAAATCAAAAACCAGCGTTTTTCGTAACGATCTCCTTAACGCAATGAACACACGTGTAACCGACTGCAATTAATCGGTATCTCAATTAATTCAGTGGATTTAACCCTGAAGATCCTTATGGTGAAACTCGAGTAGGTTATCTCTTGTACCCATTTTATAATGTGTGTGGTGTGTGTGTGTGTGTGAAATGTAGACAAACATGGGATCATTACACTGGATGGAAGTTTATCATTAGTGGTAATGTCGACGTTAAAAGGTTTCGGTTTATACAGAAACCTTCTTCAGGACAATATGTTAACTATGAAATGCTAATTAGAATCCTTCACCCACACCTTAAATAGAAGCAACAATATCATCAGGGACAATTAAATAAGAAATTCTAATTAGAATCCTTCACAGGTTATGTAAGTAAGTAAAGTCGCCGGGGTGACCTAAAGTCTGTATCAGCCTGACGGCAAAGGAGTCTATCCCCTTTTCACTAGCGCCAGACCAAGGAGATTGTTTTTACGTCTGAGGTGGAGCGCCACACCTATCATCAGCTCCTTACTTTACCACACAGATCCCTGTGCTACTCATATGCTGATTTGGCGAGGGCCGTATCGAATTAGGAACCTTGTGGTTTCTAGCTGAACGCTCTACCGACTGAGCTAAACCGGAATAAATTTGAAATACTGAAGCAATGTTTTCAATAATAAAAATAAGATTCAAAATAAAAACCTGAAATTGAAAGGTTGCATATTGCATAAATACGTCCTGGCCTCCAGCCCTTAAAAAACACTAAGCGGTGCCTGCTCAAAACCCAACCCCTGCTACTTAAGAACTCCCTAGCTGTTTGAAGACGTTTTTCCCAAAAAGTTAATGCGATATGAAAGCGGTATTTTAGAAAGAAAAAAACCCCGTCTTTTCTCAACAAGTAAATGTAAACATTTTAACCTTCTTTAAAATATATATTTTTTAGTGGTTTGAAGGCATTAAAAGTAAGCCACTCCCAGGTTTTTTATCGACAAGTACCCACCTTTAAAATATCTTTTTTTCTCGGTATTTTCATCTTATTTTAATTAAAAACAACTAAATAAATACAACCTAGTTTCGAAAATAAAAACAATCAAGACATTATTAAACAAAATAGTTCAATAGTAGCGCGGGTTGAATTTTCAGCAGGCACCGCTTAGCGTTTTTTAAGACATGAGGCCAGGACGCATTTATGCGATATGCACATTGAAAATTTTTTCCTTTCTTTTAACAATGGGTTAAAATAAAATTTTTTTTTTTTAAACTTTCTAAATTTAAAAAACGAACCTCACAAAAAAAGCGACTATTTTTATATTGAAATTCAAAAATGAATAACGAAAAACTAAATAAATAACGCGCGAATTCTTTTTTATAATTTTTTTTTTTTTTAGTTTTTTTTAATTTTTCAAACTAAAAATAAAAAAAAAAACGAATTTTGTTCCTGTTTGTCAGACATGACTAACCGAGAAAAAAAAAAAAAAACTAAACTAAACTATAAAAAAAACATCCCGACAAATTGCTATCTCGATAGATAGGTAATTAACAATTTTTTTTTTTGTATCAATGATAAAAAGTTTATATATATATATATATATATATATATATATATTAATATATCGTGACAAAGCAGAAGAGAGAACAAGTCCATTTTCTTTCAGTTTATATCCCCTAGACAATTTACCGGCAAAAACAAAAATTCAAAAGCAAACAAAAGAATAGTGCAATGCTCGCCAAATAAATCATTTAGAGCAAACAGAACTGTCCTTTTTTTCCCTCACAAACTCAGAGATGCTGACAGGTACGCGTCCTGCATCCCTGACGCACAAACTCTAAAAGGACGCAGTAAAATCGTAACTATACGTCCCGGTGTTTTTTTTCTTTTTTTCCTTCCCTCACTATTTCAAGCTAACTGTAAATACATTTCAATAATTTCTTAGAAACGAATTACACAGAATAGGTTAGACGGCTTTAGTTGGGACCCATATATTTTCTTGGGGACTCATTCAAAGCAAATATGTGCGTCCCAGGAAGCAATAAATCAAAAAGCTATCAGAATTAATGGAAACTATGAATAAGCTAAAAAAAAAAAGTTAACGGCCGGTAAATCTAACACGAGGGAAACATTAGTACATTACATACCAAAAATAAATATACCCAATCCAAAGATTTTGTTTTTAATTATTAATAGTATTTATGTTAATAAATAACAGTTTTTAGCGAACAAGATTATCCTTTTGTCACATTATTATTTATCTATTTATTTATTAATTCATTTATTTTATTAATTTATTTGCAGAGAAAAACACTGAGGTTACCGCCGGTCTACGTAAGTAGACAGAAAAGGTCCTAAGTAAAGTTAACTTGAGACTAAACAAGGGGGAAAAAAAACACGAATACGAATATCCTCACTTATCTAGAGACCAAGACTGTCCTTTTCTTGCCAATTTGAAGCACAAAAAATTCATGTCAGACTTATTTCTTCCCCTGACATCTTTACAGAGCGAAGTAAAAAAGCAACAAACTAGATTTTTTTAAATACAAATTAAATTGTAGAATTTTAGGGGCGACGACTGACATCGGAATTGTTTATGTGTGAAGGTAGATGATAAATAAAACAAAATAAATATTTAATATTCGAGAGAAATGATTTATTTATTTTTTACCTTCATTTTATGAAGACTAGCAACTGGAATGGAATCTTCCTCGGCAATCATTTCTACCTCGGTAGCCTCTACGTCCGCCATTTTGGCAGTGCGATTCAGAGACGTTAAGATGATTTGTGATTTCTTGACACAAGAGAGTTCCACTAGACATTTTATCTAAAAATAATTTGGGTTATTTCCCTTAGATTAAAAACATTTTTTAAAAAAAAGAAAATTACTTGTCTATGCCTGATTGAGTGAATGTCAACCTGTCTAGGGTTATTTTATGCCAAGAGGTTAAGGTTGGTTGTTTTTTGTTTTTTGTTTTTTACGGCACATCAACACTTTACAGGTCATTTAATGCCAAAATCAAGTCATTTTTGGGTGGTTGGTTTTGAAGGCTATAACAATGCAAGAGTAAAGAAAAATGAGGTAACTATGATCTTGTTTATTTACCTGTGATTTATTCTTAATATTTCGAGATAAAGATCTCTTCGTCAGAAGATTTCTGAAAGTCTGGAGCTGTTAGCTTGCTGCTAGGTTCTGTCCAGTGAGGGGTTTTTTTGGGGGGAGGGGGTTGCACACAGTTATGATATCAAGTAGACCTATCCAACAACTAATCACAGAGGCCTGGTTAGCTCAGTCGGTAGAGCGTTCGGCTAGAAACCACAAGGTTCCTAGTTCGATACCGGCCCCCGCCAACTCAGCGTATGAGTAACACAGCAATCTGTGCAGTAAAGTAAGGAGCTGATGGTAGGTGTGGCGCTCCACTTCAGACGCATTAACAATCTCCTTGGTTTAGCACTATTGAAAAGGGGGTAGACTCCCTCACAGATTGGCTGATACCGACTATAGGCCACCCCGACGGCTTTACTTACTTTATATTGTTTGAACTATCGCGAAGATGAGTCAGGGTTACCTCCCTTTGACTGTTGATATATCCACTAGATAATTAAAGAGAAAATTAGATATTTATTTACCACATACCCAACGTTGTACGGGTTAGGCACAAGGCCCTATTAATGTGGGACCACCCATAAGCCGAGACTCATGGGGGGAGGGTTCAAAAAATGCGTTGATCCCGTCAGCATTCTCCCCCCAAGGGGGGGCACCTCAGGCGCTGGGCAATAAACCCAGCCCTGCCCCTTTAAGTCAACGATGTTAGCTTGTAAGGTCCAGGGCCAAAGCCACTGGACCCCCACCCTGAAGATATAAACATAGAAATTCTTTTACTCCCGGTTTCAAATTTGCATGTCTGGAGATGTAAGAAAACTCCACTTTGTCAATGTTAAGAATTTTAAAAAACTGTTTTGTCTCTATAAACTGGCAAAAAAGTTGGTGGTATGACAGTAGAAGTTGAACCTCCCCACCAATACTTTTGGAGCTTTGTTACAGGTAAGCAGCTGAATGGTAATTTAACAGAATGGTATCTGATATGAAAGCAGAGCCCTTTCATTAAAATTTTACAAAATTCTGTAGACTTTTCAACAGAACTACTTAAAATAAAATAAAAAAGATAAAACGGTGATACTTTTTATAATATATATATATATATATATATATATGTAATATTTCAGAGTTGAAATAAAAGAAATTAAAGTGCTCAATTACGAATGTAAGAGCTGTATTTATTAAAAATAAGTTTTTATACAAAGGTTTTAGAAAAAACTTAGCCAGAAACCTTGTGTGTTTTCTCGTCTGTAACCGAAACTATATTACTACTTAAGTCACATTTCCATTAGTTATTTATATAACATTCTCAATGATATATAAAACAATTCGAATTTTATGCGATATGTGTATTGTAATTGCCTTCAAGCAAAAATATAAATAATAATATATAATATATATATATATATATTATAGATAGATAGATAGATAGATGTTGTTATGGGTCCAACAGGAGAAAATTAAATATCTTATAAAAAAGAAGGTTCGCAAAATGGATTATGTTTTTTTTTTTAATTCATTATTATTTTACATTAGCAACACGTGTTTCAGATCTTCTGATTTCTTCTTCAGGCATTGATTAACCATATTCTGAATGTAGTTGATTAATGCCTGAAGAAGATCTGAAACACGTGTAACCAATGTAAAATAATCATTTAAAAAAATTTTTAAATCTTTTTTATAAAATATATATATATACACATTTGGAGGTTGATTTTGAAGGCTATCACAATGCAAGTGTAAAGAAAACATAATAAGGTAACAATGGTGTTGTTTGTTAACCTGTAATTTTTTCTTGATATTTCGAGATAAAATCTCTTTTTCAGAAGAACACTGGAACTGAAGTAGTTGTCGTCTTATGGCATTTTTAGTTATATAAAATTTTTTTTTTTTAAATGTTACAGTTGTTATTTTTCTATAACTGTATTCTCATGTTGCATGTTTACATGAATGCGTTTTTTTGTTTGTACGTGTGCGTATGTTGTCATGCGCGTGGACTGTGACGTTATGACTGTATCCACGTGCATATGTGTGTATGAAAGAGCCTATTTGTGTTTGGTGGCCATGGTGATGTATAATATTTCGTGTTGGATGTAATATAGATCATTTAATCATTTCATATTATAATTATTATTATAATTATATATGTTATTATAATTTATATATACATATATATGTGTGTGTGTGTGTGTGTTATTGTGTATGTGTGTATGTATCTTCAGCTGTGTATTCCTTTTCTTTCTCATTTTATTTGTCAGCACATTTACCCATATATACAAAAGGTTTAGTCTCTCTTAGTATCCTTGTTTCTGTTCCTTCAAAGAATTCTATTTTCCATCTTGTCACTAATCTGTCCCTACCCCCAGCAAAAAAAAAAAACCTACCCGAGTTTCACCATAAGGTTCTTCAGGGTTAATTCTGATGAATTAAACAAGATATTGTTTAATTACAGCCAATTGCGGGAGTGAATTTTCAAACATTCATTTCTCAATTAGCTGTAATTAATCAATATCTTGATTAATTCATTGGAATTTGCTCTGAAGATCCTTATGATGAAACTCGAGTAGGTTATTTCAATACACACTGTAGTACTATATATATATATCTATTATTATGATAAAGCTGAGTTAATCAACTTTTGTTCCTAAAGGCTTTTTTACTGTTTAGTTTAATGACATGAAAATTATACTAAATTATTCCTTACATATTTCTATGTTTGAAAAAAATTCTGTCTTAATTGGTTCTAATCAGTCGTAATTTGAAATTAAGTCAAAAACTGACCAATCTCTTGAGAGAGAAGAGAGAGAGAGAGAGAGAGAGGGAGAGAGAGAGAGAGAGAGTCGGGAGAATTTGAAATGTATTTCTATGTTTAATTTAGAAAGCTGACAAAATGATTTTAAGGTTATGTCCGGCTGTTTTTGGGGGGTTTTTTGGGGTTTTTTTTATTCGCTTTGCTAACTCCCTTTTCCCTAATCTCAATTATCTACCGAGAGCTGAATGGGTGACCTTTTGTCTAATATACATCTATATATATAAAAGAAAGTTTGGTATGTACGTGTCGATTTATATCTCAGAAATGAGATGTTATTCAGATTCGAAATCTTGCATATACCTTGACAACCTTATAACTAAGAAATACACTAAATTTGGTTATTGGTTTTTACTGATTAAGAGATATAATTTTTTTTTTAATTTCTAAAATAAACATTCTACTATACAAATTCTCAGCAATTTTTTTTTAATGAAAATCATTTTAACTCATTTTTCTCTACTCTTTTCTGTCCTCACTCACTCTCTGGTGTTCCTAATTTTTTTTTTTGTTCGGTCATGGACGGTAGTTTTGCTAGTATATATATATATATATATGTGGTGTGTGTGTGTGTGTGTTATTGTGTATGTGTGTATGTATCTTCAGCTGTGTATTCCTTTTCTTTCTCATTTTATTTGTCAGCACATTTACCCATATATACAAAAGGTTTAGTCTCTCTTAGTATCATTGTTTCTGTTCCTTCAAAGAATTCTATTTTCCATCTTGTCACTAATCTGTCCCTACCCCCAGCAAAAAAAAAAAAAAAAAAAAAAAAAAAACCTACTCGAGTTTCACCATAAGGTTCTTCAGGGTTAATTCCAATTAAATAAACAAGATATTGTTTAATTACAGCCAATTGCGGAGTGAATTTTCAAACATTCATTTCTGCAATTAGCTGTAATTAATCAATATCTTGATTAATTCATTGGAATTTGCTCTGAAGATCCTTATGATGAAACTCGAGTAGGTTATTTCAATACACACTGTAATACTAATATATATTATTATTATAATAAAGCTGAGTTAATCAACTTTTGTTCCTAAAGGCTTTTTACTGTTTAGTTTAATGACATGAAAATTATACTAAATTATTCCTTACATATTTCTATGTTTGAAAAATATTCTGTCTTAATTGGTTCTAATCAGTCATAATTTGCAATTAAGTCAAAAATCAACCAATCTCTTGGAGAGAGAGAGAGAGAGAGAGAGAGAGAGAGAGTCGGGAGAATTTGAAATGTATTTCTATGTTTAATTTTAGAAAGCTGACAAAATGATTTTAAGGTTATGTCCGGCTTTTTTTTTTTGGTTTTTTTTTTTTATTCGCTTTGCTAACTCCCTTTTCCCTAATCTCAATTATCTACCGAGAGCTGAATGGGTGACCTTTGTCTAGTATACATATATAATATATATATATATATGTGTGTGTGTGTGTGTGTGTGTATGTATCTTCAGCTGTGTATTCCTTCTTTCTCATTTTTATTGTCAGCACATTTACCCATATATACAAAAGGTTTAGTCTCTCTTAGTATCATTGTAAAAAAAAAGAAAAAAGGGAACTAAATTCTATTTAGAGTGCAAAAGCGTATTTTACCTGAGACAGTGGGGATGATGGGAAATCAGGCCGAACGGATCTGTTACCGAGGCATTCTTCTGTCCCACCCTTGCCAGTAGGTCGGTCACAGGTACCCTTAGTTTCCATTGATCGGCTCCTGTTGCAACGTTACCTCAGTGCCATTTTCTGCAGAAGAAATAATAAGTGAAATCTGACTCCGCCCGAAAATCTGTTTGCTTGACTTTGCGATCGGGTTGCGTTGCGATCGGGTGGGGTTGCTACGATCGGGTGGGGTGGCTACGATCGGGTGGGGTACCCAGAGTGGCAATTTGATGATACTTCTCTTCTCAGACTGATTCCAACAGCAACAGACTTTGAAGTGTCTTTTATTTCAGTAAATGTGAGAGGGCATCAGTATTTACCACCTCACTCACTCCCCCACCCCCTGTTTAACTCATATTATTGCAGCCACCATTATTATTATTATTATTATTATATATTATTATTCACTCTTTTTGAGTTTTTCACATCAGCGTCAGCTGATGGTATTTCACTGGAGCCTGAGTGACAACAAGTCTCCTCAGGTCTCCAGGACTCTTCTGAGTATTCTGGCAGATTGCAGCAGTGCAGTGTTCTGAATGGTTTCAATCCTTCCTCTGATTTCCAAACCCTTTTCTAATCCTTTTGGGACCGTTCCAAGTGCACCAACTACAATTGGTATAACTTTCACTTTCATATTCCATAACTTTTTCAGTTCTCTGGCAAGGTCCAGATATTTGTCCATTTTTTCATTTTCCTTTAGCTTTACCCTGTGATCTGCTGGAACTGCAAAATCCACCAATTGACAAGTTCTTTCTTTTTTGTTAATCAACACTAGGTCTGGTCTTCTTGCTGGGATAAGGTGATCCGTTTTTATTTCAAAGTCCCAGAGAATTTTTTGAGTTTCGTTCTCAAGAACAGATTCTGGTTTATGCATATACCATTTTGTTGTGTGGTCAAAATTTAATTTTTTGCATAATTCCCAGGGGATCACCTTCCCAACCCAGTCGTGTCTAGTTTTGTATTCTCGTTGTGCTAGTTTGCTACATTCGCAGAGTATATGGTTAACAGTCTCATCTCTATTACACTTACTATGCTGTTGGGTCTTATCAATTTTCGCTTTGATGTAGTTTGTCCTTATGGCATTATTTTGTGCAGCAATTATAAGTGATTCTGTTTCTCTTTTGAGGTTTCCCTTTCTTAACCATGTCCAAGTCTTTTCATGTGCAACCTCTTCGATTTGTTGTTTGAAGCGTCTGTATAATTGTTTTTCTTCCCATTTTTTGTTTTCTAGTCTTTGTCGTTTTTCTGTTTGTCCATCTGCCGTTTCTATTATTGTTGGCCGCCATAAGTAGTTTGTCTTTGTTCTTCCTTGTGTAATCTTCAAGTTATTGGATTGTGGTTTCTACGCATTCCTCTATGTTGGCAAGACCTCTTCCCCCTTCCTTTCTTGACACATACAATCTATCTCTATCATCTCTAGGGTGGAGAGCCTTGTGCATGGTCATTATTATTATTATTGTGCATGTTATTATTATTATTATTATTATTATTATTATTATTATTATTATCTTCCAAAATTTCTGAGATGAGAAGATGTTATCATTTACACTGTTCCTTGATTATCATATTTACAATGTTTCAATCTGTAAGCCCTGGCCTTCTTCAGTAATTTTAAAGACATTCAACAAATTTATACTGTTTAATCATCTCGGACAATTGTCCTTATCTCGGTTGTTATACCATGTTTCCCAGAAAATAAGACAGAACTAGTATTAATCAGACTATTGTTCTCATCTTTATTGTTATCTACCCAACGTTTCGGTCGATGAGCTCTCCGGCCTTCTTCAGGTGTTTCTAGTTGAACTCAGTAACCTTTTCGGACTCAGGAACCTTCAAACTAACTTGAGAACCTTTTTGTTGAACTCTGGAGCTTTCATGTCTTAATCAGACGCCTTCACAGAACTATATATATATATATATATATATATATATATATATATATATATATATATATATATATACTAGCAAATATATGCACCCTCTGGGTGCAAGTATTTAAGTTTTAATATAATAAAATATCATATTAAATTAGAAAGGCTAATGAAACTGAATAAGAATGCAGATAAAAAGATTTGGAACAGAGGGGGTATGATTGAAAAATAGAACAACTTTGAAACTAATTCTTCCATCATTTTCCGTTACTCCCGTCTTTCATTGGTAAATTTTCCTAATTTAACTATTTAGTTAAATTAGGAAATAAAGAATAAAATGACAGTTATTTTTTCAGGTTAATGGATTTCATTTAAGATTCATTGAAGAGATTTTTGCTTATATTCATTAAAA
The DNA here is from genome assembly GCA_023376005.1 of Doryteuthis pealeii. NCBI lineage: Eukaryota > Metazoa > Mollusca > Cephalopoda > Myopsida > Loliginidae > Doryteuthis > Doryteuthis pealeii. Next base: position 19,379,163 of record CM042180.1, on the reverse strand, counting down.
TAAAACCAAACAATTAGAAATCAATAATACTAAGCACATATTTAATAAAATCACATTTTTAATATCAATATGCAAATTAGCCTTCCCATTCACACTGTAAACTGCTATTTTTTGTATATATAAATACAATTGCATGTTATTTGTATGTTGATATGGTCAACAGTGGCTTCGGCCTCTGGACCATTGATATAATTAATAGCGTCGATCCCAGGGGGCCATCCCCCCAGGCAACACCTGCCCCCTCGATTTAAAGGGGCAGGGCTGGGTTTATTGCCCAGCGCCTGAGGCGCCCCCCTTGAGGGGGAATGCCGACGGGATCGACACAATTTTTCACCTGCCACTCCATTAGCTTCAGCTTGTGGGTGGTCCCACGTTAATAGGGACTTTGTGCCTGACCCGTACAAGTGGGGTACGCGGTAAATACAGTATGTAGATATGGACAACACTAATAAAAAGGTGAAGCAATTTTATTAATAATTAAGGTTTAAATAGAAATGAAGTCATGGAGAATGTGATGTAAATAACGAAGGGAATTGTGACTTGAGTAGTAATATAGTTTCGGTTACAGACAGACAAACACACAATCTCCATTATGATAAGATGTGAAAATGGAAAAGGAATTGAATCCGACAATATGAAACACTTAAAAAAATGAAACAATAAAAAACACTTCACCGATTTTTTTCAAAATATAAACTAAGCTCCGAGAAAAATGTTCAACATGTTAATGATAAATAATAACACTTTATTTTTTTTTGTAATAAAAAGCTATTTTGTACCATAACCCCTAGAAAAACCAAATATCCAAATCATAACGGTCTATCTCAACATTCTACTTCAGCGTTCCAAATTTTCAAAAATTCGATTTTCGAATATTTCCAAAAATCTCTGTTGTTTTTTCCCAATGAATTTTTTCACTCAAAATAAATGTTCACTCTGATGAAGGTCAAATCTTCTATGTGTGTGAAATATTTTCACACACATAAACTGACCGAAACACATGTGTAAGTGATATCGATTAATGTGATATCGATTAAATTCATTTTATCCATTTACTTTTCTTTTCTTTACTCATTTTTCCTCATATATATATATATATATATAATCCAAAAATCCGGAGAAGAAATTTTCCTTACGACATAGGATTTTTTAAAAAAACGTGTCGCAGTTTGCAGAGCTCAATGTGTACTCTTATTGTTAGAGTCACAGAGCAAATTTATAAGTAAAAATATAACAAAAGACTTAGAATCTTTGCTTTATAACCTATTTCAGGAAGCTTAGACAAAGTGTCTAACTCTCCCAAATCATCAGATGCGAATGATGAATTCTTTATTACTTTTAAGGCATTTGAAAACAGATTTTTTTTTTACAATCAAACTATTTGCTGGGTTTTTTCTCACCACAAGGATTTACCAACACGCTTGGTATATTAATATATATATATATATAAATATATAATAATATATATATATATATATATATATATATGTATTTTTTTTTCAAGTAAATTTGCTTAAAAATAATGCAATCTTTATTGTGTTAGAAGTTTTATATTATGAAGTTTTCTAACAATTTTTTTTTATGCTATTATCTTGAAAGCCATTAATGAGTTATACAAAAGAGTTATCATTAGCATACCAAGTACTTTCGGTTCTTTTCAAAACCAATATTAAGGCTGTTTAGTAGTTGTCTAAACTATCAATACCAAGATTGTTTATAATTTGTCTAAACTATTATTTTGTTTTTGTCACTAAGGTGACACTAAATAATACTTGGTTTACTAATGATAACTCTTTTGGACAACTCATTAACACCTTTTAAGGTAATAACATTAAAAAATTATTTCTCTGAATGTTTGAGATAAGGCTTGAAGATTAGTATTATCTGCGTTATTTGGACTATTGTCCCCATCTTCATTGTTATTTGAACAACATTTCGGCCTATATACCCTCTGGCCTTCTTCAGGTATTTCTTGTCGGACTCGGGAACCTTCTCCGACTCGGGAAACCTTTTTTTGGCTCCGAATACGAAAAGCAAAATTCGCCGAGTTCGATCTCTCTCCGAGAAATGAATAATTTTAGAAGATGAATAAAAAGGGGTAAAAGTTCAAAAGTTCTCACAGACTTCCCTCGATTCGCGTGTGTTACAGCAAAAAAAAAGTATTGAGTTTCAGTAGAGATTGGAGGATATGTGTGTTTGCTTTTGGTGTTGTGGAAAGAACTGAGGAATTGGGTGAGGTGAATAAATAGTGAACTTTGAAATATACCATCATACAAGGAAAAATAACAAGAAAATTTGGTACAGCCATTGGGTAAATTTGATAGGCAAGGAGTTAATGCTAAAAGTCAGTCTTTGGTAAATTGAATTTTATGACCTAAATTGCACCATCGTATGATTACCCCGCCGAAAGTTTTAAAAAAAATACCAAAAATCAGGGAATTAACTCTTAATGTCCTATACTGCCTCATTCCACCCGTCCGGAAGTCACATTCTTTTTCTAATCTACCCCAAATGATAGCCTTTGTTTAAATATAATATTAAAACATATCTAGAAGTCTTTAATTCAAGGAAATAACTCGGGTAACTTTAAAGGAAAAGGCCATTTTTAGCCGTTTTTTGATAAATCTTATAGGAATGGAGCTCTGGACTTTAAAATTCTCAACAGGATGTTAAGAGTTAAAAATTTAATGAAATTTTCAGTGTTGATATATATGAATAAAAGAGTGTAATGCACTAGTTATTTTATTCAAAAACGTTTACATTTTTTCAGGTCAGTTAACTTTGAACCATGTATCTTTGAAAATCTGTGTTAAATCTGAAAGATACGTGGTTCAAGTTAAATTGACTTGAAAAATTGTAAATTTAATATAAAATAACTGGTGTATTATATCTTTATTCATTAATATATCAACACAGTTAATTCTCTGATTTTTGGCATTTTTTTTTCTTTCGACAGGGTGACAATATGATGGTCCGTTAAGTTCGATTTAACCTCATATGCATTATATTATTTTAAATAACTACCTTAATTTTTCTGAATTTTGTTCAACTGTGGATTATGATAAAGTTAGACATCCCCAAAATTTTAGCTCCCAATTCCCAAAATTGCAGAGTTATGTCGATTTTAGCTCTCCAAATTTTTCTATTATTATTTCACCTATATCAAACTATCTTTTTGGTACAAATAATGTTCAATATAGGTGAAATAATAATAGAAAAAATGTATTGTAGATGCAGTACCACATTGGATATTGATCTTGCTATGAAAAAATCAGAAATCATCAATAACTTAAAATTGGTTGACGTTAAGATTTTTTTCAGATCCCTTTGGCACAAATGCTATTATGAACCAATTTTTAGTAGTAGGGAAGCTCTAGAACTCATTTTACAGATAAAAATTTGGAGAGCTAAAATCGACATAACTCCACAATTTTTGGAATTGGAAGCTCAAATTTTGGGGATTGTCTAATTTTAACATAGTCCAAACTGGAAAAAAATTCAGAAAAATTGAAGGGGGTGGGTGACAATTTTTCTGGGTGATTTGACATGGAGTTACCGTAAATATTAGATGCAGTTTAACATCATACCCAGGACACTGTATGTACCAGTGCGCTCCTTGAATCCGCCCAGAAAAGTGTGTACAGAGCAGGGTAATAAAGTAAATATGGCTGCAAGGCTCTGCTGGGAGTCTTCTAGGAATTCCAGCCGTTACCAAAGTGGAATGTGGGCGCAGTAAAAATATTAGGTTATATAACACAAAATTGCCATTAATGTTTTACCTGAATAGCAAACAGATTTTATGCAAATAAAAATACTTTTGAGATACTAAGATGAATTATTATCAATTTAATGCATCATTTAAGTATACTTATTTATTGGTATTATTGTTATAGTAAAATTGCACTAATGCATTTTAAAGTAAGCATCTTTGCAATACATTTTTATAATAAAATTATTATCAAATGCATTTTTATTATAAAATCATTGTCCAATGCATTTTATTATAAAATCATTGTCCAATGCATTTTTATGAATAAAATCATTGTCCAATGCATTTTTTATGATAAAATCATTGTCCATGCACTTTTATAGTAAAATCATTGTCCAATGCACTTTATAGTAAAATCATTGTCCAATGCACTTTTATAGTAAATCATTGTCCAATGCATTTTTATAATAAACTCATTGTCTAATGCATTTTTATGATAAAATCATTGTCCAATGCATTTTTATAGTAAAATCATTGTCCAATGCATTTTTATAGTAAAATCATTGTCCAATGCACTTTAATAGTAATTCATTGTCCATGCACTTAATAGTAAATTCATTGTCCAATGCATTTTTAATAGTAAAACAATTGTCCAATGCATTTTTTATAGTAAATCATTGTCCAATGCATTTTTATAGTAAAATCATTGTCCAATGCACTTTAATAGTAAAATCATTGTCCAATGCATTTTAATAGTAAAACAATTGTCCAATGCATTTTAATAGTAAATCATTGTCCAATGCATTTTTAATAGTAAAATCATTGTCCAATGCATTTTATAGTAAAATCATTGTCCACTGCATTTTAATAGTAAAATCATTGTCCAATGCATTTTAATAAGTAAAATCATTGTCCAATGCATTTTAATAGTGAAATCATTGTCCAATGCATTTTAATAGTAAAACAATTGTCCAATGCATTTTAATAGTAAAACAATGTCCAATGCATTTTAATAGAAAACAACTGTCCATGCATTTTATGTAAAACAATTGTCCAATGCATTTTTATAGTAAAACAATTATCCAATGCATTTTCATTATAATCATCGTCCAATGCATTTTCACTGTAAAATCAATATGTTTATGTATCTGTTTTGTTTATATTTGTCTTAAATGTATTTCTGTCACTTACAGAATAAAAATTGTTATCTTTTTACACATTTGTCGGAATGTTTTTATGTACGCCTTGTACCCATGTTGGGAGGTTACTTTAAGCCTTCCAACATTAATATAACACCCTCCATGTTATTATAATATATATATATATATATATATATATATATAATATTGAGAAAAGGGGGTTGGAATAAATCCGACAGAATGAGGTAAAATATAAGGAATGAAAGAACAAAACTCATACAAAAATGTGTAGTATATTTCGCTGGAGTATTGAACTCAGCTTCACAGCTTCCCTCACCACAAAACTTACCCACCTACCTACTTCCCCTTCTATAAAAACTTGTATGATCCTGATAATTCAATAAAAGCGAATGAAACCGAGTTCAAACTCCAGCGAAATATACTACACATTTTTGTTTGAGTTTTGTTCTTTCATTCCTTATATTTGCCTCATATATATATATATATATATATTATATATATATATATATATATTATATTAATGGAGATTGTGGGTTTGTATGTCTGTAACGAAACTATATTACCATTCAAGTCACAATTCCTTTTTATTTACATCACATTCTCCATGATTTATTTTTATTTAAATCTCAATTATTAATAAAATTGTTTACATCATTAAGCTGTTGACCATATCTACATACAAATACATGCAATTGTATTTATATATACAAGAAATAGCGGTTTACAGTGTGAATGGAAGGCTAATTTGCATATTGATCTTAAATTTGATTTTAATAAATATATGCTTAGTATTATTGATTTCTAATTGTTTGGTTTTATATTAATGAATACGAGCAAAAATCTCAGATAAATCTTAAAAGAATCCCTTAACAAGAAGAAATAACTGTATATTTTTCTTTACTTCCTATTTTAACTAAATAGTTAAATTAGGAAAATTTACCAAATGAAAGACGGGAGTAACGGAAAATGATGGAAGAGTAGTTCCAAAGTTGTTCTATTTTCAATCATACCCCCTCTGTTCCAAATATTTTTATCTGAATCTTATTCAGTTTCATTAGCCTTTCTAATTAATATGATATTTTATTATTTAAAACTTAAATACATGCACCCGGAGGGTGCATATATTTCTAGTATATTATAACATATATTTTATAATCAAAACGTTTTAAATGTCGACAATGATTTTCAAATATTAATAATCATCTTTATGATTTATTTTTGGCATCTATTTATTAAACCAAGAGATAAAGAACTTCATTCAAAAAGCTTTGTTTTTCACAGATAAGTTCACTTATATTGTAAGTGAAGTTGCACCCATTTAGAAAAGCCAGGAAGTAATTCCTTGTACCACCCCTAGTCTCAACCCCCAGGTTCACCCCCCCCCGCCCAATTTATGTTTGATGATTTTAACACAGTTCCCTGTTTTTAGACAAAAGAATCATTCAAATTCCTTGAGACTATTAAAACCATTTACATACAAGAGTTTACATTAACACACGTGCACACTATCAGCCATAAATAAGAGTTCACATTACACACACACACACACACACATGCATTCACACATACACAACATCTCACCCATAAATAAGAGTTCACATTACATATATATACACATAATTTACACATGACTATCAGTCATAAATAAGAGTTACATTACACAGACACACACACACACACAATCACGCATAAATACGAGTTCGCATTATACACACACATACATACACTATCACCCATAAATAGAAGTTCACATTACATACATACACACACACATACATACACACACACTATCACCCATAAATAATAATCCACATTACACACACACACACGCACACTCAACACAATATACACTATCACCCATAAATAAATACACCCCTTACAATTATTTTAATAAAAAGTTAATTATCTTTAAATCAAAAATACCAAGAATTTTATTATTTAATTAAATATTATACAATCAAAATGGATATTTTTAGGTATTATTTATTACCACCTCAACAGTACAGGATATATATAAGTGGCCTATTTATTTTTGAGTCACTACCTTCCTCTTTGTTGTTGTGGAGGAGTGCTTAATATATTATTGTAGGAAATGGAAATGAAATTGTTGACTTAAATTCAAATTCCTGGATGAGGCTGTTTTGTTTCACTTGGTTCTAATGTTCTTGGCAAAGGCATGAATTCATCTGGATAATTGTAGAGCAGCAGGCTTTGTCGTTTTTTTCCATCCCATTAAAACCATTTTACATATATATATATTAAGAAAAATTTGAAAAAACAAGTGTTCCGAAAATAGAATGAATTTAATTATCGATGTTTAAACATTTCGTTTTCATCAAACCTTCATCAGGATGTATCTTGGGGTGAAGAAAATGATGGATGTTTTTATAGATGACAAGGAGTGAAAATCTTTTTAGTTGTGTAACTGTATTTGATCAGCGTTTTATTTTCAAAGGCAAGTCGCGATCCACGCATGCAAAGATGTCATGACGCGTGACGCAACTCGAAGAAATGCNGCAAAAGACGAGAAAAGGACTGATTTTTTATGAGAACAAATAAGGATTTTCATCTCCTGTCATCTATGAAAACATCCATCATTTTCTTCACCCCAAGATACATCCTGATGAAGGTTTAATGAAACCGAAATGTTTAAACATCGATAATTAAATTCATTCTATTTTCGGAACACTTGTTTTTTCAAATTTTTCTTAATATTGTCGGATTTATTTTCCATATTTACTCCCATATATATATATATATATATATTATATATATTAATATATATATAGCAGCGGCTACCCAGCAAAGCCTGGGTAGTGGAGATAAAAACATGGTTTAATAATCATTTGCAGATCTATTACTACTGAATAGCAAGTTCGGTCCTCACAGGATGACCCATAAAAATCACCACGTAAAAACGATCTTGATTTAATTCTACCTGGTGGGAGGTCAGGGAATTTTCTTTTCGTCAGATTTGAGAGAATGACATCATATTAAAACCATTTTACACACACACACACATACATACATATATATAGGCAATATCTTTCAAAGATTTATTTTTACACTGCCCGGAGGGTGTGTTTTTGCTAGTATTAGATAAAATACATTTTTGTTGTTTTTGCTGGGGTTAGGAGTGTAAAGATATTTTGGGGGGGATTATTTGGATTATTCAGACTATTGTCCTCATCTTTATTGTTATCTACACTATTTCTCTGAATTTTTTAGATGAGGCTTGATAATTTGTATCATTTGGATTATTCAGACTATTGTCCTCATCTTTATTGTTATCTACACTATTTCTCTGAATTTTTGAGATGAGGCTTGATAATTTGTATTATTTGGATTATTCAGACTATTGTCCTCATCTTTATTGTCATCTACACTATTTCTCTGAATTTTTGAGATGATGCTTGATAATTTGTATTATTTTGATTATTCGGACTATTGTCCTCATCTTTATTGTCATCTACACTATTTCTCTGAATTTTTGAGATCAGGCTTGATAATTTGTATTATTTGGATTATTTGGACTATTGTCCTCATCTTTATTGTTATCTACACAACATATCGGCCAGTGTGCTCTCTGGCCTTCTTCATTTATTTCTTGTCAGACTCGGAACCTTCTCGAACTCAAAATACCTGAAGAATCCAGGACAGCACAACTGCCAAAACGTTGTGTAGATAACAATAAAGATGAGGACAATAGCCTGAATAATCCAAATAATCAAAACTATCAAGCCTCATCACAAAAATTCAGAGATATTTTTTAAAAATCAGAAACGTTTTGGAAATCCTTAAAACAAATATCTCAGTGGAGTAGAGTGAATATGATGCTTTTTAAGTAAGTAATTTTTTTTTTAAATACTAAATATTTTATTTTATATATTTTATTTTTTCCACACCCTTCAGGCAATATCTTTCAAAGATTTATTTTTACACTGCCCGGAGGGTGTGTTTTTGCTAGACTTAGATAAAAATACATTTTTGTTGTTTTTGCTGGCGTTAGGAGTGTAAAGATTTTTTCTTTTGGTGGGACTAATTCAAGCAGACGTTGAGATAAAGAATTTTTATTTATTCATTCAAGAAGTTTTGTAGAGTAATGGCAAGTGTTGCAAGAAATGGACATGGCAAACTGAGTTCAAATCCTGGACGAGGCAGTTGGCATTTCACATAGTGTTAATACCCTTGGGAATTGTATGAATCCAACTATTCTCTAACTATTGATAAATAGTAGGGCAGACTGGTCTCTTTAAACTTGGTTATGGCAACCGGTCTTGGAGAAGGAAAACTCTGAATTCAAACCTGTTCTCAATCGGTATAGCGTTCGGCTAGAAACCACAAGGTTCCTAGTTCAATACCAGCCCTCGCCAACTCAGCGTATGAGTAGCACAGGGATCAATGCAGTAAAGTAAGGAGTTGATTGTAGGTGTGGTGCTCCACCTCAGATGCTAAAACAATCTCCTTAGTCTAGCGCTATTGAAAAGGGGTTAGACTCTCTCGCTGGTTGGCTGATACTGATGACAAAAAAAGAAGCGACCCCCCCACAAATACATTTACTTGTCGAAAATATCTACCTATCTCCATTTGATCATATCTATATTATTTTGTTTGTTTATCTATCTCAGTCTATTCCAAACTATATATCCATCTTCATATCTAAACAAGAATTACGACAAATTACGATAAATAAACAAGAATTACGACAAGCTGGGGTTGTTATTTTGATAGTCACCGGGTAGCAATTTTTTGAGGCAGGAGACCGGGATGCACTTCCTCATAAATTACCTTTTTTATTTTTTAAGTGACTATAGACAATTGCCTGGTGATTTGGCGTTGGTTTATCAGGAAGATTTTTTTCTTGAATTCTTGGAATATTGCCAAAGATATGTTCTGGAAAGAATGCCATTTTTTTTTCTTCCAAAGATTCTTTCATTATCTTGGTGTCTGTTTTGCAAGAATCATAAAAGAACAAGATCTAATTCTGATTCCAACATGAATATTATTGGCATAAGATGACTCCATTTTAGAATTTTCTAGGCCTTCAAATTTTCCAATTGTTCTGTGGCGGACTGGAAGTTCTTACTACGACGAACAAAAGTCAAATGACAAAAATTAATAGTTTGCGCATGGGATTGCGCACCCTAGTAAAAGAAGAAAATTAAAATAAAAATTTGTACATTTTCAACCAATCAGAGACGTTCGCGCCTAAAAGGAAATCTATCAAATAGACCCCTTTTGGAGCCTACCCTCGGATTATAAAAAAACAACTTTTCGGATCCCAACCAGAAAGAAATTATTCATCTAACTAAATCCATGTCACTTTAAAGTAAGACAAAGCACATTCACTTATAAGAAGGTATGAACTAATATCTATCTGTCTATCTCTCTTTATCAACCTTTTACGAGATCAGCAGTATTACTTGCTACTGACTGCCATGTGACTTTGAACTCTTACCCTTTCTTTCTCACTTCATAAATTATAACATATTTTCTTACATGTTATAATGAACTTTTAAAAAAACAAAATTACATTTTGTACACAAGAGTACTGAAAGAACTTTGCTCGGTATTATGCATTACCTTTTGTAAACTTTTTCTCAATATAAGTTGTTTGTTTTAATATTGAGTCTTGTTATTTATGCCATGTGCCTGCAGTAATTGAATGTTTTATGGTGTCTTTAAATGTTTGAATATTTTATTGATTATTGACCTCAACCTGGTGACCTTAATACAAAAACATCAAGCAGCCCTTACATCCACCATAAATTGGTGACTACCGACGTGCACTGGATATGACAAACCACCATAGTTCTTCCAAAAAGAAATTTATGAAAAAAAGATTTTTAGGTAATTTATGAGGAAGTGCGTCCCGGTCTCCTGCCTCAAAAATTGCTACCCGGTGACTATCAAAATAACAACCCCAGCTCGTCGGGACGCACTTCCTCATACATTACTGATTTTTATTGGAAATAACAAATCCCAAGTCTTTTATTACTGATTTACAATAAATTTGGTCTGAATTTCTGAGGTGAGGGATTATCATTATTACAGATACTAGTACAAAATCAAAAACACCCTCCGGGCGGTGTAAAGATACATTCCAATGTGAATATTGTTAGAATATAAAATGACTCCATCTTGGAATTTTCTAGGCCTTCAAATTTTCCAATTGTTCTTCCAAAAAGAAATTTATGAAAAAAAAAGATTTTTAGGTAATTTATGAGGAAGTGCATCCTGGTCTCCTGCCTCAAAAACCGCTACCTGGTGACTATCAAAATAACAACCCCAGCTCATCGTAATTCTTGTTTATTTATCATAATTTGTCGTAATTCTTGTTTAGATATGAAGATGGATATATAGTCTTGAATAGACTGAGATAGATAGATAAACAAACAAAATAATATAGATAGATATGAACAAATGGAGATAGATAGATATTTTTGACTAGTAAATGTATTTGGGGGGTTGGCTTTCAATTCTCCATTCGGGAGGTCACGCCCCGGTCAAACTCACGACAACCTGTTTTATGTTCATCACTTTTTTTTTTTAACCCTTTACTATCTCTTATTTCTTCTTCCTCCTTTTCTAATAGTAGTCCTCGCAAAACTCAGGACCTTCCATCTCGCTACACAAACTGCCTTTGCCAGTATTTGAACTCAATTCTCTACACTGCTAACCTTAGACCATTTCTCCATCCTACAAATACCTTATGATCTGCAGCTGGAAGTTTAACATTGTCGACATTTCTTGTATATGCCTTTGTTTTTTGTTGTTTTTTTGTTTTTGTTTTGTTTTTTTTTGGCCCCCAGAGCACTGCGATCAAAATCAACAATAGCATGAAGAAAATTAATCAAAATCTAATCAACGAACTACTTCATTTCAGAATTTAAACAACTTGAGACTACTACTACCACCTACTACTACTACTACTACTACTAATTATTATTTTCCTTATGAGTTTTCACATCAGTGTTAGCTGATGGTCTTTCACTGGAGTCTGAGTGACAGCAAGTCTCCTCAGGTCTCCAGGACTCTTCTGAGTATTCTGGCAGATTGCAGCAGTGCAGTGTTCTGAATGGTTTCAATTCTTCCACTGATTTCCAAACTTTCCAAACCCTTTTCCAATCCTTTTGGGACTGTTCCAAGTGCACCAACCACAATTGGTATCACTTTGACTTTCATATTCCATAACTTTTTCAGTTCTCTGGCAAGGTCCAGATATTTGTCTATTTTTTCATTTTCCTTTAGCTTCACCCTGTGATCTGCTGGCACTGCAAAATCCACCAGTTGACAAATTCTTTTTTTTTTGTTTATCAATACTAGGTCTGGCCTTCTTGCTGGGATAAAGTGATCCGTTTTAATTTCAAAGTCCCAGAGAATTTTGTGCGTTTCGTTCTCAAGAACAGATTCTGGTTTATGCATATACCATTTTGTAGTATGGTCAAAATTTAATTTTTTGCATAATTCCCAGTGGATCACCTTCCCAACCCAGTCGTGTCTAGCTTTGTATTCTCGTTGTGCTAGTTTGCTACATTCGCAGAGTATATGGTTAACAGTCTCATCTCTATTACCACAAAGTCTACACTTACTATTCTGTTGGGTCTTATCAATTTTCGCTTTGATGTAGTTTGTCCTTATGGCATTATTTTGTGCAGCAATTATAAGTGATTCTGTTTCTTCTTCTTATTATTATTGTTATCATCATCATCATCATCACCACCACCCAGTAGTAAACAAACAATATAACGTTACAATGTTTTGGGATTTAATATGTAACACTTACATTTTTCTATGTTGAATTTTAATTTCCAAATTGAATACAAACTGCCTTTGCCAGTATTTGAACTCAATTCTCTACACTGCTAACCTTAGACCATTTCTCCATCCTACAAACAGTGTTGTTTGTTTAAACAGTGGAGTTTAGTTTTGTTGATTATGTTATTACTATTTTTATCTTGGCGTTAAGACAAAAAAAAAAAGAAGCAAAAAACTTATTTTACAGCCTTTGTAAATAAATAAATAAATAAATAGAATAAAAAAAAACTCCAGAAGAAGTGAAAAGTTGTAATAAAAGGAAAGAAAAGAAAGAAAAACTTTTCAACAGATCCAATTCCGATAAACATATCTTCCTTTCATCAATGTGTCTTGTATAATCAATTACAAGATCTTTAAACAAGTTTATGCCAGACATTTTTCCTAAAACTGTTTCGCTTGGTATAAGTGCATACAGGATTGCCCATAAATCAGTGACCATGAGCCAGACTTATATTTTTTCCTAAAACTGTTTTGCTTGGTTTAGTGCATACAGCATTGCCCATAAATCAGTGACCATGAGCCAGACTTATATTTTTTCCTAAAACTGTTTTGCTTGGTTTAGTGCATACAGCATCGCCCATAAATCAGTGACCATGAGCCAGACTTATATTTTTCCTAAAACTGTTTCACTTGGTTTAGTGCATACAGCATTGCCCATAAATCAGTGACCATGGGCCAGACTTATATTTTTTCCTAAAACTGTTTTGCTTGGTTTAGTGCATACAACATTGCCCATAAATCAGTGATCATGAGCCAGACTTACATTTTTCCTAAAACTGTTTTGCTTGGTTTAGCGCATACAGCATTGCCCATAAATCAGTGACCATGAGCCAGACTTACATTTTTTCCTAAAACTGTTTTGCTTGGTTTAGTGCATACAGCATTGCCCATAAATCAGTGACCATGGCCAGACTCACGGGTCGCCACCCCTGGCCAACAAGTGGTCCCATTGAAAGGTGCTTCGGTGTATACTTCTGTCCCTGGGTGAAATTAGCTTTTGTTAAATCGTTAATTGCTAGGATGGGGCCATAAAAAATCATCAATCAAAAGGGAGCCATGAATAGAAAAAGGTTGAGAACCATAGTTGTAATAAATGATACCTAATAATATCCGTTTTTATTTTATAATCTTCTACTAAAAATAATAAAAAACAGATTTTACAAAACCCCTTTCTTTTTCCTTTCGATTTCCTTGTAAATGGAATATTACAATATCACTTCATCAGCAAGAATGAGAAGGAAAAAAATTTAAAAATTAAGAAAATAAATTCAAGATTCAATTTAGCTAAGTTACCTGTTTAGATAGAATAAAAAACAAACTTCTAAAGTAATTTTTGGTACTTTCAATCGATAAGATCTTTCCATAAGTGGAAGTAAAGGAACTCATTCTTTTTTGCAGGGGTCACTAAGTAGTTCAGCCTGCGTAGTTTGGTGACCCCTTTATTAGCTGACCAGCCTACTACAATAGACCTTTTATGGCACTGTGACTATGCTACGTTAGGATGTGACTGAACATTGAACTTTAGAGCCACTGAGTCTCAGATTTTACAAAACCTTTTTTTTTTTTTTTCCTTTGAATTTCCTTGTAAATGGAATATTACAAATATCATCTCATCAGCAAAAACAAGAAGGAAAAAAAAAAATTGAAAAATAAATTCAAGATTCAATTTGGCTAAGTTACCTGTTTACATAGAAATAAAAACAAACAAACTTCTAAAGTAATTTTTGGTGCTTTCAATCGATAAGATCTTTGTATCCTCCAGAAGTTTGTCAGTTTTGAAAAAGAAAAAAAACTTTTTTTTCCAGCTTTTAAATGTTATAGAAAAGTGAGTCTTTATATTTTTTTGTCTCTCTTAAGTGAGGCTATAAGAATAAAATTATCTTCCTTTCAGAGCTTATTCTTGTACTTTGTATATATATATATATATATATATATATATATATATATATATATATATATATATATAATTGTATTTTAGGAGGCCTCCGTATGCTTATCTCGGTATATATTTTTTATGTTTTTTTAAGTTGGGTGTTATTACGATGGATTCTAAAATTACAAACTCACGCGAGGGGACTGAACGCTGACATTGGAATACTCCGTTATTACAAATTTTTCACAGACGCTGCTGCTGTCAATAACAACAGAGACAAAAGATCCGTCGAACAAGAACAACAGTCATTTGATAAAGGGTATCTAACGAATCCGAAAATTTATGATAAAAAATAATTAAAAAAAAATAAGTGAATCCAATACTCCATAACATCGAGTTCATTCATTTATTTTTAGATGCTTCGTAATAACACCCAACTTTAAAAAAACATTATATATATATATATATATATATATATATATATATATACACACACACACAGAAGCAAATCCGACAGTATGTTGAAAGGAAAAATAAACAAAGGAAAGAAAATGCTGAATGGATAAAATAGAATTTATTTTACTAACACGTGTTTCGGCCAGGAGCTTATTTATATACACATGTATTCTATTTATTATTATTTTAAATATAAAATATAATTGTAGTGAGAGAGAAGACATACCTCGTGCAATACGGTGTGACAGAGAGAGTGGCGGGCGTGAAGACTTGCCGTATTCTCGAAAGAAGCGGGCTAGGCTTTGCCTGGCGTGTAGGACTGACCTAGAGTCGAACCCACTTCCTTCAGAATGTGAGAGCTGTGGACGATCAGTGAAATAAGAAATAGCATAGTGGCCCGGATATAGGTGGTCGCACCGTGCTGACGAGTGTCGCACGTGCTGCATGGACAATTATGAGTGAGGAGCCCGGATGTGGTGAAATTGAGCTGTATTTAAAGGACTTATTCTCACAGACCAGGGAGAACGACTGCAGTAGTATTTTGTTGTCGAGACGAGCGGGACAAAGAAATAATTTTGGATATTGGATTTTGGAGCGTGATATGGTTGGAGTGTTTAGACTGTTGATTGGAACCTTGAATCAGACTTGACTGTCCCCCCCCCCCACACACACACTGATAAGAATAATAATAGAAAACTACAAAATTTTTTAGTATACAAGGAATAACGGCCTTTGTCAGAGTAAATTCTTTGGTGTTTGAAATCAAAGCAGTCAAAATATGGAGAATTTTTAAAATGTTCGAAAAAAGAATTTTTTTGAAATTGTTTGAAGAAAACGTTCCACAGAGAATAGTGATGTTGAGGTCATCGTCGTTTGCGACGGATTTTGAAAAGAAAGACGGTTAGAGAATATATTAGGAATAAATCTTTGGAGGAATTTGAATTTTTTGAATAAAATTTGTTATTCAAATTTATAAGTGTGTGTGTTGTGTTGGGGGTTTATTTATTTTATCCATTCAGCATTTTCTTTCCTTTGTTTATTTTTCCTTTCAACATTATATATATATGTATATATAATCAATAGTAATATTATGGATTTGGACTCATAACTTAAACCACCCTGGCGGTGGGGCGTTAGAATGCACCGACTGCACCTCTGCAGAGGGGTAAGACTCCCCCAATGGGGCCACCTGTTGGCCGTGGGTGGCGACCCGTGATGCTTAAGGATAGAGCCCAGGTGGATGAGCAATTAATGACATGCAATACTCCACTTTGGCCCTATCTTGGGCTAGACGGGCGGTCAGAGAGGCCGATCAATCGGCTGGTCACGTCAAGCCCTAGCACCTATATGATTTTCCCAACCCTATTGCCCTTATGGCAAGCCCCAACCCCTTTTTATCATATGGGTGCTAGAAGGCGGTGGCTGCGGGTCTATATGTCCTGGGAATGACGTTAAACTCTATCTGATGGTGAGGTTCCAGTTTTGGAGGTTTGGGGAATGTGGAGCACCCCTTCATCACCATTGCTCCCTGGTCCACTCTGACCCGGAGTGGTAGTACCTGTTAGGGTCCCATCTATGGGTTAAATAGAAAAATATATTTATAAAAAAATTGTATTATCCATTAAGAATTGATTTATTTCAAAACTTTATCGGCATTAAATGACCCACTGAGGTTGATATGCCGTAAAACGAAACAAACCCCAAACCCATCATAACTTAAAGTTTCATGGTTATGCAATCCTCAGATGAGTCAAAACACATTTTGACTCAAATATCAATTTCTTTTATATATGTATAAATAAATATGAATGAATTGATATTTGCTGTATATTCTTTCAAAAATGTATTGATGATAAGCGGCTAATACGCTGCATTGAAACCAATGGTAACAATAGCATCTTAGATGTATTGTACTCTATAACAAATATATATATAGCAGCTGTGACATATATACTTATATATGTATTTAACAGGTAAAATCTACCCCTTACCTGCAGGTGGCTGATGGCCAAGTGGTTAAGCCGGAGGTAGCCTGCTAAGTCTAAACACACGAGGAAACGTGATTTGTTGAAACAGGGTGTCTGTGGATCACAATATATATATATATATATATATATATATATATATATATTATGGACTCTCTTGTCGATTTTCGACGCATGAGGGTTCACACACACAATGAACACACAGTGATTTGTTTATAGTGGTAAGGCTTGTGTTGGACCATCCACACTTTTTGGCACAGTCGATAGGAAAGAATTGTGCATCAAGGGTTGCCACAAACCCAATCAACGACCAACCTCAGGAATTTTGAATTCAGAGTTATCCCTCTCCTAGACTGGTTACCTACCCAAGGCTGAAGGGCCCAGCCTGCCCTACTATTTAACCCATAGCTGGAGGGATAATATATGGATTCATTCCTTTCCCAAGGGTATTAGCGCTATGTGAAATGCCAACAGCTTCGTCTAGAAATTGAACTCGAATCGACGAGTCCATTTTCCATGACTCTAACCACTAGCCCATGCGCCTCCATATATATATATATATACACGGTCGTAACAGTGGTGCAAGAGCCGCTGCAAGCAGTTAGGGTAGGAGCATTGGTGGTAGAGCCGCTGCAAGCAGTCTATGTTAGGAGCAGTGGCGAGAGAACCACTGTCAGCTGTTTACGGTAGGAGCATTGGTGAGAGAGCCGCTGCCTGCAGTTTATGGTAGGAACTGGTAAGAGAGCCGTTGCAAGCAGCTTACGGTAGGAGTAGTGGTGAGAGAGCCGCTATGCAGGCAAAGAGTTAAAATCTAAAACTTTATATTTTTCAAAACACGCAAACTTAAAAAGATACTAAGATCTTATCGATTAAAAGCATAAAATTTACTTAACCGACTTTCTTTTTTTTTTTTTTTAAGGAAAAGCAACAAACTTACCCAAATTGAATCTAAAACAAATTACTAATTTAGCATTTCCTTGATGCCTCACGATTTAACTCTTAATATTATTGAAAAAGAAAGTTGGGAAAATCAGAATTACAATGTTAGAAATTATTTATAATAAAATTTTAACTGAACGGTAATATCTGCTTTCTGGATATAAACGGGAGAATTATTTGTTTCCAAATAAAATAATAAATTTCTTCAAACACTGTTTGTTTGAGTTTTCTTTTACAGAGTATAATTATACATGCGTCACGGATTCGAACCTATTAACTTATGGACCCAGAACACAAGCAAGATATTTTTTATACAATATTTTCTTTGATTAAATAAATACCATTTTGCTGTACATTAAAGAAAAGTATTTATTTTACATTTTATAAATTTTTAAAAATCCCTGAAAAATAAAATAAAAATGTAGACAATAGGAACTTTTAATATAAAATTCTTTTGAAAATAATCTAACAATTAAAAAACAACAACAAAAAAAAAAAAAAGAAAAAGATACATATTTTTCTTATTTACGAGATTTAAGTTTCAATGTTTAAGATGCCCTATTTCCAAAACCGATTTATTAGTGAATTATCTTTTTTTGCATATGTTCCATCATTAAATTGTCTTTCGAAAAATGTAAAATTCTTTGAAAAAAAAAAAGCACTTGAAAACACAATGACTTACCTGTATTCTGTTGTTCTCTTTATCACACACATAGATAAAGCCCATGTTGTCCCAGGCAATACCCCACGGGTAATTCATTTCTCCATCATTCGTACCTGTATTTCCAAATGCGATTTGAAAACGGCCGTGTCTATCAAACAGTTGTACCCGATTGTTGTAGCGATCAGTCATAGCAATATGACCAAAGCTATTCACAGCGACCCCCGAGATGCAGTCAAATTCCGCATTTCCCTGGCCGTAACAGCCGAATGACTGCATAAAAATACCGGTATTGTCAAACACCTGTATACGGTGGTTGCTGCTATCACATACGTAGATTTCATCCTCGGGACTCGCCGCAACTCCCCGGGGGGACATGAATTGGGACTCTCCACTTCCTTGTTCGCCAAAACGTGTCCACGAGCGATGTTTTGCTTGATAGTTATTGCGGGCTTGGGAGACAATGGTGCTGGCCGATTTGCAGTGACGGTACCCAGGGGCGGTGGACTCATCTCCGAAATCTTCTTCGTCCGACGAAGAATAGCTCTCAGCTTCAGTTCTGGTGAGGGCTAACGGATGCCTCCGTTCATTGGCTAAATCGTTTTCTGTAGATGTCGAGCTTTCGTCAGTTTCCCCGGGGTGGAGGTACGTCAATGCTTCTGGTCTCCGTCTTGGAGTCTGGGCAGAATTATTTGTTGAGAGTCGTGATGAGGGGTAACGGTCCTGAAGACTAAATGAATCCATCAAATTACCTGAAGACGGAAGAGTCATATTGTGCGTATAATAATGACCGTACCCTCTACTATGACCACCGAACCGGGGTAGATTCTCTGACCGTGGGTGCCAAGTTAGGGCACTGGGAAAAATCTCATTGTCTGGTGGGAGTTCAGGGTCTCGACGCATTGAATTAGGAGAATTTGGAAGTGACCTACGTTCAAAAGGTGTTGGTGAGGTCGACCGGTATACGTGGGCGGCATCATTACTTGCCCCTGCGGCGTTGGGCACGACTGCTCCCGAGGAAGGAGTTGGGCGTTGGTTATCTGTATAGGGTACCATCTCTCGTTGTTGCCTTCTGGATGAAGATGATGATTTCTCATTTGAGAAGACCGTACTTTTATCTTTGGATTTTGCTGGGGCTACATGTTCGTTTCTCGTTCCACTGCTGGCCCCGGTCGGCTCATCCCTACGAGTAAATAGAGTGTTTTCAGAAGAAGGGCTTGATAGAGATGCCGCCCCCGGCCCTGACGTGTGCCTTGACGGCTCGTCTGGATTATCATGACGATCTCTTTCTAGATAACTGGATGGCAGACCCCCGAGTTCTCGACGGGAAGGGGGCAGATGTCCGACCGAGGAGGTGGGAGCTGAATAACGAGAAAGAGAAGGCGAAGATGTTACTATAGACGAGGTAGTATTAGCGAAGCGTACCCCTGATGATGTAGAACTGGGGGTGGTTACTGGTGCTTCTGTTCTTCGACTCTGGGTCGGGGTAGATGACGTACTAGAACCCGACCCTCGTATGGAATGGCTGCTGTCTGTCCGCCGGAAGGAGCTCGGAGAATCGATGGCTAACGGGTGGTTTCTTGGAGTGGAAGGGGCAGTTGAGCTTCGCGTAGGTTCTCGATTGCTGGTGTATTCCCGTAGGTGGGTCCTTTGGACGGGGTCAGCGTATCCTAAAACGGAATTACGAATATAAGAACTGGAATTGTTTTGTATCATGACCATAAGCTCCCCAAAATGAGATATGGCCGGACTGAGACGACTGTTCTCGTCTTGAAACGTGAGTTGCCGTGATGTGGGCAGCTCAAGCGAGACCTGGTTCTGTAAGGTAACAATATGTTCTTGGCCCTGTCTTTTAATATCCTGCAAGTCAATATTACTGGATTCCAAATCGGGTCTTTGAGCCAAAAGTGGTTCCGTATTATCACAGAAGCTGGCAATGCTTGTCAGTTCCAGTTCCAGGTTTTCCTGATATTCTTGAAGACAGCGGATCTCCGAGATAAGAAATTCGTCGATTTCCGAGTAGAGGTGGTCCTGTCGAGCCTTCAGATCCCGAACATAGCGCTCGATGCTGTCCGAAATGACACACTTGACCGAGTCGCACATTCGGCGCAGCTGTTCACGACGGTGTTCAACACTCGACAGACTTTCCGACATATTCGGAAGGGCCGTCGTATCCGTTGGAGTTGTCGAGAGATCTCCAGTTTGAGGCTAGAGATGTGCGAATGCCGGCAGACCTCACAGATCTGTTCTTCACAATGGGTGCACAGACCGAGGGGCGCAATGCGCCCACAGTCAGAGCACATAGCCTCGCCATTTGGAGCATGATACTCCAGTTGGGCGAGAGCTGCACTATCATGAGGACGTGCTTCTGGGTGGCTGATCTCTGTAACACCCTGACCACTGGGTTGACCACTTTGGGGAGTTGAAGAACCACCTGACGATGTTGACTGGTGGGGGAGATCCAAAAAGCTGATGATGGTAAGATTGTTAGGGAAGCCGGCGGTGCCATTTATTGGTACCCTGTGTTCGAGACGACACTCTGGACACCTGACACGTCGAGTGTAACGATCGATGAGACCTTCAAGACAAGGAGATTCGCAGAATGTATGTTGGCATGGCAACAGTTTGGGGTGACGGAATCTGTCCAAACAGATGGCACATCGCAGGAGCTGTTGCACCTGTTCAGCTTGGTATACTAAATCGGTCATCTTTGATTAAGCTGAGGTGAATCACAGGTGAGAATTCACAGGTGAATCACAGGTGTGAAATAAACCAAAAGTGTTTACCTGGATAAGATCTTTTGGTTTAGTTGGCTGTGTTCTCAAGACATGATTGCGAAGAGGAAGGAACTAGAAAATGGTAATTTTAATTTTGGTACCTGAGTTCTTTAAAAATCATTCTTGAAGGAATTCCTGAATTGGATGTAAATAATTTGGCTTGGGTGTAGGAGTTACTCAAAGAGAAAGGAACCTGAAAATGGTAATTTTAATTTTGGTACCGGAGTTCTTTAAAAAACATTCTTGGAAGAATTCCTGAATTTAATATAGATAATTTGTTGGGGGTAGGGGTTACTCAAATTTTATATTTATCAATGTTTTTCTTTTGTGTGTATGTTGTTTTGTCTTGTTTTTTTTGTTTTTTTTTTTTGACAAAAATAAATTGTTAAATTGATAATTCTAATTCAGTTAAAACTTACTTATATATAAATAATAATTAAGATGTAATATAAACCATTAAAAATTTTCAAAAAGAACGTTTCGAATTAAAACGTCTGACTTCTTCTGTTTGATCAGTGCATATTGTGTATTGAAAATCCATATGAAAATATCCAAATTGAAAATATGTGAAAGAAAAATTGGGCAGTTATTAAATCCATACCATTTTTCTTTTTTTTTTTTTTTTTCGTTGTTGCAAGGTGAAGGCACACAAGAAATTTTTGTTTTGTTTTGTTTTGTTTTTGTTTTGTTTTTTCAGCCTACAGGTAGTTGTCTTTTCGTTTGCCAGGTAAAAAACAAACAGTAATCCCAAACAAAGCTCAGTGTGTTGTCAATTCTGAAAAAAAAAGAAAAAAGAAAAGGATGAATTATTTTTTTTAATTTTTTGAGATGAGGCTTGATAATTTGTGTTATTTGTATTATTCGGACTATTGTCCTCATCATGTTGTCAGACTTAGGAGCCTTTTGAACTTGGGAACCTTCTCGTTATAATCGGGAGCCATTACAGAACTTTGACCCCAACCCTTTATTCAATCCACGGAGGTATCCTGCTTTCATTCTGCTAACCATAAGTAAAGTAAAGTCGTCGGGGCGGCCTAAAGTCGGTATCAGCCAACCAGCGAGGGAGTCTATCCCCTTTTCACTTGCACTAGACCAAGGAGATTATTTTAGCGTCTGAGGTGGAGCGCCACACCTACCATCAGCTCCTTACTTTACTGCACAGATCCCTGTGCTACTCATACGCTGAGTTGGCGAGGACCGGTATCGAACTAGGAACCTTGGGTTTCTAGCCGAACGCTCTACCGACTGAGCTAATCCAATCCCTAGATGGGTACAAATGTTAACCTGTGTTAATTATTATTCTATGTTACTGTCACCCTTGGCCAGGATTGAACCTGCAGCCTAGAGATAACTGTCACTTAAACTGTCTTAACCCAACGCCTATATCCACTACGCCATATGTCTAATTGGAAAAGTTTTACAGATAACAATAAAGATGAAGACAATAGCCCAAATAATACAGAGGATAAATATTTTAAATATCTAAAATTAACATTGCCGGGGATAAATAAATAAAAACTGAAGAGATAAAATTAACGGCTATGAAAAATGGCGTTTTGGCATTTATCTATGCATTGGACAATGATTTTACTATAAAAATGCATCCGACAATGATTTTACTATAAAAATGCATTGCACAATGATTTTACTATAAAAATACATTGGACAATGATTTTTACTATAAAAATGCATTGGACAATGATTTTACTATAAAAATGCATCGCAATGATTTTACTATAAAAATCGGACAAGTATTTTTACTATAAAAATGCATTGGACAATGATTTTACTATAAAATGCATTGGACAATGATTTTACTATAAAATGCATCGTACAATGATTTTACTATAAAACATCTATAAAACTGCATCGGACAATGATTTTTACTATAAAAATGCATTGGACAATGATTTTTACTATAAAAATGCATTGGACAATGATTTTTACTATAAAAATGCATTGGACAATGATTTTTACTATAAAATGCATTGGACAATGATTTTATATAAAATGCATTGGACAATGATTTTTACTATAAAATGCATTGGACAATGATTTTACTATAAAATACATTGGACAATGATTTTACTATAAAAATGCATTTGATTTTTTACTATAAAAATACATTGGACAATGATTTTTACTATAAAACTGCATTAGACAATGATTTTTTACTATAAAAATGGACAATGATTTTACTATATGATTTTACTATAAAAATGCATTGAACAATGATCTTACTATAAAAATGTATTGGACAATGATTTTACTATGAAAATGCATTGGACAATGATCTTTACTATAAAAATGCATTGGACAATGATTTTTACTATAAAATTGCATTGAACAATGATTTTTACTATAAAAATGCATTGGACTACAATGATTTTTAATATAAAAATGCATTGGACTACAATGATTTTTACTATAAAAATGCATTGGACTACAATGATTTTTACTATAAAAATGCATTGGACTACAATGATTTTACTATAAAAATGCATTGGACAATGATTTTTACTATAAAAATGCATTGTACAATGATTTTACTATAAAACTGCATCGGACAATGATTTTTACTATAAAAATGCATTGGACAATGATTTTTACTATAACAATGCATTGGACAATAATTTTTACTATAAAAATGCGCTGGACAATAATTTTACTATAAAAATGCACTGGACAATGATTTTTACTATAAAAATGCACTGGACAATAATTTTACTATAAAAATGCATTGGGCAATGATCTTACTATAAAAATGCATTGAACAATGATTTTTTACTATAAAAATGCCTTGGACAATGATTTTTACTATAAAAATGCATAGGACAATGATTTTATCATAAAAATGCACTGGACAATAATTTTTACTGAATCAGGAGATCCCAAATATTAGGTTACATGTTGTTAGATTTGAGCTGCAACTCACCACATTTTATGTTCCAAGTGCATCTGTGTTTGCTTTGTAAATAATGCATATTACTACACCCAGATTCCTACGTATATAAAGTTGGAAAAGTTAGTAAAAAGAGGGCTCAACAGTACAAATCTTGGGATATTTTGTTACAAAATATTAAGTGAGAATTAACAGAGAGAGAAAGAAAGAGAGAGAGAGAGAGAGAGAGAGAGAGAGAGAGAGAGATACTGAGAGAGGAGCATGTTTTTTTTTTTTTTTAGTCTGAGAAAAAGCAAAGAGAGAGAGAGAGAGAGAGTGAGAGAAAGAGAGTGAGTGAGAGAAAGAACGAAAAAGAGAGAGAGAGATGAGCATTTTTTTGTTTTTATTTTTAGTCTGAGAGAAAGCAAGGAGAGAGAGAGAGTGTGAGAGAGAGAGAGAGACAGAAAAGCATGTTTTGTTTTAAGTCTGAGAGAGAGAGAGACAGGGAGAGAGAGAGACAGGAGAGAGAGAGGGGGAGAGCAAAAGAAAGAGAGGAGAAGAGAGAGCATGTTTTTGGGTTTTTTTTAACTCTGAGAGAGAGAGAGAGAGAGAGAGAGGGGGGAACATGTTTTTGTTTTTTAGTCTGAGAGAAAGCTAAAGAGAGAGAGAGAGAGAGAGAGAGAGAAGAGAGAAAAGCATGTTAGGAAAGAGGGCTCAACAGTTGCACAAATCTTGGGATATTTTGTTACAAAATATTAAGAGAGAATTGAGAGAGAGAGAGAGAGAGAGAGAGAGAGGAGAGAGAGAGAGGGAGTTTGAAGAAGGGATAGAGTATGAAAAGAGACTAGAAAGAAAGAGAGAGACAGAGAGAGAGAAGAGAGAGAGAGTTTGAAGAAGGGATAGAGTATGAAAAGAGACTAGAAAGAAGAGAGAGACAGAGAGAGACAGAGAGAGAGAGTTTGAAGAAGGGATAGAGTATGAAAAGAGACTAGAAAAGAGAGAGACAGAGAGAGACAGAGAGAGAGAGAGTTTGAAGAAGGGATAGAGTATGAAAGAGACTAGAAAAGACAGAGAGAGACAGAGACAGAGACAGAGAGAGCATAGTTTTTGTGGATTTTTTTTTTTATAGAAAGAAAAGCAAAAATAATTCTTCAGACTTCCTTCAAGAAGATCTACCAAAGAAATCTATCTTGCGCAAGCACGCACAAAATTGCTACACATCTATAGATAAATGGTATCCGTATACTTTGGTTGGCATTAGGAGAGGGAGAGAATCTAAGACTCTGTAGATAATAACCAGGTGTTGAGTTCTATGTATGACACTTTTCAGTGTAATGAGAAAGAATTGTCTACATCTGTTGCCTTCAACTACAGAGATTGAACTTGTAACCTCCTGGTCATGAGGGGTGGCTCGTAGTAAGACTACTGCATAGGACAGTGATTTTACTATAAAAAATGCATTGGACAGTGATTTTACTATAAAAATGCATTGGACAATGATTTTGCTATAAAAAACATTAGACAATGATTTTACTATAAAAAAGCATTGGACAATGATTTTACTATAAAAATGCATTGGACAGTGATTTTACTATAAAAAAGCATTGGACGGTGATTTTTCTATAAAAATGCATTGAACAGTGATTTTGCTATAAAAAACAATAGACAATCATTTTACAATAAAAATGCATTGGACAATGATTTTGCTATAAAAAAACATTAGACAATGATTTTACTATAAAAAAACATTAGACAATGATTTTACTATAAAAAATGCTTTAGACAATGATTTTACTATAAAAAAGCATTGGACAATGATTTTGCTATAAAAAAAACATTAGACAATGATTTTACTATAAAAAAGCATTGGACAGTGATTTTACTATAAAAAAATCATTATACAATGATTTTCTAAAAAAAAAACATTAGACAATGATTTTACTATAAAAAAGCATTGGACAGTGATTTTACTATAAAAAAGCATTGGACAATGATTTTACTATAAAAAAAACATTAGACAATGATTTTACTATAAAAATGCATAGGACAATGATCACTGTAGAACCTCCTGATCATAAGGGGTGACTCGTAGTAAGACTACTGCATTGAATAATGATTTTACTGTAAAAAAGCATTGGACAATGATTTTACTATAAAAATGTATTGGAAAGTGCTTTTACTACACACACACACACACATTTATATACATATATATGTAAAATGGTTTTAATATAATGGAAAAAACGACAAAGCCTGCTGCTCTACAATTTACCCAGATGAATTCATACCTTTCCCAAAAGCATTAGAACGAAATGAAACACAAACAGCCTTGTCCAGGATTTGAACTTAAGTCACCATTTCCAACAATAATACATTAAGCACGCTCCCACCCCCACAACAACAAAGATGAAGGTAGCAACCCAAAAATAAATATCCCATTTATATATTTATCCTATTTCATTTTAGATTACGGATTTTCAGTACTGTTGAATTTGTTTTTTAAATAAATACCTAATAATATCTGTTTTGATTGCATAATGTTTTTGCCTAGGAATCGCAAGGTTCCTGGCTCGATACTGGCCCCAAGTCTGTGTATGAATAGCACAGGGATCCGTGCGGTAAAGTAAGGAGCTGATGGTAGGTGTGACTGTCCACCTCAGACATAATAGCAATCTCCTTGGTCTAATGTTAGTGAAAAGGGGATTTCCTCGCTGTCAGGCTGATACCGACTTTAAGTCGCGACGACGACCTTACTGAGTTTGACAAGAAGAATCTTGAGTTCGAGAAGGTTCTCAAGTCTGATATGAAATACCTGAAGAAGGCCAGAGGGTACATCGGCCGAAACGTTGTGTAGATAATAATAAAGGTGAGGACAATAGTCCGAATAATACAAATACAAGTACAAGTTTCATCCAGCATTTGAACTCTAGTTGACAATTCTATTTCCTACAATGATACATTAAGCACGCCCCCCCCCACAACAACAAAGATGAAGGTAGCAACCCAAAAATAAATACCCCACTTATATATTTATCCTATTTCATTTTAGGTTAGAGAGTTTCAGTACTGTTGAGTTTGGTAATCTGTTACATAATTATCAGATTCTTAATACTTGTGTACAGTAGTGTAGAAACCAAAATGGCTGTTATTGTTGCATAGCGCCTTCTTTACCGGCACTAAATAGGTATATGTTATATACTGGTCTTTTCACGATGCCAAATCATATAACGTTATATACCTTTCTTACTACTTCTTACTCTGTCGTCTATTCTTCCGGCCGGCTTTGCTTCTGATCGTCTATCATCTATCTTGGTCTGGTATATCTTCTAAGGTCTCGTCTGGTCTTCTATTGAGGATTCCGGGTCTGGTTTCTGTTGGGGATCATTCCTTATCAGAAGCCTTGTGTCATTGTTAGTTTTTAGTAATAAACACAAGACTTTGATTTAGGTAGATGTTACTTTATTCCAAATCCCCACCCAGACAATCTGCGCAGCTGAGGCTTACATGTTGCTAGCTCGGCTTCTAAGTTCTAACTCACTGAGTTGCTTACTCCTTAAACCGGAAGGGGGCTTTCTATGGGGTTTCCGGTTATCACGGTCTATCCCCAGAACGCAAGGTCAGAGTGAGGTCAAGTGCCGTCACTCACCCTCAAGGCCATCAGTTGTACTAATCGCCATGATTTCTACAATACCTTAAAAATGTATTAGGGATCCAATAATTATGTAACATTATAAGTTATGGCCTTGAAGGACTGAATGACAAGGCTTGACCTCATCCTGATCCTTCCGGTGGATACCGTGAGAATCGGTGGAGAAGACCCTCTTCCGGTTTAGATTAGAGAGAGTTTTAGTCAGATCGGCCAAAAACCACGATGGTGGTAAGTCGTGTTATGCACGCTGCCGACTCAATCTGCGCAGGTAGTCTGGTGGGGATTTCAGAATAAAATATGATCTAAGTAAATCGAAGTCTTGTGTTATTATCTAAAAAAACTACCAATGACACAGGGCTTCTGATAAAGAGAAATCCCCAATGGAAGACCAGACACGAAGTCCCCAAGACGAAGTCCAGATGCTAGAAGAGACGCTGGAAGAAGATTAATAGAAGTAAGAAAGTAAGGAAAGAGAGTATACAACAAATCATCATCATCATCATCATCATCATCATGTTGTGCTATAGCAGCACAGATATCCATGAAAATCACACACCAACTGTCCCTATCATTCATTGCGCCCGGCAGGTCCTCTGCGCAGCATCCAGTGTCCGCACAGAGTTGGTTAATGTAGGTCATTGCTGAGTGACCTGTACTGGCATTCCCATGTGCTGGCTTCCACAGGAGAACATCACTTATGAGTTCATCCTTGTGTTGCATACCTTCTTTTTCTTTCTTACTTCTATTCTTCTAGCGTCTCTGTATATATATATATATAGTGTATATATCTGTGTGTGTGTGTGTACATGTATGTGTATATATATGTAATGTGAACTCTTATTTATGGGTGATAGTGTGTGTATGTGTTAGTGTGTGTATGTGTGTGTGCATGTGCATGTGTGAATGCATGTGTGTGTGTGTGTGTAATGTGAACTCTTATTTATGGCTGATAGTGTGCACGTGTGTGTAAATGTAAACTCTTGTATGTAAAATGGTTTTAATAGTCTCAAGGAATTTGAATGATTCTTTTGTCTAAAAACAGGAACTGTGTTAAAATCATCAAATAGAAATTGGGCGGGGGGGGGGTGAAGCCCGGGGGGTGAGGCCAGGGAGGGTGGTATGAAGGAATTACTTCCTGGCTTTTCTAATATTTGGTGCAAGTTTACTTATATTTGTCTGGGAAAAAACAAAACTTCTTAAAGGAATAAACAAAAGTTCTTTATCTCAAGGTCTGCTTGAAATAGTCGTGTGTGTGTGTGTGAGAGAGAGAGAGTGTGTGTGTGTGTGTGTGTGTAATGTGAACTCTTATTTATGGGCGATAGTGCATGTGTGTGTGTGTGTGTGATGACATTTACCTGATGTGGGTTAACCCTACTGAGCCCGTATGTTCATGTGTGCAGTTTCTTGGAGCTTGGCATCTAAAGGTGCTCCTCAATCACATTTATGTAAAAAAAAAGTAAAGTCGTCGGGGTGGCCTAAAATCAGTACCAGCCAATCAGCGAGAGAGTCTAACCCCTTTTCAATAGCGCTAGACTAAGGAGATTGTTTTAGCGTCTGAGGTGGAGCACCACACCTACAATCAACTCCTTACTTTACTGCATTGATCCCTGTGCTACTCATATGCTGAGTTGGCGAGGGCCAGTACCGAACTAGGAACCTTCTGGTTTCTAGCCGAATGCTATATACCGACTGAGAACAGGTTTGAATTCAGAGTTTTCCTTCTCCAAGACCGGTTGCCATAACCAAGTTTAAAGAGACCAGTCTGCCCTACTATTTATCAATAGTTAGAGAGAGAATAGTTGGATTCATACAATCCTAAGGGTATTAACGCTATGTGAAATGCCAACTGCCTCATCCAGGATTTGAACTCAGTTTGCCGTGTCCATTTCTCGCAACGCTTGCCATTACTCTACAAAATTTCGTTGAATGAATAAATAAAAATTCTTTATCTCAACGTCCGCTTGAATTAGTCACACCAAAAAGAAAAAATCTTTACACTCCTAACGCCAGCAAAAACAACAAAAATGTATTTTTATCTAAGTCTAGCAAAAACACACCCTCCGGGCAGTGTAAAAATAAATCTTTGAAAGATATTGCCTGAAGGGCGTGGAAAAAATTAAATATACAAAATAAAATATTTAGTATTTAAAAAAAAAATTAATTACTTAAAAAGCATCATATTCACTCTACTCCACTGAGATATTTGTTTTAAGGACTTCCAAAACGTTTCTGATTTTAAAAAAATATTCTGGATTTTTGTGATGAGGCTTGATAATTTGGATTATTTGGATTATTCAGGCTATTGTCCTCATCTTTATTGTTATCTACACAACGTTTTGGCAGTTGTGCTGTCCTGGCTTCTTCAGGTATTTTGAGTTTGAGAAGGTTCCGAGTCTGACAAGAAATAAATGAAGAAGGCCAGAGAGCACACTGGCTGATATGTTGTGTAGATAACAATAAAGATGAGGACAATAGTCCGAATAATCCAAATAATACAAATTATCAAGCCTCATCTCAAAAATTCAGAGAAATAGTGTAGATAACAATAAAGATGAGGACAAGAGTCTGAATAATCCAAATGATACAAATTATCAAGCCTCATCTCAAAAATTCAGAGAAATAGTGTAGATAATAATAAAGATGAGGACAAGAGTCCAAATAATCCAAATAATCAAAATTAGAGCATGATCAGTTGTTCATCTCATTAAAAAAGTTAATTATCAAATTGAAATATGGAAGGGGTTCAAATATTCCATGTCTAGATATTCTGGAGGTAATGGGAGGAGGGACCAATTAGGACCCACGGGTCACCACCCACAGCCAACAGGTGGCCCTATTGGTAGGTCTTACCCCTTTGCAGTGGTGCAGTCTGTATATTCTAAAGACCTAGCCGACAGATGAGAAGACAGATGGTGGTACATAGGGCACTAAGATCCTAATCTACAGCCTTCTAGCACATATATGATAAAAATAGTTGGCGTTTGCTATAAAGGCAATAGGGTTGGGACAATCATATAGGTTCTAAGGGTTGATATGACCAACCCCGCCATCTAGCCTAAGTAAGGACCAAAGTAGAGTGTTGCAGGTCATGGATTGCTCAGCCACTAGGATTCCATCCTTAAACATTATGGGTCGCCATCCATAGCAAACAGGTGGCCTCATTGGCAGGGTCTTACCTCTCTGCAGAGGTACGGTTGGTATATTCTAAAACCCAGCCGACAGGGCTACTCAGCCGTGGTATTCAACATTTTTATGAACCAGTGCCCTCTTTGTTTACATTAATGAGGTTTTTTGTCTCTATAATTAATAAGAAAAATATATTAATGATTTTTTTAAATTATCATGCATAGTAATATATAAATAGATAGATAGATATGAACAGACTGATAGATAGATATGAATAGACTGGTAAAAAGATAGATAGATATGAACAGACTAAGAGAGATAGATAGATAAGAACTGCCAGATAGATACATACATACATAGATAGATATTAACAGACTGATAGATAGATATGAACAGATTGATAGATAGATAGATAGATAGATATGAACAAACTAAGATAAATAGATATGAACAGACTAAGACAGATATGAATAAACTAGTAAAAAGATAGATAGATAGATAGATAGATATGAACAGATAGATAGATAGATAAATAAATATGAACATATTAATAGATTGATATATAGATATGAATAGACTGGTAAAAAGATAGATAGATATGAACAGACTGATAAAAAGATAGATAGATATGAACAGACTGATAGATAGATAGATAGATATGAACAGACTGATAGATAGATAGATAGATATGAACAGACTGATAGATAGATAGATAGATAGATAGATAGATAGATAGATATGAACAGAGATAGATAGATAGATATGAACAGAGAAAGATAGATAGATAGATAGGGACCAACAGAAATAGATAGATAAATAGATATGAACCAACAGAGATAGACAGATAGATAGATATGAACAAACAGAGATAGATAGATAGATATGAACCAATAGATAGATAGATATGAACCAACAGAAATAGATAGATAGATAGACAGATAGATATGAACCGATAGATAGATAGATAGATAGATATGAACCAACAGAAATCGATAGATAGCTAGCTAGCTAGTAGATATGAACCGACATATATATATATATAGATATGAACAGACTGATAGATATTGACAATTTTAAATAAACTAGATTATATTATTTCAACTAATTGTATTATTTTTACCAAACAGAAGAAAATATTGTGGAATTATCCAATTTGACATAAGGTTATATTTATTTTGAGAACTTTGCTGGGGTTAGTAGTGCCAAAGATGCCATATCTCTATCTGAATTCTTTCTAAGAGTAAGACATACCTCAGGCATCAGGGATTGACTCTAACCCTTCCTGTTTTAGTGGAATGTGGGAGTGTGCTATCTGGGGGGTGGAAATTTCTGAGAAGGTGAATTTCATATTACATAAAGGACACAACACAGCAATATTAATTTAAAAAGAAAACAAAAAAAAACAGGCAAAATATACATTCTCATGATGATGAAAATGTACGTTATCGATTTTGTTTTTTCTCGTGGATTCTAATGCCCTGAATTTACTGATGGTGAAAAAAGTGTTCAATTAGAAGTTTTAGGTTACTTTTGAGGCCTGATAAACCCCATGAGAGTGGGCAAAAATGGCCAATTTCGTGTGCAAATAATGTGCCAAATTAATTATAAGACTACGTATTTTGATGAAAATGTACATTATGGATGTTATCGTTTTTTCTCATGGATTCTAATGCCTTGAATTTACTGATGGTGAAAAAAGTGCTCAATTCGGAGTTTTAGGTGACTTTTGAGACCTGATAATCCCCTGAGAGTGGGCAAATAAAGTGCCAAACTAATATGATTTTCTAATAGAGTTCGATGAGGAGTATCACATAGTAAAAGATGGTTGAGGTCGCTTGAGAATTGGGGAGTTATGGGGCTTCAAAAGTGCTCCCAAAATGCCATTTTTCAGCCATTATAAGACTACGTATTTTGATGAAAATGTACATTATGGATGTTATCGTTTTTTCTCATGGATTCTAATGCCTTGAATTTACTGATGGTGAAAAAAGTGCTCAATTCGGAGTTTTAGGTGACTTTTGAGACCTGATAATCCCCCTGAGAGTGGGCAAATAAAGTGCCAAACTAATATGATTTTCTAATAGAGTTCGATGAGGAGTATCACATAGTAAAAGATGGTTGAGGTCGCTTGAGAATTGGGGGAGATATGGGGCTTCAAAGGTGCCCCCAAAATGCCATTTTTCAGCCATTATATACATTTAGAAGTCGAATAGAACTCGATGAAATAGAAATGGAATCTGAATGGGAAGATTAACGTAATTTTCGGACTATAAGGCGCACTTAAAATCCTTATATTTGGTAAAAAATTGGCAGTGCACCCTATAATCCTGGTTGTGCTTAGGCCTTGTGACCTCACACCAATTGTTGTATACTCTCTTTCTTTACTTCTATTATTCTGTGGCTCTTTACATTTCACATAGCGCTAATACCTTTAGGAAAACTATGAATCCAATTATTCTCTCTCCAGCTATGAATAAATAGTAGGGCAAACTGGGCTCTTTAACCTTGGTATATTTACCTGTCTAGGAGGAGGAAAAGTCTGAATTAAAACCTATTAGATTCTGCTTAAAAAAAATTGACCTTGTGTCACATCCAGCTCATGTGGAGAGGTTGGGCAAAATCATATGATTCATTTTACAAACTGTAAACTTTTTTTGAGGGGGGTGGGGTTGTTATGGATTGTAGCATAAAAATTGGTATCTTACGTTCTTCTAGCGTCTGGACTTCGTCTTGGGAACTTTGTGTCTGGTCTTCCATTGGGGATTTTTATCAGAAGCCCTGTGTCATTGGTAGTTTTTAGATAATAACCCAAGACTTTGATTTGCTTTAGATCGTATTTTATTCCGAAATCCCCACCAGACTACCTGCGCAGATTAAAGTCGGCCGTGCGCTTAACACGACTTACCACTTTCGTGGTTTGGGCGATACTGACTAAAACTCATTCTAATCTAAACCAGAAGAGGGTCTTCTCCACCGATTCTCACAGGTATCCACCAGAAGGATCAGGATGAGGTCAAGCTTTGTCACTCAATCCTTCAAGGCCGCCGGCTGCAACTTATAACAGCCATTTTGGTTTCTACACTACTGTACATAAGTGTTAGGGTACTAACAATTATGTAACACAATTTCTATGTTCACACTGCTGTAACGGAATCACTTGTGTGGTCTCTTAAAAATTGAGTCGAGAAAAAAAAAACATTCAAAAGGTTTGTAGAGACAGAAAGTCGAGGAATCAGACGTTTTTAAGACTTCCTGATGCATACTGTCCTTTAACATACCAGTAATTAAGGACCCCAAAATGGCACCTGTTAAGAGATACGCTTACGAAGCGGATTTCAAACTCAAGGCCATCAGCTACGCTGTATAACTTGGCAATAGAGCAGCTGCGAGGGAATTCAACATTAATGAATCAATGGTACGGAAGTGGAAGAAGCAAGAAGATGACCTGCGCCAAGTAAAGAAGACAAAGAAGAGTTTCCGAGGCAACAAAGCAAGGTATCGGTCTCAACTATCGTCAAAGCTTTCACAAAGGCTGAAATTACCACTGAACAGCCAAACAACAGCAATGAGACTGACTCAGAGGATGACGAAAGGGATTCAGGTTTGGTTGATGCCACCATCGCCCAACTGTTAAACTCGGACACTGAAGATGAAGAATTTGACGGATTTGTAGAAGAGGAATGATTGAAAAAGTGAGCGTATTTTTCTGTTCTTTGTGTGTTACAAGTGAACAATATTGATAGTTAGTTTTAGTGACTTGAATAAATCTGACCTATCCAACTGCTTTGTTCTGCTTTATGCGCCTTATACTCCGGCGCCTTATATATGAAAATAGATCCGTTCACTGATACTGCGTCTTATAATCCTGTGCGCCTTATATAGGAAAATAGATCCGTTCACTGATACTGCGTCTTATAATCCTGTGCGCCTTATATAGGAAAATAGATCCGTTCACTGATACTGCGTCTTATAATCCGGTGCACCTTATCATCCGAAAAAATACGGTAGTGAATCCAATGATGAAAACAAAGAATCAATGGATCAGAGTGTTAGAATATTTAACCCATAGATGGTACCCTAACAGGTAATACCACTCCGGATCAAGAGTGGACCTGGGAGCAACGGGGATGAAAGTGTGCTCCACATTCCTCAAACCTCCAAACTGGAACCTCACCATCAGATAGAGTTTAACATCATTCCCAGGACATGAAGACCCTCAGTCACCACCTTCTAGCCCCCATATGATAAAAAGGGTTAGGGCTTGTCATAAGGGTAATAGGGTCAGGACAATCATATAAGTGCTACAGCTTGACATGACAAGCCGATTGATCAGAGGGGGCCTTTCCGACCACCCGTCTAGTAAGGGTCTAAGTGGAGTGTTGTAGGTCATGGACTGCTCATCCACCAAAACTCCATCCTTAAGCATCATGGGTCACCACCCACGGCCAACAGGTGGCCCCATTTGGGGGAGTCTTACCCCTCTGCAAAGGTGCAGTCGGTGCATTCTAATGCCACATCTGACAGGGTGTATTAGATATATCAGATGATGAATTAAAAGAAAACAAACTTAGACCTAGGTTCTTTGTCGGAAGAAGCCATGATACTCTCCCAGAAAGCTTGTCTAGATTTCCGATAATCTTCAGAAGAAGGCAGACGGCTACTCACTTTACCTAAATATAAACATATGTCCCCAAGATTAATTGACTTCACAGCAATATGGCGTCGCCGATTATAGCTGGGGGTGGAGAATGAAATTACAGATTTATTTTTGGCTTCAGCGGGATTTGAAACCGTACAAAAATATCAACAATGGTATACCCTAGAATAATGGAAATTTTAACGTATGAAGAAATCTCAAATATCATAAAAATGAACTTAGACCTAGGTACCCTGTCAGAAAAAGTCATGATACTCTCCTTGAAAGCGCGTCTAGATTCCTGAGAATCTT
The DNA here is from genome assembly GCA_023376005.1 of Doryteuthis pealeii. NCBI lineage: Eukaryota > Metazoa > Mollusca > Cephalopoda > Myopsida > Loliginidae > Doryteuthis > Doryteuthis pealeii. The sequence goes on along the minus strand of CM042180.1, from coordinate 19,343,181 downwards.
CAGAAGAATTCAGGGATCTACGAAAAGAGTATAAAGCCATTTCTGTTCAGGGAGGTGTAGTATCGTATGCAAATGAGATAGATATATAAAGTAGTCTGCCTCAGTAGCAAGGAGAGGGCTACTATCTTTACCTAAAGATAAATGTATGTTCCTGAAATTGATTGACTCCCCACTATGGTGTCGCCGATTACAGCTTTAAATTCCTTAGAGGACCCTGATTCTTAAAGGACCCTGATTCTTAGAAGACTTCAGAAGAAGTCAGAGATCTATGAAAGGCATAAAACCATTTTGGTTCAGGAAGGTGTTATCAGGATGCTGTTTTATCATTTAAATTTTATTTTTTAATTATCTTCACGAATATAAATCAAATCTCTATTATTTTTGCTCAAAAACTAAGCACTGGTGATATTTAATGTGTATACCTATTTACTTTGTCGTTAATTGTTTTAACATACATACACATGGACATACATATACACACAACTGCCCTTTATAGATGTATAGATTACACTTATTTTATTCATAATTTAATTGGTTTCTATATAAAATCATTCATAGGATTGATCTTAAATACATTGGAGTATAAAACTATGATATTAGAGATCAATAACACCAAGTAATTATTTATTAAACCGAGTTTTGTTTAAACCAGTATGCAAATTAACCACATCATATGCAAATGAGATAACTAAAGAAATAATAATAATTCCTGGAAGACTGGGGTATAACTGTACCACTTAATCTTCATGCTAATGCTCTTGGGAAAGGTATGAATCTATCTATTCTCCCTCTAGCTATGGGTAAATAGTAGTGCAAACTGGCTGCTTTAGCTTTAGTTAGGCAACCAGTCTATGAGAAGGAAAACTGAATGTCCTGGGGAACAGCATGAACTTATCTGTTCTCCCTCTAGCTATGGGTAAATAGTAGTGCAGTCTGGGTCCTTTAGCCTTAGTTGGGCAACCAATCTCTGAGAAAGAAAACTGAATCCCTTGGGAAAGGCATGAATCTATCTATTCTCCCTCTAGCTATGGGTAAATAGTAGGGCAGGCTGGGTGATCTAGCCTTAGTTAACATTGTCACCTAACATAGGTTACTAAATGAGAAATAACCAAACGGAGGTTGGAAATGAAATGGAATCTTTATATCATTAACAAAATACAATACTCCCCAGTGGTGTGAAGAAGGGTAAACCACTGTTAATGGTATAAGACTATTCAGTCAGCATAATACTCCCATACTTATGAATATTGGGACATACCCATTAATGTTCATAGGCAGGGTATATAACAGTTTGGCAACCAGTCTATGAGAAGGAAAACAGAATTCAAACCGGCAGTTCTCTACTTAGAAATTGACCTTGTGCCATATCTTACCTGTGGCATGGGGAGGGTTGGGTAAATATATACCTGTACTGCTTAATTACATGTAATTGGACTCTAAAGAAACATGAAAGGGGTTAAGAATAGTTGAACAGACCTGGAGATAGATATTTACCCAACCCTCCCATGCCACAGGTAAGATATGGCACAAGGTCAATTTCTAAGTAAGAGAACTGCCGTTTGAATTCCTGTTTTCGCTTCTCATAGACTGGTTGGCGCAAAACTGTTATATACCCTGCCTATGGAAGCATTAATGGGTATGTCCCAATATTCATAAGTATGGGAGTATTATTGCTGACGAAGTCTTATACCATTAACAGTGGTTTTACGCCTTCATTCACACCTACTGGGGAAGTATTGTAATTTGTTAATGATAATAAGATTCCATTTCATTTCCAACCTCCGTTTGGTCTATTTCTCATTTAGTAACCTATGTTAGGTGACATGTTAACTAGGCTAGATCACCCAGCCTGCCCTAACTATCTTACCCATAGCTAGAGGGATGAATAGATAGATTCATGGCTCTTCCCAAAGGGATTCAGTTTCTTTCTCAGAGATTGGTTGCCGCAACTAAGGCTAAAGGACCCAGACTGCACTACTATTTACCATAGCTAAGAGGAGAAACAGATAAGTTCATGCTGTTCCACCAGGACATTCCAGTTTTCTTCTCAATTAGATGGTTGCCTAACTAAAGCTAAAGCAGCCAGTTTGCACTAGCTATTTACCCATAGCTAGAGGGAGAATAGATAGATTCATAACCTTTCCCAAAGAGCATTAGCATGAAGATTAAGTGGTAGCAGTTGACCCAGTTTGCCAGGAATTATTATTATTTCTTTAGTTTTATCTCATTTGCATATGATGGGTTAATTGGCAATACTGGTTTAAAACAAACTGCGGTTTAATAAATAATTAACTTGTGTTATTGATCTCTATATATCATAGTTTTATACTCCCACGTAATTAAGATCAAATCCTATGATGATTTTATAAATAGAACCAATTAAATTATGAATAAAAATAAGTGTAACTATACATCTATAAGGGCAAGTTGTGTGGATATGTATGTCCAATACGTGTATGTATGTTAAAACAGATTAAACGACAAAGTAAGATAGGTAGTACACATTAATAGTCACCAGTGCTTAGTTTTTGAGCAAAAAAGTAATAGAGTTTTGATTTATATTCGTGAAAGATAATTAAAAAATAAAATTTAAATGATAAAACAGCATCCTGATAACACCTTCCTGAACAAAATGGTTTTATCGCCTTTCATAGATCTCTGACTTCTTCTGGTCTTCTAAGAATCAGAGGTCCTTTTAAGATACAAGGGAGGGGGGTCCTCTAAGGAATTTAAAGCTGTAATCGGCGACCCATAGTGGGGAGTCAATCATTTCAGAACTATACATTTATCTTTAGGTAAAATAGTAGCCCTCTCCTTGCTACTGAGGGCAGACTACTTTATATATCTAATCTCATTGGGCATACGATACTACACCTCCTGAACCGAAAGGCTTTACCTTTTCGTAGATTCCCCCCCCTGAATTCTTCTGAAGATTTCTCAGGAAGTCCTAGACGCGCTTATCAAGGAGAGTATCATGACTTTTTCTGACAGGGTACCTAGGGGGTTCTAAGTTCATTTTTATGATATTGTGAGATTTCTTCATACGTTAAATTTCCATCTATTCTAAGGGTGATGAACATTGTTGATATTTTTGTAGCGGTTCCAAATCCCGCTGAAGCAAAAGTAAATCTGTAAATTATCATGTCTCCAATCCCCCAGGCTAATAATGCGGCGACGCCATAACTTGCTGTGAAGTCAATTATCTTGGGGAACATATGGTTTTATTAGGTAAAGTGAGTAGCCGTCTGCCTTCTTTGAAGATTATCCGAAATCTAGAGAGGCCGCAAGCTTTCTGGGAGAGTATCAAATGGCTTCTCCGACAAAGAACCTAAGGTCTAAGTTTGTTTTCTTTTAATTCATCATCTGATATATTAATGACACCCTGTAGATGTGGCATTAGAAGGCACCGACGGGCACTTTGCAGAGGGGTAAAGACTCCCCAAATGGGGCCCATGTTGGCCGTGGGTGTGACCCCATGATGCTTAAGGATGAAGTTTTGTGGATGAGCAGTCACATGACTCTACAACACTCCACTTAGACCCTTACTAGACGGTGGTCGGAAGGCCCCGCTCTGATCATCGGCTGTATGTCAAGCTGTAGGCACTTATAGTATTGTCCTGACCCTATTAACCTTATGACAAGCCCTAACCCTTTTTATCATATGGGGGCCCTAGAAGGTGGTGATGGGTCTTCATGTCCTGGGAAATGATGTGTACTCTTAATCCTGATGGTGAGGTTCCAGTTTTGGAGGTTTAGAGAAATGTGGAGCACACTTTCATCCCGTTCTCCCGGTCCACCTGATCGAGTGTATTACCTGTTGGGTACCATCTATGGGTTAAATATTCTAACACTCTGATCATCTGTTCTTTGTTTTCATCATGGGATTCACTACGTATTTTTCGAGAAATAGGTGGCAACCGGATTATAAGACGCAGTATCAGTGAAACGGATCTATTTTCCTTATAAGTGCGGGCACAGGATTAATTAAAAGACGCAGTATCAGTGAACGGAATCTATTTTTCCTATATAAGGCGCACAGATTAATGCAAACGCAGTATCAGTGAATGGATCTATTGTCATATAATAGAGGCTGCCCGGAGTATAAGGCGCAATAAAGGTGCAGAATCAAAGGCAGTTGGATAAGGTCAGATTTATTCAAGTCACTAAAACTAACTATCATATTGTTTACTTGTAACACACAAAGAACAAGAAAAGATACGCTCACTTTTTCAATCATTTCCTCTTCTACAAATCGTCAAATTCTTCATCTTCAGTGTCCGAGTTTAACAGTTGGGCGATGGTGGGCATCAACCAAACCTGAATACCCTTTCGTCATCCTCTGAGTCAGTCTCATTGCTGTTGTTTGGCTGTTCAGTGGTAATTTCGCACTTTGTGAAGCGCTTGACGATAGTTGAGACGATACTTGCTTTGTTGGGCCTTCGGAAACTCTTCTTTGTCTTCTTACTTGAGGCGCAGGTCATCTTCTTGCTTCTTCCACTTCCGTACCATGATTCATTAAATGTTGATTCCCTCGCAGCTGCTCTATTGCCAAGTATACAGCGTAGCTGATAGGCCTTGAGTTTGAATCCGCTTCGTAAGCTGTATCTCTTAAGGTGCCATTTCTGGAAGGTCCTTACAATACTGTATGTTAAAGGACAGTATGCATCAGGAAGTCTTAAAAACGTCTATCCTCGACTTTCTGTCTCTACAAACCTTTGAATGTTTTTTTTTTCTCGACTCAATTTTTAAGAAGACCACACAAGTGAGTTCCGTTAGCAGCAAGTGTGAACATAGAAATTGTGTTACATAATTGTTAAGTACCCTAACACTTATTGTAGGCAGTAGTGTAGAAACCAATGCTGTGTATAGTTGCAGGCCGGCGGGCCTTGAAGATTGAAGTGACCAAAGCTTGACGCTCATCCTCGATCCTTCTGGTGGATACCGTGAGAAATCGGTGGAGAAAGACCTCTCATTCTGCGTTTAGATTAGAATGAGTTTTTAGTCAGGTATGGCCCAAACCACGAAAGGTAAGTCGTGTTAAGCGCACGGCCGACTTAATCTGCGGCAGGTAGTCTGGTGGATTTCGGAATAAAATACGATCTAAGAGCAAAATCAAAGTCTTGGGTTATTATCTAAAAACTACCATGACACAGGCTTCTGATAAAAATCCCATGGAAGACGCAAGAACGACAAAGTTCCCAAAGACGAAGTCCAGACGCTAGAGAACGTAGATATAAATTTTTATGCTACAAATCCAAAACCCCACCCCCCTCAAAAAAGTTTAGCAGTTTGTAAAAATGAAATCATATGGATTTTTGCCAACTCCCATGAGGCTGGATGTGACACCAAGGTCAATTTTTTTTAAGGCAGAATCTAATAGGTTTTAATTCAGACATTTTCCTCCTCTAGACAGGTAATATACCGCAGGTTAAAGAAGGCCCAGTTTGCCCTCTATTTATTCATAGCTGGAGAGAGAAATAATTGGATTCATAGTTTTCACTAAAGGTATTAGCGCTATGTGAAATGTAAAGAGCCACAGAATAATAGAAGTAAAGAAGAGAGTATACAACAATTGGTGTGAGGTCACAAAGGCCTAAGCA
>CM042180.1:19295203-19337481 GCA_023376005.1 Doryteuthis pealeii | reverse complement strand
AAAAAAAAGAGAGAGATACATCTTCATTTTATATAAAAATTGTCTAATATGAAGCCACAAAATCTACTGGTTACTGATAGTGAGTCTTTACATTTCTATTTTATATAAAAATTGTCTAATATGAAGCCACAAATCTACTGGTTACTGATAGTGAGTCTTTTACATTTCTATTTTAATATAAAAATTGTCTAATATGGAAGCCACAAAATCTACTGGTTACTGATAGTGAGTCTTTTACATTTCTATTTTATATAAAAAATTGTCTAATATGAAGCCACAAAATCTACTGGTTACTGATAGTGAGTCTTTTACATTTCTATTTTATATAAAAATTGTCTAATATGAAGCTCTACTGGTTACTGATAGGTGAGTCTTTTACATTTCTATTTTATATAAAATTGTCTAATATGAAGCCACAAATCTACTGGTTACTGATAGTGAGTCTTTTACATTTCTATTTTATATAAAAATTGTCTAATATGAAGCCAAAAAAATCTACGGTTACTGATAGTGAGTCTTTTACATTTCTATTTATTATAAAATTGTCTAATATGAAGCCAAAAATCTACTGGTTACTGATAGTGAGTCTTTTACATTTCTATTTTATATAAAAATTGTCTAATATGAAGCCACAAAAATCTACTGGTTACTGATAGTGAATCTTTTACATTTCTATTTTATATAAAAAATTGTCTAATTGAAGCCACAAAATCTACTGGTTACTGATAGTGAGTCTTTTACATTCTATTTTATATAAAAATTGTCTAATATGAAGCCACAAAATCTACTGGTTACTGATAGTGAGTCTTTTACATTTCTATTTTATATAAAAATTGTCTAATATGAAGCCACAAAATCTACTGGTTACTGATAGTGAGTCTTTTACATTTCTATTTTATATAAAAATTGTCTAATATGAAGCCACAAAATCTACTGGTTACTGATAGTGAGTCTTTTACATTTCTATTTTATATAAAAATTGTCTAATATGAAGCCACAAAATCTACTGGTTACTGATAGTGAGTCTTTTACATTTCTATTTTATATAAAATTGTCTAATATGAAGCCAAAAAAATCTACTGGTTACTGATAGTGAGTCTTTTACATTTCTATTTTATATAAAAATTGTCTAATATGAAGCCACAAAATCTACTGGTTACTGATAGTGAGTCTTTTACATTTCTATTTTATATAAAAATTGTCTAATATGAAGCCACAAATCTACTGGTTACTGATAGTGAGTCTTTACATTTCTATTTTATATAAAAAATTGTCTAATATGAAGCCACAAAACTACTGGTTACTGATAGTGAGTCTTTTACATTTCTATTTTATATAAAAATTGTCTAATATGAAGCCACAAAATCTACTGGTTACTGATAGTGAGTCTTTTTACATTTCTATTTTATATAAAAATTGTCTAATATGAAGCCACAAAATCTACTGGTTACTGATAGTGAGTCTTTTACATTTCTATTTTATATAAAAATTGTCTAATATGAAGCCACAAAATCTACTGGTTACTGATAGTGAGTCTTTTACATTTCTATTTTATATAAAAATTGTCTAATATGAAGCCACAAAATCTACTGGTTTACTGATAGTGAGTCTTTTACATTTCTATTTTATATAAAAATTGTCTAATATGAAGCCACAAAATCTACTGGTTACTGATAGTGAGTCTTTTACATTTCTATTTTATATAAAAATTGTCTAATATGAAGCCAAAAATTTTACTGGGTACTGATAGTGAGTCTTTTACATTTCTATTTATATAAAAATTGTCTAATATGAAGCCACAAAATCTACTGGTTACTGATAGTGAGTCTTTTACATTTCTATTTTATATAAAAATTGTCTAATTGAAGCCACAAAATCTACTGGTTACTGATAGTGAGTCTTTTACATTTCTATTTTATATAAAATTGTCTAATATGAAGCCACAAATCTACTGGTACTGATAGTGAGTCTTTTACATTTCTATTTTATATAAAAATTGTCTAATATGAAGCCACAAAATCTACTGGTTACTGATAGTGAGTCTTTTACATTTCTTTTATATAAAAATTGTCTAATATGAAGGTTACTGATAGTGAGTCTGATAGTGAGTCTTTTACATTTCTATTTATATAAAAATTGTCTAATATGAAGCCACAAAATCTACTGGTTACTGATAGTGGTCTTTTACATTTTCTATTTTATATAAAAATTGTCTAATATGAAGCCACAAATCTACTGGTTACTGATAGTGAGTCTTTTACATTTCTATTTTATATAAAAATTGTCTAATATGAAGCCAAAAAATTTACTGGGTACTGATAGTGAGTCTTTTACGTTTCTATTTTATATAAAAATTGTCTAATATGAAGTCTCCCAAAATCCATGTTTATAATACATTTAGATATACAATTGTTCAAAAATCTTATTTTTTCAATCCAGAAAAGATTATCAATTTATTCTATTCAAAAAAAAAATTAATGAGATATATCAAAAGTAGCATTTAAATTGAAATTATAATCCCCACTCACCCCCAAACACATCAGATAAGCTCCATTTACCTCATTAATTGAGATACGTCAGAAAAAACATTGCAAGATATTGTAAAACAGTTTGTTTTTTTTCTGTTAGCAATGGAACAAAAGCAAATAAAAACTCTGCTGGGAACAAATTACTTATTTTGATCAATTTATCGACCTGTCACAAAATGGAGTTCATAATCCTGGATTCACAGAAGAATTTTCAGATTATGGACTTCTGGAGTCAGTAAACGTTGGGACGAAATTAGAGTTGCCTGATTTGCCTTCACACGCACAAAGTGTCGAAAGAACAGTAAAATTAACAACTGCAGCTTCCCGATCAGTCTATGGAATTGAAACAAGCCATAGGCACATCATTACAAAAGTTTTATGCCATGAAATGAGGCCTTCCTTTGCTTCAAAGGGCTCTTATGTAGAGAATTTTAACTCTCCTCTACAGTATCGAATCCTGGACCACATAATCATGCCACGAGAGGAAACTGGACAATTTCCACCTCAGATGCCTACGCCACATCCTACGCATACACTGACAGGACAAAGTGCCCAACACAGACATGCTGGAATGAGCAAACATGAACAGCATGTTCATCATCATCTGCGAGAGATGCCTGCGCTGGCTTGGTCATGTCAGGAGGATGGACAAAAGCCGCATCCACAAAGACCTACTGAATGGCGAATTAGTAGAAGGCACCTGCCGGTAGGGAGACCATGTCTGCACTTTAAAAGGTCTGCAAGAAGGACATGCCACATCGATACCAACACATGGGAGGTTCGGTGCAGAAGACTGAGCGACCTGGCGCCTCCTCATCAAACAAAGGACAAAAAGGAGTGAAAAAGAGAGGAAAGAAACCACCGCAGAAAAGAGAGCAAAAAGGAAGAAAAGACAACAGCAACTCCAGCAAGCATCACTGTTTGTTTTCAGTCACTGCACCAGAGATTGCCATTCAAAAATTGGTCTGTTTAGCCACTCACGCTGATGCAGATAAAAAAGAATTGTGGATAATACACCATCATCTTTAGCAGACAGAAGGATGCCAACATTATAACTTTGTGCCTTACAATTATTATATAAAAAAGATATTTAAAAGACTTTTAAGAATTTTTAAGAGAAAAAAAATAAAGGGACAATAAGAGTTACGCCCCTTGGTTTATCCCTGCCAGAATGGCCTTTTCAGTATGTGCTGACTCATGCCTGCAGTAGCAGCAGCAGTGGCTGATTTTCCAGTTCCTGAATTTTGGGCGCCAAATTCAGGCAGATACGAGAAGGAATTTGAAGAAGGAGGTCCTATATTCTCTATCTCCGTTGGCAAAAAAAGCCATCAAAAATTTGTTTTACCGGATAAGACGAAGATTGTCTAACGAGAAAGTTATTCATAGTCTTATCCGGAATTGCATATGATATTTGGACTTACCAAATATTATTGCGTTTGTTTATTTTATTTTCTCTAAGAAAAGAAATATTTCTCTGAATGTTTGAGATGAGGCTTGAAGATTAGTATTATTAGTGTTAATCGGACTATTGTCCCCATCTTCATTGTTATATGGAATGAAAAGGGAAACCATCTGCCCTTATGGGATGAAGTTAGAATAATAGATAGAGAAGAACATTGGAAGAGAAGACGCCTCAAAGAATCAGCACATATGATAGGCTGTACTGGGCTGTTAAGTAGACCTAGCATAGAAATGAATACAATATGGGAACCCATAATTAAGAAGGCTAGATCAGAATCAGGAGGAAAAAAAAAAAAAAAAAAAAAAAAAAAACAATATGAGTCTAGGTAAAAATCATACATAAGTAAAATAGGTAGATATTCTAGCCAAATCAAGACATTAGGTTTATAAGTTCCCAAATTCACACTCAATTGTCCAATTGGACGCATGGCCGAGTGGATTAGGCAGTTGGGTTAAAGACAGTTCTAAGTGACAGTTATCTCTGGTTTCCGAGTTCAATCCTGAGTGAAAGCAGTTAGAAAAATAATTAATTAGCACAACTCCTACCCCAGCTATGGTTAGCGGAATGAGAACAGGATACCCCCGTGGAATAAATAAAGGGTTAGGTTCAAAGTTCCGTGATGGCTCCCAAATACGACAAGAAAGTTCCCGAGTTCAAAAAGAAGGTTCCCGAGTCCGAGAAGGTTCCCGAGTCTGACAAGAAATACCTGAAGAAGGCCGGAGGGTATATCAGCCGAAACGTTGTACAAATAACAATGAAGATGGGGACAATAGTCCGATTAACACTAATAATACTAAAAGAAATATTATTTTTATAATCGTTATATGAATACCGACTAATTTTGAACTTTGTATTCTCTTCTTGGAAGAATGTAAAAGAATTTGGTACTGGACAATATTGTCCATTTCATCTTAAAGACATTTTGAATAACAACTCTACGCTGAGAAGACTTTTGTAGAAGAACTCTACACAGAAATTTGCCTGCTGGATAGAAGGAAAGGACCACAGAGAATTCCTCGGAAAATTTGTATTGTCACCTTCTTGGTTGCTGGCGATAGAAAGAAGAAAAAGAAAAAAGATTTAATTTTTTGTACTATGTAAATTTTGTTCTACAAAAGTAGAAACCCTTTTTGGTACATAATTTTGTTACTTTCGTAATATTTGAGTTTAGTGAACTTTATGTGAATTTTTATGTTTTATATGTAGTATATATATTTTGTGTTACTTAGAAGTCCTATTGATTTCTCGTAAGATGGACTAACTTGCAATTATATTAAATTATTTCAGGTTTACAGCGTCGTTTATTTGTTATTTCACTTTGTTTTTTTGTTCTTTTATTTTTATCGTCGGCGCTCTGTTACGACTACAGAGTGTTCATTTTATTCCGAGTAGTTTTTCGGGATAGAATTATGACAGACTCACTATTAGTAACCAGTAGATTTTTTGAGGAGTGTTCAAATTACAATGATAGTTTATATCAAAATTATCATCCCTTAATTTATGATAGCTTTTACGACATCTGCAAAAGCATTTTATTGTAAAGTTTTTGGGGGATATCAAAATGATTCAACCGGGGAAAGTTGGGTAGTGATATGATATGTAAGTAAAGTCGTCGGGGCGGCCCTAATGTCGGTATCAGCCATGCAGCGAGGGAGTCTATCCCTTTTCACTAGCGCTAGACCAAGGAGATTATTTTAGCGTCTGAGGTGGTGCGCCACACCTACCATCAGCTCCTTACTTTACCGCACAGATAACGTGTGCTACTCATACGCTGAGTTGGCGAGGGTGGGTATCGAACTAGGAACCTTGTGGTTTCTAGCCGAACGCTCTACCGACTGAGCTAACCCGGCCCTTTGATATGATATGTACAGACACCAAAAATTGATTTCTAACCAATTTTTGAGCATTTAGTGTTTGAAATCGTCTAATATTCTCACAACATTTATGTATCTTTATCATGTCTTTTATAACTTTGTGCCTTACAATTATTATATAAAAAGATATCTAAAAGATTCACTATTAGTAACCAGTAGATTTTTAGAGGAGTGTTCAAATTAAATTTGTAACTTATATTAAAAATCATTTTAATTATAATATAATAATGATTGGAAGGCAATTACAATGCATATAAAATAAAAACAAAAAGATGTTTTTGTCTTATCGATATCAAAGTAAACTTTATCTTCAGAGACTGTTTTCAGAAATGAACACGTTTCTTTTTTTTTGTGTGTCGTTATATTTTTTTTCTTTCTTTTCTCTCCTCTTCTTCTCTTTTTTTCCTTTTTTTTTTCCTTTTTCTTTATGTTATAAACACGCGTCTCGTGGTGTTCTTTTTTTTTTTTTTAAAGCCACGGGGAAGGTTGTGGTATTATTGGTAATAGCCGTTGCTCATTCAATTTCAATTTTAATTTTTTTTCTTTTTTTTTTTTCCTCTTCCTCCTTCCTTCTTCTTTTTCTCTATATCATTTTCATCTATTCATATATTTATGTATTATTATATTTATTTAATTTTATTTATTTGTTATATGTATATATATGTGTTTGATAGGAAGCACGTGGTGTAATGGTTAAAGTCATGGGAAATGGACTCGTCGCCCCGAGTTCAAATCCTGGACGTGGTAATTACATTTCACTTAGCACTAATACCCTTTGGAAATGAATGAATCCTACTCTCCCTCCAGCTATGGGTAAATAGCAGGGCAGACTGGGTTCTTTAACCATGGCTAGGTAACCAGTCTAGGAGAAGGAAAACTCTGAATTTAAACCTGTTGAACTCCGCTTAAGAAATTGACCTTGTGTCACATCCTGCTCGTGCGGAAGGGTTGGTAAATAGTAAAACTCCATAATATTTTCATCTGCAATGGCTTGGGATAAAAGATACTGTGGCGAGCCGGAAGTTATCGCTTCAACAGACAGAGATCAAATGACAAAAATAAGTAGTTTGCGCATGTGGATCGCGCACCCTAGTAAAAAAATAAAATTCAAAATAAAAGTCGTAAAATTCAACCAATCAGAGGCGTTCCCGCCTAATAAGAAAAATTATCAAATGGAGCCTACGGAGCCTACCTGATTGCTATAAATGCTCAGACTTTTTCATTTTCAAGCAGAAAGATTTTGCCTGCCTAAGAGAATCCTTGTCACTTGTTTTAAGAAATTTTAATGCAGAAGGTACAAACTATCTATCTATCTCTCTCTCTTTAAATAATCATCGCTTTAAGAGACAAACTAAATGTCAGTACAAATACAGCTTGACTGATGATTATTGTGACATAAAAATTTTAACGTTCTTTCTCATTTTGTGAATTGTAAAATATTATCTTACACTTTACATTTGAACTTTAAAAAAAGAACTTTTGGCGGAACCTTGCCCAGTATTCGATGCTACCTTTTTGTATACATTTTGTTAATACAATGTTGTTTGTTTAATCAAGAGTTTTGTCTTCTATGCCATGTGCTTGATTTTTTTATGGTCTTTAAATCTTTGAACACTTTTATTAAATATTGACATCAAACTGCCCTACCTATCACCATATTGGGTGTCTTTTTTTTTTTTTTAATAATCTGATCTAGCCTTTTAATTATGGGTTCCCATATTGTATTCATTTCTATGCTATCATATGAGCTGATTGTTTGAGGCGTCTTCTCTTCCAATGCTCTTCCCTATTTTATGATCATTTTCATTGTTTCAATTAACATATTCATTTGTTGGAGCCATGTTTCCTTTCAATCAGCATGGCCAACCGTTTATCTGCAAAAATTGCCTTTTAATTATAGACTAATTTGCATATCTAGGCTTCTTCTGGTATTTGTTTGAGGAATGTAAATTACAAAATCAGTCAATTATTTTCTACACAACATTGGGTTACTCCATAATATTTTCCGCCCTGTCGGCTGAGGCGTTAGAATGCACCGACTGCACCTCTGCAGAGGGGGTAAGACTCCCCCAATGGGGCCACCTGTTGGCCGTGGGTGGCGACCCGTGATGCTTAAGGATAGAGCCCAGGTGGATGAGCAGTTCATGACATGCAATACTCCACTTTGGCCCTATCTTGGGCTAGACGGGCGGTCGGAGAGGCCCCCTCCGATCAATCGGCTGGTCACGTCAAGCCCTAGCACCTATATGATTACCCCAACCCTATTGCCCTTATAGCAAGCTCCAACCCTTTTTTATCATATGGGTGCTAGAAGTCGGTGGCTGTGGGTCTACATGTCCTGGTAATGACGTTAAACTCTATCTAATGGTGAGGTTTCAGTTTTGGAGGTTTGGGGAATGTGGAGCACCCCTTCATCACCATTGCTCCCTGGTCCACTCTGACCCGGAGTGGTAGTACCTGTTAGAGTCCCATCTATGGGTTAAATAGAAAAATGTATTTATTAAAAAATTGTATTATCCATTAAGAATTGATTTATTTCAAAACTTTATTGGCATTAAATGACCCACTGAGGTTGATATGCCGTAAAACAAAACAAACCAAAAATCCATAATATTTTCATCTGCAATTGCTTGGGATAAAAAATACTATTAATTTAAATCCTTCAATCTAGTTTATTTAAGGAATATTTTATGAAGTGAAAATGTTCAGTTATTTGACTAAAACAGTTTTGCATCTTATCTGTTATTAGTTAATTTACTGCTAAAATAAAAAAAACTAAGTCAACATCCTCCAAGTGTGCTTATTCGATAATTTTTGCCAGGGATTGTATATATATACAAGGTGTGTCAAAAAAGTATCAAAATTTTTTGTACTCTTTGACACACCTTGTATTCTGAAAAAAATAATGCTCCATTCATTCTTCATTTCTATCTTAGTGTTACATAATTATTGGATCCCTAATGCTTTTATAAGGTATTGTAGAAATCATTATGGCGATTAGTACAGCTGATGGCCTTGAGAGTGAGTGACAGCGCTTGACCTCACTCTGACCTTGCTTTCCGGGGATAAATTGTGAGAACCGGAAGGCATCGAAAACCCTCTTCCGGTTTAAGGAGTAAGCAACTCAGTTAGTCAGTTAGGAGCTCTAAGGTGTAAGTCGCATTTCTATGCGCGTCCTGTCATCTGCGCAGATTGTCTGGTTTGGGGATTTACAAATAAAGTAACATCAACGTAAATCGAAGTCTTGTGTTTATTACTAAAAACTAACAATGACACAGGGCTTCTGATAAGGAGTGATCCCTAACAGAAACCAGACCCGAGTCCCCAAGAAAGACCAGACCTTAGAAGATATACCAGACCAAGATGTTAGAAGATAGACGATCAGAATACCAAAGCCGGCCAGAAGAAAATACGACCAGAGTAAGAAGTAAGAAGGGTATACGTTATATGCTGATATGGTACTGTGAAAAGACTAGTATATAACATTAGTAAATACGGCTTTAAACTTGGTATTTTTTTTACCTTGTATTCTGAAAAAAAATTAATGAATGGAATTTTTTTTTCAGAATTCAGGGTGTGTCAAAAAATACAAAAAATCTCAATACTTCTTTTGACACACATTATATGAATGAATGAATGAATACCTTGTTTTCAGATATTAATTTAAATTTTTTTTACCTTGTATTCTGAAAAAATTAATGAATGGAATTTTTTTTTCAGAATTCAGGGTGTGTCAAAAAAATACAAAAATCTCAATACTTCTTTTGACACACATTATATGAATGAATGAATGAATACCTTATTTCAGATATTAATTTAAATTTTTTTCTGCATTTTTTGCCTCTTTCAGGCTGATTTTTAATAATTTGAAGATTTCATATCCGTTCTTATTAATATAATTTTTCCATCTCACTTGAAAGGAAACACTTATATATATATATATATATATATATATATATAGGTGGATGGTATCAAGTGTTTCCTACCAAGTAAGATGGAAAAATTATATTAATAAGAACAGATATGAAGCCTTGTCATCTGCAGCCTATCTTGTCTAATCAGACTGATGAGCTGTGAAATGGCGAGACAGGACTGTATTAGAATGACTATATATATATCTATATATATATATATATATATTATATATATATATATATATAAAAGATTGAGCTTTCCACATGAACTACCTATTTTTAATATTGCTATATTAAAAAGGTCCTGAATAGAATATTTCCCACCAACAACTTATCTTGTATATATATATATATATATATATATATATATATATCATCATGTCGTGCAGGCAGCATGGATATCTATGACAATCTCTTGCCAGCCTTCCCTATCATTCATTGCACCTGGGAGTTCTTCCTCACTGCAGCCAGCATCTGCAGGTCCCATCCAGCCTACTCTTAAGGCGCCTCATTAGGATCCAGGTGGTGCAGCCATACAGCAGCACTGATACGACTACAGCCTGGAAGAAATGTCGCTTCAGCTTGGCAGTAAGATCAGATTTCCATATGCCTGACAGTTTGTTTGTGGCCAGCCATGCCTTTCCTATTCGTGCATTAATATCGTCATCTGTGGATGAGATATTACTACCTAGGTATGTGAATTGTTCTACAGGCTTAAGGGGCTTACCGTCCTTTCTTTTTGAAGCTCATGAACTCTGTTTTATCGGAGTTCACAGAGGCCGATAACAAAAAAAAAAAACAAAAAAAAAACAAATATAATATAATATATATATATACTAGTAAAAGCAAAAAAAAACATGACTGGAGTAAAAAATAAATTTAACACCACATAGTGAGTGGGTAAGAGAGAGAATAAGGGGAAAATAATTTATAGAATTAAAAAAAAATGTAATCCTTAACTTTTGAGTGTTTTGGTTCGATACCAGCCCTTGCCACTCAGCATATGAGTAGCACAGGGATCTGTGCGGTAAAGTGAGGAGCTGATGGTAGGTGTGGCACACCACCTCAGACGCCAAAACAATCTCCTTAGTCTAGCGCTATTGAAAAGGGGATAGACTCCCTCGCTGTCTGGCTGATACTGACTTTAGGCCGCCCCGTTGACTTTACTTACTTTATATTTATATATATGTATATATATATATATATACAGGGTGACCCCCCGCCCCACAAAAAAAAATGGCCTGACTTTCAAATAGAAGTCTTTTTTTTTTTGATCTCCCTATATATATATATATAGGCATTTAAACAATTTTTGTGCCACTTACCACCGATCCTAATTAATCCCTTAATTTTCGCCCTCCTTTTATTTATTTTAAAAAATCAAAAAAAATCATCTGGACACCGCGTGCATTAAGACCAAAGCAAGTTTGTTTTATTTTTTTTTTTTTAATACAACTTTAGCGCTATAACATTCCATCGCATGAACACGAGTCACATTTATATACACGTTAAAAAAAACTACTGTTTTTTAAAAAATCTCAACCATTTGATACTTGTCTGAGGATTGCGTAAGCATGAAACTGATAGTTACAAGATTAATATCTATGATATAATATATTATTGATTGTAAATCTGCTCTGCTATTTTAGCATTGAGCACCTTTATATGCTAATACTTTTCTTATTTATTCTCTATTCATTCTATACTATATAGAAAAAGGAAAACGAAATAAAAGCTAGGTATATAAATTTCTCTATTGTCGGTTTTTTTTTGGTTTTTTTTTTAATTTTTAATTTTGACATGGCAACAAACTGGGAACACATTGACCGGATGACAGACAATATTAGATACATTTGTTCTCAACAAACATTAAAAAAAAACAGAGAGAAATAAGAAATTACAGTTATTCGCCCATTTCATTCATAAAGGAGAAGAAGAAAGAGAAGAAAAAAGAGGAGAGGAAAAGGAAATAAGAAGAGAAATTATAACCACACAAAGAAAAACATAAGCATGTCCATTTCTGATACGAATCTCTGATGATGAAGTTTATGCTTCGAAATCGATAAGACAAAAATAACATCTTTTTGTTTTTATTTTTCATACGCATTGTATTGGCTTTCAAAATATTAATATATTATAACATACTTAACAATGCTTCAAGCAAATTACCAATTGCTTTTTATATATAATATATATATTATATATATTATATATGGAAAAGGTGACTTACTGGTGAATATGGTCACGATGGTTAGATGGTGCAGAATTCAGGGAGGTAAGTCAGTGATATAACAAATACAAGGTGCTCAATACGTTAGTAGAGCAAATTTATTACAATATAGGTACAAGTGATAACCTACTCGAGTTTCACCATAAGGATCTTCAGGGTTAAATCCACTGAATTAATCGAGATACCGATTAATTGCAGTCGATTACACGTGTGTGTTCATCTCGTTAAACAGTTCGTTATAAGGAGCACTTGTTTCAAATTTTGAACCTAACGAAAAATCAATTTCTGCTGTGAGAACATTTGAATTTGAAACCAGCGTTCCTCATAACGAACCGTTTAACGCGATGAACACACACATGTAATCGACTGCAATTAATCGGTATCTCGATTAATTCAGTGAATTTAACCCTGAAGATCCTTATGGTGAAATTCGAGTAGGTTATCACTTGTATCTATATTGTAATATATATATATATATATATATATATATATATATACACAACATGTAATCGACTGCAATTAATTGGTATCTCGATTAATTCAGTGAATCTAACCCTGAAGATCCTTATGGTGAAACTCGAGTAGGTTATCACTTGTATCTATATTGTAATATATATATATATATATATATATATTATTATTATAATGGAGATTCAGTGTCTGTCTGTCTGTAACCGAAACTAGGTCACTGCTTATATCTCAATGCATAAGTTTATCAATGAGTATTTTATGTGTTTTATGAAACATAAGAAAATTTGGACCCTTACAAGAGAATATTTGAATATTGCTTAAAAGTATGAAAGCCTAAAAGGTGACATAATAAAAGTATGGAAGCCTAGAAGATGCCAAAATAACTTATTTAGTCAACCTGTGTGTCAGATTGTCAGCTCTTACAGTTTGGCTTATCGTAAACACTTGCTTCCATTAAAAGGTGTCGAAAAAAGATATTTTAAGTGACAAAAACTGTTTAAACTAACAAGAAAGCCATATTCCTGTTATGAAAATGGTTTTCACACTGGGAAACTAACGACTTATCTTCAAAAATCAACACGAAAAACGAAGACTTTATCGTTTGATCACTTCTCTTTCATTTCTCACCTCATAGAACTGATGTCTGTAGTATTTGAATGCTATATATTTTATAAGTACATAAATATACTAGCTGCAAAAAAAAGGCAAAATAATTACAGTATTGAATGTTACATATTTTATAGTTATTGACTAAGCTTAGCTTAGATGTGGCACAAGGCCAGAAATATGGAGCACCCAATGAGAATCAAATTCATTAACAATGGTCAGTTAATCTAACTTGCTAACCATTAAACCACGTGAGGTGCCCATAGTTATTGACTAAGCTTAGCTTAGATGTGGTACAAGGCCAGAAATATGGGGGCACCCAGTGAGAACGAAACTCCCTAACAATGGTCTGCTAATCTACCTTGCTAACCATTACACCTCATGAGGTGCCCTGAGATGTGATATATAAAAGAGAAAATATTCTTCCCTTCCCCTCTCATATATAGTTATTTACTAAGCTTAGCTTAGACATGGCACAATACCAGAAGCATGGGGCGCTCAGTGAGAATCAAACTCAGTAACAATGACCCGCAAATCTAGCTTGCAAACCATTATACCACATGAAGTACCCATTGTATTTTCGTATATTTATTGACTAAGCTTAGCTTAGATGTGGCACAAGGCCAGAAATATGGAGCACCCAATGAGAATTGAACTCATTAACAATGGTCTGCGAATCTAGCTTGCTAACCATTACACCACATGAGGTGCCCATAGTTATTTACTCAGATTAGCTTTGATATGGTACAAGGCCAGAAATATGGAGCACCCAGTGAGAATCAAACTCATTAACAATGGTCAGTGAATCTAACTTGCTAACCATTACACCACATGTGAGGTGCCCATAGTTATTTACTAAGCTTAGCTTGGATGTGGCACAAGGCCAGAAATATGGAGCACCCAGTGAGAATCAAACTCATTAACAATGGTCAGTGAATCTAACTTGCTAACCATTACACCATGTGAGGTGCCCATAGTTAATTACTAAGCTTAGCTTAGATGTGGCACAAGGCCAGAAGTATAGGGCACCCAATGAGAATTGAACTCATTAACAATGGTCTGCGAATCTAGTTTGCTAACCATTACACCACATGAGGTGCCCATGCTATATATTTTATAAGTACATAAATGTACTATCTGCAAACAAAGGTAAGTACAGCTCCACCAATTTTTGTTATAAATAAGAAACAAAAAAAGTAGTACGTATCAGCCAGACAGTGAGAGTCTATCCCCTTTTCACTAGTGCTAGAACAAGGAGATTGTTTTTAGTGTCTCTAGCGTAGTGCCACACCTACCATCAGCTCCTCACTTTACCACACAGATGACTGTGCTACTCATACGCTGAGTTGGCAAAGGGCTAGTATCGAACCAGGAACCTTGCGATTCCTAGTCAAGTGCTCTACCGACTGAGCTAAACCGGGAGTGGGGGTACATAAATGTACTAGATGCAAAAAAGGTAAAATGACTCCAGTATTGCTTATGCAGTACAACTTCACCAATTTTTTTATATAAACAGGCCAGTATCAAACCAGGAACTTGTGGTTTCTAGTCGGATGCTAGTCTTCGGGAGTCTATCCCCTTTTCACTAGCATTAGACCAAGGAGATTGTTTAGCATCTGAGATGGAGTACCACACCTACCATCAGCTCCTCACTTTACTGCACAGAACCTTGTGCTACTCATTCACTGAGTTGGTGAAAGCCAGTATCAAACCAGGAACCTTGTGGTTTTCAAGTCGGATGCTAGTCTATTGGGAGTCTATCCCCTTTTCACTAGCGTTAAACCAAGGAAATTGTTTTTGCATCTGAGATGGAGTGCCACACCTACCATCAGCTCCTTACTTTACCACACAGATCCCAGGTATCGACCCAGAAACCCTGTGGTTTCTAGACTGACTTAGTATGATGATAACCATAACACCATGCACACATGTTCTTTGTATTTGTGTATTTTAGGGGGAGGTACTACATATGAAGCCCAAGCACCAAATGAGGGAAACCACTGTTATAGTCTCTCCTAAAGCTTAGTCTATAAATTTAAGTGGTGTATTGTAGCATGGCTTATATACAACAAAATAATCCAACAAGTATGATTATAACCATAACACTAAGCACACATGTGTAGAAGTTAGCACAACGCCGCGAGGAAATCCTTCACCACCGCAATGATAAGATGATCAAAAGGTATAATAGACATACCCACACCCTTTGCTCACTACAAATGATTGATGACGTCTGTGAACACAGACGAAACCGTTTCACCCTGTGACTTGTTTTGAGTTGTTCATTTCTTGACCACTTTCCTTCTATCTACAGCATATCGTCGGATCCTAAACCCATCCACCCTTCCTTCATATATATATATATATATATATATATATATGAGGAAAAATGAGTAAAGAAAAGAAATGTAGATGGATAAAAATGAATTTAATCGATATCACTTACACATGTGTTTCGGTCAGTTTATCAAAATGTATACGGATTTATATTATTATTAAAATAATCAGATGAAATTGAAATAATGATAATAATAATAATGGGAAAAATGTAAAAATATTCCGTACAAAATAAGAGATTTTTTACGACCTTCATCAGAGTGAATTTTTATTTTGTGGGTAGAGAAAAATCCGTTGGAGACAAAACAGAATTTGGCGATACAGTAACCATTCAGAATCCACTTAATCGCCAGTGGAACACTACTGGCAGGATCGTTACTGTCCTTCCTGGTCTACCATTTTTTTTTAGCTGCGATGGCCGAGTGGTTAAGGCATTGGAATCGAAATCCAATGGGATGATTCCCTCACAGGTTCGGATCCTGTTCGGATCCTGTTCGCAGCGGCATGTTGGATTTTGTGTAAAGCATTCATCTTGTAACAGAGTTGAATACTTTACACAAAATCCAACAGCATGTTCTTTTATATGTGTATGTTAGGGGGAGGTACTACATATGAAGCCCAAGCACCAAATGAGGGAAACCACTGTTATAGTCTCTCCTAAAGTTTAGTCTATAAATTTAAGTGGTGTATTGTAGCACAGCTTATATACAACAAAATAATCCAACAAGTATGATTATAACCATAACACTAAGCACACATGTTCTTTTTATATGTGTATGTTAGGGGAGGTACTACATATGAAGCCCAAGCACCAAATGAGGGAAACCACTGTTATAGTCTCTCCTAAAACAGATCCTTTGTATAGGTATCAACATGAAACTTATTTCACCAAGCAAAAGGTTTATTTATTCACCTGTCGATTTACTTACCGACTGCGTGGGTGGGTGAGAATATAAATAAAGCTTACTAATTCTTGCTGATTTTCCCAACCTTATTGCCCTTATGGCAAGCCCCAAACCCTTTTTATCATATGGGTGCTAGAAGGCAGTGGCTGCGGGTCTACATGTCCTGAGAATGATATTAAACTCTATCTGATGGTGAGGTTCCAGTTTTGGAGGTTTGGGGAATGTGGAGCACCCCTTCATCACCATTGCTCCCTGGTCCACTCTGACCCGGAGTGGTAGTACCTATTAGGGTCCCATCTATGAGATAAATAGAAAAATGTATTTAAAAAAAAATTGTATTATCCATTAAGAATTGATTTATTTCAAAACTTTATCGGCATTAAATGACGCGCTGAGGTTGATATGCCGTAAAACAAACCAAACCAAACTAATTCTTGCACATACACGTATTGTATCTGAGGTGGAGCACCACATCTACTAACAACTCTTCACTTTACCGCACAGACTTCTGTGCTATTCATACACTGAGTTGATAAGGGCCAGTATTGAACCCAGAACCTTGTGGTTCCTAGTCGGACACTCTACCGACTGAGCTAAAGCAACTTAGTATTGTTATGATTTTATAGGCCATCCTTTAGGCTTAAAGCAAGAGTGCTTGTCCAGCAGAAATTCTTGGTAAAGAATCCTTTGGTAGTTCCTTGGTGCTCCTCAGTATTGCAAGTCCTTTGTGTCAATGATTGCAAATGGACGTCTCTGAGTATCAGTGATTAAGTAGTCACAGTGATTAAGTAGTCAATCAGCCATGTACCCGGGCTGTTGATTCGCTGAGGTTTAAACCACGTGACCCCGCTTAGTCTATAAATTTAAGTGGTGTATTGTAAGTAAGTAAAGTCATTGGGGCGGCCTAAAGTCGGTATCAGCCAATCAGCACAGGAGTCTATCCCCTTTTCACTTGCGCTAGACCAAGGAGATTATTTTAGCATCTGAGGTAGAGCACCACACCTACCATCAGCTCCTTACTTTACCGCACAGATCCCTGTGCTACTCATACGCTGAGTTGGCGAGGTGGGTATCGAACTAGGAACCTTGGGGTTTCTAGCCGAACGCTCTACCGACTGAGCTAACCAGCACGGCTTATATACAACAAAATAATCCAACAAGTATGATTAAAACCATAACACCAAGCACACATGTTCTTTTTATATGTGTATGTTAGGGGGAGGTACTAGATGTGAAGCCCAAGCACCAAATGAGGGAAACCTCTGTTATAGTCTCTCCTAAAGCAGATCCTTTGTATAGGTATCAACATGGGACTTATTTCACCAAGCAAAAGGTTTATTTATTCACCTGCCAATTTACCTACCGACTGTGTGGGTGGATGAGAATATAGGTGAAGCTTACTAATTCTTGTACATACATGTGTTATCATATCTGTCAGCGGCATGAGATATTACAGCTGCACCTAGATCTTGGCATAGGCCTAGGCAATGTTGTATAAAATAACGATAGTTGTCTACATGTTACTGTAACGTAATCAAATGATCTATAGAAAATTTAGATTGAAAGAAAGCCTTGCAATTCCTAGTCACGTACTCTACCGACTGAGCTAAACCGGCCCTTATCATTTGTATGCATTCTTATTTAATTTTGTTAGTATTATCTGAGTTATTCGACTATTGTCCCCATCTTCATTGTTATTTGTACAACGTTTCGGCCGATATGCCCTCCAGCCTTTTTCAGGTATTTCTTGTCAGACTCGGAAACCTTCTTGGACTCGGGGAACCTTCTTTTCGAACTCGGGAACTCTTTTGTCGTAATCGGGAGCCATCACGGAACTTTGAACATAATCCTTTATTTATTCCATGGGGGTATCCTGTTCTTATTCCGCTAACCATAGCCGAGTCTGAGAAGGTTCCTGAGTCTGACAAGAAATACCTGAAGAAGGCCGGAGGGCATATCAGCCGAAACGTTGTACAAATAACAATGAAGATGGGGACAATAGTCCAAATAATGCAGATAATACTAATCTTCAAGCCTCATCTCAATCATTCAGAGAAATTAATTTTGTTAGTCTTTCTAATTTAATTTCTCTGAATTTTTTAGATGAGGCTTGATAATTAGTATCATTTGGATTATTCGGACTATTGTCCTCATCTTTATTGTTATCTACACTATTTCTCTGAATTCTCGGACTCGGGAACTTTCTCGGACTCGGCTATGGTTTGCGGAATGAGAACAGGATAACCCCGTGGAATAAATAAAGGGTTACATTCAAAGTTCCGTGATGGCTCCCGATTATGACAAGAGAGTTCCCGAGTTCGAAAAGAAGGTTCCCAAGTTCGAAAAGAAGGTTTCCGAGTCTGACAAGGTTCCCAAGTCCGACAAGAAATACCTGAAGAAGGCCGGAGGGCATATCAGCCGAAACGTTGTACAAATAACAATGAAGATGGGGACAATAGTCCGAATAACACAGATAATACTAATCTTTAAGCCTCATCTCAAACATTCAGAGAAATTAATTTTGTTAGTCTTTCTAATTTAATTTCTCTGAATTTTTTAGATGAGGCTTGATAATTAGTATCATTTGGATTATTCGGACTATTGTCCTCATCTTTATTGTTATCTACACTATTTCTCTGAATTTTTTTAGATGAGGCTTGATAATTAGTAGCATTTGGATTATTCGGACTATTGTCCTCATCTTCATTGTTATCTGTACAACATTTCAGACAATGTGCCATCCGGCCTTTTCAGGTATTTCTTGTCGGACTCGGGAACTTTCTCGGACTCGGGAACCTTCTTGTCGTAATTGGGAACCTTTTATTTGATCTCCGGAACCTTCTTATCATAATCAGGAGCCATCACAGAACTTTGAACCTAATCTTTTATTCAGTCCACAGGGGTATCCTGTTCTCATTCTGCTAACCATAGCTGGGGTACAAGTGTTGATTATTATTCTGAAGAAGGCCAGAAGGCACATCAGCCAAAACATTGTATAGATAACAATGAAGATGAGGACAATACTCTGAATAATCCAAATAATACTGAAAAGAAAATGGTAATCATGTTTCTGGTAAAGAGAAAAGAAAAAAAAAGAAAATTTTTAGTGGACTAAGATTCTAAGCACTCAATGTATGTCAGCCAGTCACCAGTCAATGACCTCTGAATTAGAAAAAAAAAAAAAAAAAGTCACAAATTTTCCACAGAAGAACAGAAATAATATGTCCTTTCAACCAATCGGCTTCACATCAAGCCTTAGCACCTATATGATTGTCCCAATGTCAATACTGTCACTGGACCTGAAAAAGAACACATGTATATATAAAAATATAAAGTTATATTTTTATTCTTCATTGTGTGTAGACTAAAAATCGCCGGTAGAGAATGCACTTACACAGGAGCCTTCAGAATTCTGACTACATACAATGGACGTGATTCATGAACCTCCAGGCATAAAATAATCTTAGATGGGTTGATGTATCCTTAAAATAAATCAATCGTACAATGGGCGTGATTTCCTAACCTCTTGGCATAAAATAACCTCAGACGAACTGACATGCCGTTAAAATCATATGGAAGTAAGGGAACTCATTTCTTTTAGCTGGATGTCTCACAAGGAGACACATGTCGACTTATCATGCTCCATTATGAGGCATGTTACAACTGACCACAAGTTGCGAGATAGTGGTAATGAATGGAATTTATGATAGAAAAGATTACCCTCCACTTCTCTTTCACTGAAAAGAACCCACGGAGCAAGTGAGAAATAAACAACCTCTTAGGCCTATCTGCAACCCACTATTCTTTTGTATGTTTTTTTTGGGGGGGGGGGGCAACTACATAAATGTTGCCCATGACCGGCCTAATTATTTATTAAACCCAGTTTTGTTAAAACCAATATGTAAATTACCCACACCATATATTATGTAAACTTTTATTTCTTGGTAATATATAACACACATTGCAGGATTTTAAGCGCACTAATAAATGGGCTGTTTTGAGGCAAATCTAACTCAGATTTTCATAGAGACATCGGTAATGAATAAGATTTATTCTATTCTATGTATTATTGATTTTGACTATGACTATAAATTAAATACTCATTGATAAACTTATGCAATTCTTGAAGGTATTGTGAAATAGTTTCAGTTACAGATACCTAATCTCAATTATAATAAGATAACTCAACTGGTTCTATTCAGGAAGTTCAATATGTTTTTAGGATCTATTTTTCCAAATAGTTTGTTCATTTGTTAAATTGTAGAACTTTGTTCACAATCATATTGTTGGATAATGATCTTGTTATAAAAATGCATTGGACAATGATTTTTATCATAAAATGCATGGGACATGATTTTATGATGAAAATGCACTGGACAATGATTTTACTATGAAAATGCATTGGAAATGATTTTTATAAAAATGCATTGGACAATGATTTTTACAATAAAAATGCATTGGACAATGATTTTTACTATAAAAATGCATTGGACAATGATTTTTACTATAAAAATGCATTGGACAATGATTTTATGATGAAAATGCATTGGACAATGATTTTATGATGAAAATGCATTGGACAATGATTTTTACTATGAAAATGCATTGGACAATGATTTTTACTATAATAATGCATTGGACAATGATTTTTACTATAATAATGCATTAGACAATGATTTTTACTATAATAATGCATTAGACAATGATTTTTACTATAAAAATACATTGGACAATGATCTTTACTATAAAAATACATTGGACAATGATTTTTACTATAAAAATGCATTGGACAATGATTTTACTATAAAAATGCATTGGACAATGATCTTTACTATAAAAATACATTGGACAATGATTTTACTATAAAAATGCATTGGACAATGATTTTTACTATAAAAATGCATTGGACAATGATTTTACTAGAGAAATACATTAGTCAATAATTTAGAAATGATTGACAGAGAATTGTGGAATACTTTGTATTAATTGAATAACTTAACAAGATTTGACATGTTGTAAACCCAATCAAGAAAAAAACATAGTATTACTAAAGAGTACTAAAATGAATTAATTTGGATTAAAAGGGTTAAAATGATGTTTTATTTTCACTATTACGATTATTGTATATTTACATCTGCCCAGTGTTGAATAAACTGATGTAAAACAAACGTCAAATTTTGTGGCAAATGAAACCAAATTTATTGTGAAATGTTTTTACTTTTCTGAATTTGAAATCAACAATTTACAGTGAGAAATGAATTGTGATTAACGTTTGGCAAGATAAAATAAAGAGTCTAATTTTTTTTAGCATTGGCCTCAGTTATCACGTCTTTAAATGGACGATTATAGAGAATCGTTCTTTGTTGATAAACAGAGTCTGGCTGTAAAGATTCCAGACATAAACTTAACTGTATACAATAAATTGTTGGTTGGTTGGTTGGTTGTGTGGTTGTTGGTTGGTTGGTTGTGTGGTTGTGTGGTTGGTTGATTGGGTGGTTGGTGGGTGGTTGTGTGTTGGTTGTGTGTTGGTTGGTTGGTTGATTGGTTGTTGTGGTTGGTTGGTTGGTTGGTTGGTTGGTTGGTTGGGTTGGTGGTTGGTTGGTTGGTTGGGTGGTTGGTTGGGTGGTTGGTGGTTGGTTGGTTGGTTGGTTGGTGGGTAGTTGGTTGGGTGGTTGGGTGGGTAGGGTTGGGTGGTTGGGTGGTTGGGTGGTGTGGTTGGTTGGTTGGTGGGTGGTTGGGTGGTTGGTGGTTGGTGGTTGGTGGTTGGTGGTTGGTTGGGTGGTTGGTTGGGTGGATGGTTGGGTGGGTAGTTGGTTGGGTGGTTGGGTGGGTAGTTGGTTGGTTGGTTGGTTAGGTGGTTGGTGGGTAGTTTGGTTGGTTGGTTGTTGGGTGGATGGTTGGGTGGGTAGTTGGTTGGTTGTGTGGTTGGTTGTGTGGTTGGTTGGGTGGTTGGGTGGTTGGTTGGGTTACACAGCATATTAGTGAAATAGATCACTAATTAGGACTGAGCCTATTCTAGTAGTGACCATTACAAGCAGAGTTTAACAGGTTTGAATTCAGAGTTTTCCTTCTCCTAGACTGGTTGCTTAACTAGCAAATTAGAAATTAATTAAATCAAATTAGTGAAATAGATCCCTAATTAGGACTGACCCTATTCTAGTAGTGACCACCCCAAGCGGAGGTTTGAATTCAGAGTTTTCCTTCTCCTTGACCGGTTGCTTAACCAAGGTTAAGAGCCCAGTCTGCCCTACTATTCATCCATAGCTGGAGGAAGAGTAGTTGAATTCATACCTTTCCCAAGGGTATTAGCGCTATGTGAACTGTAGCTTCATCCAGGATTTGAACTCGGGCTGATGAGACTATTTCCTACAACACTTAACATTACACCACATGCCACACGCTGCATGCATATCAACCCCTGCTGGGTTATTCTATGTCAATTTAATAACTATGGTCTCCAGTCATATACAGTACAAAAATGTATCTTCATAATAATTTTAAACATAGATAAATAGATAGATATATACATACATATGAACACACTGTCACATACATAGTATGTCACTGATAGATAGATAGATACATACATACATACACACTGTCACTGATAGATACATACATACATACATATGTACACACTGTTCATAGATAGATAGATATGTTTGCCTCTCAAACCCTCATTCATGGGGTCAAAGAGATGATGGTCTAAAGGCACTATTATTCCAGTGACGAGGAAGTAAAATCTGTAGTGAAGAAGTGGCTCAAAGAACAGTCTACATAATCTTATGGAGCAGGGATACATACTCTCATTCTATGGTGGAACATTCTAATTGAGAGAAATGGTGACTTTTGATCTTTTGTAGAAGTTGTTTAGCCATATTGGCAAGATTTATTGGTGTTCTTTCAATAGTAGTGTAGCGTTAGTTTCGTATTTGCCTGGGAGAGTTGTCTGCCCGTTTAGTTTGTTGGTTCCCGCTAGGGGGCCGTTTTATATTTAAGCGGCTGGTTCAAAGGCTTCTCTCGCTTTTCTGGTTCTGGTACCCCTTCTCGTTGGGGCTTCGCCCCCCCCTTACATTACTGTAAGTGAATCATACAGCATGGAATAACCACGTTCAGTCAGGATTTTCATCAGGTAGTCTGTCAAGTCACGGCCGGTCAAATCCAGATGAAGGATAGCGTGGGGAAGAGCATAACCTTCGTAGATGGGGACAGTGTGGGTGACACCATCACCATAATCCATGACAATACCAGTGGTATGACCGGAGGCGTACAGGGACAGAACAGCTTGGATAGCCAAATACATAGCAGGGGTATTAAAGGTTTTGAACATGATCTGGGTCATCTTTTCTCTGTTGGCCTTGGGGTTAAGAGGAACCTCTGTTAACAGTTCATTGTAAAAGGTATGATGCCAAATTTTCTCCATGTCATCCCAATTTGTGACAATACCATGCTCAATGGGGTACTTCAAGGTAAGGATACCTCTCTTGCTCTGGGCTTCATCACCAACATAGCTGTCTGTCTGTCTGTCCCATACCAACCATGACACCCTGATGTCGGAGACGACCCACTATAGATGGAAATGATGAACAACAAACTCACAATACAAGTAAGATTAAAGTAATTGTTTGTTTGTTTATTTATTTTTAACAACATATCAACCCATCTGGGGTTATGTCATGCCTAACGGTTAGGAAGTTATACATATTGTGTATTTATATTTATACTTATTAGTAATTGGTTTTAAAAAAATGTGTTTGCATTATTGGGGATTATGTTGTATAGTATTGATTTGTTTCATGTCTATATTCTATGGTATAATTTTATTTCCCTCAAAAAAAAAAAAAAGAATATTCTCCATGTTGACGTTTTCAAACAGATATTTCATATTGTTTGCTTTAAAATAACGGTTTCTGATGTGAGCAAAAAAACCTGCATTCCATGAATAAGTGTTTAACTGTCAAAGGTGTTTGAGGACACAACCACTGGTGTACCTCATATGATAATAGATATCTAGACTTATTTGATAGAATGAGTTCTGAGTGGAAGGAAATGTTACTATATCTAAACATACTTCCCAAAATGGTTTTCACTCTCGTGGTATATATTAATGGGTGTACCATTCTTTTTAGACAGTTAGTGAAGAAAATGGATTTGGATTCAGGTATTGTTGAATTGAAATCTGGACTGTTAGATTGAGTGACATTTAATAACCCTAGTATGATCCCCAATTTCCTGTTGCAATGCAACTGCGAGAAAAGGCTTTTAGTTTAGAGTCAGTCGGCTGCTGGATAGCATAATGTAAGAATGTACCCAGCAGGGTCCATCATCCATGTGTTGCTAAGGATCCTAAGTTTAAGTATTAAATGTGATTCAGAAAATATATGCCTTGAGCTTGTCTCTAAAAACAATGACAACCTTGGCATCTCTTAAGACACCAGCTAATAACCTGGAACCAAAGACCATATAAGAATTATATGTAGTTTTAGCTGCAGTAGCCAAAATTGTTTCTTATAGTACGTTAGAAGGCCTCATGAATGCTTCACAACGTGGGTGAATATATATGTAATAAAATCCAACAAAGAGGTATATATAACAACAATACAGACTTTATTGTCTGAGCACAGGTAACATGAAATATATAATATTGAGAAGTTAGGAAAAACCACCCAAAACCAAAATACTAAGTAATGAAGATAAATAATCGCAACTAAGAGTTACTTAAGAAACAGAAGAAATTACGGTAAGAAGAAACCGGTATGAGGAAGTGCATCCTGGTCTCCTGCCTCAAAAATTGCTACCCGGTGATTATTAAAATAACGACCCAGCTCAGTCTATTCAAAACTATCCATATTCATATCTATCTATCTATCTATCTATCTCAATTTGTTCATATTTATCTAAATTACTTTAAATACTAAGATTTTTTTTTATTCATGTTTGTTTAATGTCTTGTTTTTAGTTTAAATAAACAAGAATTACGACAAAAAAGATGCGACCCCCCCCCAAATACATTTACTTGTCGAAAATATCTATCTATCTCCATTTGTTCATATCTATCTATATTATTTTGTTTGTTTATCTATCTGTCTATCTCAGTCTATTCCAAACTATATATCCATCTTCATATCTAAACAAGAATTACGACAAATTATGATAAATAAACAAGAATTACGACAAGCTGGGGTTGTTATTTTGATAGTCACCTGGTAGCAATTTTTGAGGCAGGAGACCGGGATGCACTTCCTCATAAATTACCAAATACCAACCGAAAATACAGATGAAGTACAGACTTACAACAAAAATAAGATTAAAGTAAGGAGAAAATGAAATATGAGGACACAACCACAGATGTCCCTCATACAAGAATAGATATCCAGACGTTTGTAATATAATATAGATATACTGTCTACATAGTACAATGCAGAGCTCGACATTAATGTAAAAATTACATCCGGGACGATCAATATGTTATCCGGGACAGTTTGCCGGGGACGGTATAAATTTTTCCTACATTCCAATATGGCCGTCCAGTGATTGCCTGAATGCTGACCTCAAAATGAGGCTATGGCAATGCAGGTCTATTTTCAAAGCCATGTAATGAATAATGGTGGAGGGATATAGTTTAAAAGGACCTAATTATGTACTACTAACCCTACTCAGGGTAACTTAAAGTAAAAAAGTATTTTTCTTTTAGTTCAAAACACACTAGGAAATGGATTTTTTGTCCAAATATCCAGAATTATCACTGCTTCAGCTTTTCTTAATGTTTTATTACATGTTATTATGCTACTGATGACTGACAAGTATAGATGATGCTAATGAATTAAACAAAAATATTTTGATTTCAGGACGGTCCAAACCCCATTTGGGACGGTTGATAATTTTTGTTCGGGATGGTCATGAAAAAAGTTAGTGTCGGGGCCTGGTACAATGGTATAGGCAGCGGCCTAATGTCGGTATGAGCCATACAGCGAGGAAGTCTATCCCCTTTTCTCTAGCGCTAGACCAAGGATATATTTTAGCATCTGAGGTGGAGCGCCACACCTAACATCAACTCCTTATTTTACTGCACAGATACCTGTGCTACTCATAACGCTGAGTTGGCGAGGACCGGTATCGAACTAGGAACCTTGTGGTTTCTAGCCGAACGCTCTACCAACTGAGCTAACGCGACAACAGTGTATTTAACACTAAATTTGCTTTAAAGAATTTTAAAATAATAATTTCGAGGATGAAGACAAAAACAGGTGGTTTGTTTAACTCTTTGAGCCTATTAGAACATCTTTCTTTTAACAAAATAACTACCCTCCCTGCAGTCATTTGAATATGCCAACTGTATGCCCTGCAGGAGGGTAAGACTCACTGCTAAACGGGTGTCCTGGGTATGACCCCCAGCTATAGGTTAAATAGGACCATATTATTTTTTTTTTCATTTACAGAATTTTATTTCCAGTCATACAAAGGAATTATATTCTTGAGGGATACTAATATACCTGCCAATGGCTTTTGCGGGCAAGTTCTTCCTGAACTTAGCACGTACAGCTCCACTGTTTCCATGAGGACGAGTTACTTTGCCCCAGATAATTCTGATATGGCTAGTATCTTTTGTGCCAGGAACATTGGTCTTCCTTTTGGCTTTGTAGACGTAGGCACACTTCTTGCCAAGATAGAAATCTGTTTCCTTCTTTGTTAAGACACCATCAATTTTCAAAAGAGCAGTATGCTCATATTGGTTTCGGAGACCACGCTTGTATCCAGTGAATACAGCTTTAGCGTAGAGCCTGCCTGGAGTTCTCCTGGAGGCTTGTCGTGTTACACCTTCAGACATGGTCGTAATTATCCTTTACTGTTCTACAAGTGTGGCTTTGACATTAAACAATCCACAAATGTTGATATGCCATTAAACAAAGAAACCATCCTGGGTATGATACTAAATTGTATCCGGTGGTGAGGATCATGTTCTTGAGCTCTGGGGAGCGTGGAGTTAACTTTTCATTGCCATTATTCCTGAGTTGGGTAAATGTTATTGATGGTATTGATGGTATAAGTTGGAGGAGTGATCAATAGAGTCGTAGGAAATGGATTTGTTGACCTGAGTTCAAATCCTAGACAAGGCTGTTTGCATTTCGCATAGCGCTAATATCCTTGGGAAAGGTATGCATCCAACTATTCTCTCTCCAGGTATGGGTAAATAGTAGGGAAAACTGGGCTTTTTAACCTTGGCTAGGTAACCAATCTAGGAGAAGGAAAACTCTGAATTCAAACCTGTTAAACTCCACTTAGAAATTGATCCTGCTCAAATAAATAATGCATTATAAAGATCAGTCATTGATAAATAAACCTGAAAATTTCATTAAAATCCGATAATTCCCTGATTTTTGGTAAATTATTTTCTGTAGGGGGGGGGGGCTAAAGTCATTTTGTCAAAAACGCATTTTAGGCTCATTTTGCCAGTACCTAGTATATATGTATATACATATATAGGATTGAAACGAAAGTATTGTCCAATACAAAGTAACATTTATTAACCAATAAAGACAACATGTAAATTGAGAAATATATAAACAAAACATCATTTGTCAGTGTCTCTAAAATGTTTCAATGTTTTATTAAATACTTTGTTTAAATGTTAAATTTATATATTTTATTTATTTGTTTATTGTTTAAATAAATACTATTTTGTATCAGACAAAAGTTTTGTTCCAATCCTATATATATATATGTACACAGGTGTATGTATTTAACAGGTAAAACACCAGTCCTTAATAGCAGATGTTGATGGCTAAGAGATTAACGAATCGGGCTGAGGAAAAGTCAGTCGGGTTTCACTCCTGGTCAGAGGTAGTTGCTGTGTCTAGCCACACTGATAAGATATGAAATGTTGACACATGGTGTCTGTGGATGATATATATATATATATATATATATATATATATTATATATTATATATTTTGGGAATAAAAGGCCTTAAATACCATGGGTATCGTGGTTATGGACCATTTCCAGTGGTCTGAAGAAGCTTGTGAGCATACTCAGGAGTGGAAATGGTCCATAACCACGATACCCATGGTATTTAAGGCCTTTTATTCCCAAATAACTTTGCTCTGTTTACAATAATTAAACATTGAGCTCTCATACGGAACCTGAACTCTACAACAAACTACTGGTAGAGAATTAGGACCTACCTAGAATCACCTTGTACCAAGAAACTTGGTACCGCACCAAAGTATATATATTATATATATATATATATATATATATATAGCAAATATATGCACCCTCCGCATGCAAGTATTTAAGTTTTAATATAATAAAATATCATGTTAAATTAGAAAGGCTAATGAAACTGAATACGAATTCAGATAAAAATATTTGCAACAGAGGGGGTATAATCGGAGAATAGAACAACTTTGAAACTAACTGTTCCACCATTTTCCCTTACTCCAGTCTTTCAGTGGTAAATTTCCCTAATTTAACTATTTAGTTAAAATAGGAAGAAAAGAATAAAATTACAGTTATTTCTTTATGTTAATAGATTTCTGTTAAGATTTATCCCCGAGATTTTTGCTCATATTTATTAAGATAAAACCAAACAATTAGAAATCAATAATACTAAGCATATATTTATCAAAATCAAATTTTTTAAGATCAATATGCAAATTAGCCTTCCCGTTCACACTGTAAACTGCTATTTTGTTGTATATATAAATATAATTGCATGTTGTCAGTATGTAGACATAGTTAACAGTATTAATAATGTAAGCCAATTTTATTAATAATTGAGGTTTAGATAAGAATAAAATCATGGAGAATGTGATGTCAATAACTAAGAAAATTGTGACTTGAGTAGGATTATAGTTTCGGTTACAGACTGAAAAACACACAATCTCCATTATAATAAGATATATATATATTCTAGTAATGTTATATTCAGTTTAATTGTAAATCCTTGCCTTATAAGGACAGACATATCAATAATTCCTTTTTCTTTTCATTTTTTTTCTTTTATCAATCCTTGTTTTTTTCCCCTGCCCCCCATTTCCCCCCCGATTTTCACCCCACCACCTTCCAATTTAATGCTTGGCTTATTATTCATCATATGCCATAAAAAAAACTTTGTATCAAGTCATAAATCCTTTCTATAAATCAAATGGTCATTTTTATTGTTATTCATGACAAGTTTCTATGCAAAATGGGAAATATTGCACTTGATTATAGGAATGGGCCTATATACATACATATATATATATATATATATATATATATATATATATATGTGTGTGTGTGTATTTGGGCAGCATTCTTTCATTTATACATGTAGAATTAAACAAAAGACACATCTCCTGTTTAACAATTTTATTTTTTATCTTTTCGAGTTTTCTGGCCAACTTTTTAACGTTTGGGTGGAATTCATGTATAAGTCCAAAGTTCAGGTCCCGAGTACTTTCGGCACTTCGAAGTGCCATCATCAGGGGTGAATATACACATTCTGCACAAAGAAAAAATAAACAAAAACTCCAAATACTAGAAGCTTTATACATAAAACAATACAAACCATCCTTAAACAAAATTAATTTCCAATGCAGTACACTCATTTTAAAATGCCTATAACACCTTGCTCATCAATACTTCTCCTTCCAGCCTCCACATTAATATAATTTTTTAAAAACTGGAACACATCACCCCTGATGAGGGCACTTCGAAGGGTCGAAAGTACTCGGGACCTGAACTTTGGTGGACTTATCCACGAATTTCACCCAAACATTAAAAAGTTGGCCAGAAAACTCGAAAAGATCAAAAATAAAATTGTTAAACAGGAGATGTGTCTTTTGTTTAATTCTACATGTATATATATATATATATATATATATATATATATATATCATTATCAATAATAATAATATTAGTGGAAAAATAAAGGTACATCATGGTTTCAATCAAATTGAAATGATTTCATCAGGACCCTACCCTTCGTTTAACTAAGTCAATGTAATTCCTTAGTTAAATCAAAGTTTATTTAATTTAACTAAGAAATTACATCGACTTAGTTAAACGAAGGGTAGGGTCCTGATGAAATCATTTCAATTTGATTGAAACCATGGTAGACCCTGTAATAAAAACAAGAGCTGAAATAAACTTATTCTTAAGTTTTATTTCACTTTATTTCTACTTGCTGACTTAATTCGTACAACAAATCCTCAGCTTATATGCAAGACGGACACCGTTCAATTGGGCCATCCCATTCACACAAAAGGAGTGTAAGATTGATACTAAAGACACTTTATTTTTCCTCTAAGAATATAATATTATTGTTATTACTGCTCTGTCCTTTTAATATTTTGAGCACTTTTGGATTATTTACTGATGCCACTGTGACGGAAAAGTTAAAGTGGCAATTGGATACTATAATATATATATATATATATATATATATATATATCATAGAAAGGAAGGAAGAACTCAACACCGTAATTCCATAATAAATTTATTTTCGACCAAAATTGGGGCTATATAAATCTAAGTTGATATTATAGATTTATATAGGCCCCAATTTTGGTCGAAATAAATTTATTATGGAATTACGGTGTTGAGTTCTTCCTTCCTTTCTATGATAAATATTGTTCTGTATATAATCTAAAAAGTTTATTATACATTGAGCTCTCTTTAGTGATTTAAAGATTCGCTGTATTTATACATACTGGATCATCAATATTAATACAGTGTATCTAAATCACAGAATCATATAAATATATAATAGAGGGAGTTTGCAACAAACTGAAATGAACAAAGAGGGAGATCGCAACAAAGTGAAATGGGCAATGATGAAGATAGCAACAAAGTGAAACGGACAAAGAAGAAAATAGCAACAATCTGAAATGGATAAAGAAGGGAGATATCAACAAACTGGAATGATAAATGGATAAAGGAAATTAGCAATGAACTGAAATGGACAAAGAGGAAGAAACAAGAAACTGAACAAGGAAGATAAAAGAAACTGAAATGGACAAAGAGGAAGATAACAAGAACTGAAATGGACAAAGATAGCAAGAAAAGGATATGAACAAACAGGAAGATAGCAACAAAATGAAATAGACAAAGGAGAAGATAGCAACAAACTGAAATGGATAGAAAACTGGAACAGAGTTGTAGATAGTTGCAAACTGAGAACTGACATAGAGAATTAGATAGGAAGAAACTGAGTTCAACATGAATATATATATATATATATATATATATAGGTAGTAGATATTTTCCAACTCTGATAGGCAGAGAGATAGATTGGAATAAGCTGGGATATCTCATATAAGATACAGGGGGGCTCCTCTTCCGTTTGTTGCATTCCACATAGTTGATTATAACTCCGGCATTCCTTGCAAGTTCCAATCAATAATTCCTTGCACAATTTTATTGCAGAAGGTTTTATTCATGGGAACATTCCCCTACCCCTATCCCACATAATTTTGTTTTTGTTTTTGTTTTGTTTGTTTTTATGAATATCATCCGCAAAACCTGATAAGACAATTTATGACCATCCGATAATTGGACAAGGCATTTTAATTGTTATCCTGCTAAACAGATGTTCTCCGAGAGAGAGAGAAAAAAAAGGACAAGCAGGGTAGGGCAGGGCAGGGAGACCAGTGGGGACAGAAAGAGAGATAGCCTAAAAAAGAAGCAGTTCCTCTAAAAGTACAAGTGACCTAAAAGATTTGGTAGACTTCTCAGCAGATTCTCTGTTAGTTAGCACCTTAACTTGGTTGTACACGTGCTCCTCGAGTTACACACTTTGAGAGATATGAACAAACCTGTTTCAAATTCAATTTTTCAAACCCAGGGTACGTTCAGAATTTCAACGACTGCTCAATAGCAGTCATTATTCTTGCAGCTCTAAGACTTTCGGTCAAGTTATACTGAAAGAACCACATCCTGCTGATTGGTTGGTTGGTTGGTTGGTTGGTTGGTTAGTTTATGGTCCTCTGTGCAGCATCAAGAATCTACACAGACCTCTTGGGAAAATTATGCATCCAACTATTCTCCTTCCAGTTATCAGACTCTTTGCATAGTTGTATTTATTCATCTGACAACAATACAAATGTTTAGATTCTTGATAACTGTACACCACATAACCACCAAACCAGCCAACCAACCACCAAACCACCAAACCAACCACCCAACCATCAAACCAACCAACCAACCACCAAACCACCAAACCAACCAACCAACCACCCAACCAACCAACCAGCCACCCAACCAACCAATTTATGGGTAAATAGTAGGGCAGACTGGGCTCTTTAACCTTGGTTATGGCAAACAGTCTAGGAGAAGAAAAACTTTCAATTCAAACCTGTGAAACTCCCCTAAAAACTGACCTTGTGTCACATCTTATTCAGTGTAATTTCAGAATTTCAACAACTGCTCAGTAGTGACCATTATTATTGCAGGCGCTGGTTTAGCTCAGTTAGTAGAGCATCCGACTAGGAATCGTAAGGTTCCTGGTTCAATCCCAGTCCCCACCAACTCAGTGCATGAGTAGCCCAGATTGGGTCATTTAATGCTGACAAAGTTGTGAAATAAATTCATTCTTAATGCATAATACAATTTTGTTTATAAACCCATAGATGGGACCCTAACAGGTACTACTACTCCGGGTCAGAGTGAACCAGGGAGCAATGGTGATGAAGGGGTGCTCCACAGTCTCCAAACCTCCAAAACTGGAACCTCACCATCAGATGAGTTTAACATCATTCCCAGGACATGTAGACCCTCAGTCACCGCCTTCTAGCACCCATATGATAAAAAGGGCTTGGGGCCTGCCATAAGGGCAATAGGGTTGGAAAAATCATATAGGTGCTAGGGCTTGACGTGACCAGCCGTTAGTCCAAGATAGGGCCAAAGTGGAGTATTGCAAGTCATGAACTGCTCATCCACCTGGGCTCTATACTTAAGCATCACGGGTCGCCACCCACGGCCAACAGGTGGCCCCATTGGGGGGAATCTTACCTCTCTGCAGAGGTGCAGTCGCTGTATTCTAACACCACAGCTGACAGGGCAACCAAATATTTGGTTATATATATATATATATACATATATATATATAAACCCAGTAAAGAATCCTGTCTGTAAATTAGAGAGCTGGTTGGCTTTATGGCATGTCAACCCATATTGGATTATTCAATGCCAAAGCCAGTCTTTTTTTTTTTTTCAAGCATTTACTGTATATACTCAAATTTCATACAATTTTTTTATGGAGGAGCATGGACTAATGGTTAGAGTCATAGGAAATGGACTCGTCAACCCGAGTTCAATTCCTGGACGAAGCTGTTGGCATTTCACATGGCGCTAATACCCTTGGGAAAAGTATGAATCCAATTCTCCCTCCAGCTATGGGTAAATAGCAGGGCAGACTGGACTCTTTAACCATGGCTAGGTAACCAGTCTAAGAGAAGGAAAACTCTGAATTCAAAACCTGTTAAACCCCGCTTAAGAAATTGACCTTGTGTCGCATCCTGCTCGTGTGGAGGGGTTGGTAAGTATATATATATATATATATATATATATATATCATACAATTTTTTTAGACCTTTTTACAGCTAGAAATTAGTAAACCAATTGGCCTAGGACTAGGCCTAACATTGGTCAATAATCTACACACACAAACTATGTGGAGGCACTTGTGGTGCAATAGCTATGGTCATAGAACATAACTGTTAAATGTAATGAATATGTAAATACCTTGGTACCCACTCACTATAGATCTGATTGGACAGTGTCATGTATAAATATTCGACACTGTTGTGGTACAAGCGCCTAAGCCTAAGCCTACCAGCCTTAACTTACTCGCCAGACTACCCACGACTGCTCGGAAGATGTACTGCTATTCGACGTACCAGCTACTACTGCGATAATATACCAAATACCAACTTCATAATATATCCCTTAACCCGGATATATCAAAGTCCAAATACATAAATATAATAAGTTATAACATAGATACTATGATATTTACCATGTGAACTGATGTAATG
Organism: Doryteuthis pealeii; assembly: GCA_023376005.1. Classification (NCBI taxonomy): domain Eukaryota; kingdom Metazoa; phylum Mollusca; class Cephalopoda; order Myopsida; family Loliginidae; genus Doryteuthis; species Doryteuthis pealeii. The sequence continues at coordinate 19,303,131 of CM042180.1, read as the reverse complement.
AATATGTAAATACCTTGGTACTCCCTCACTATAATCTGATTTGACAGCGTCATGTATAAATATTGGACACTGTGGTGATACCGGTGCCTAAGCCTAAGCCTACTAGCCTAAACTTACTCACCAGACTACACCACGACTGCTCGGAAGATGTACTGCTATTTGACATACCAGCTACTACTGCGATAATATACCAAATACCAACTTCATAATATATCCCTTAACCCGGATATATCAACTGTATTAAGCCACAGCCAACAGGTTGGGCACCAAAAGGTTAACAATTGTATACATCTTATTAGGCTGCAGGTTCAATCCTGGTCAAGGGCAAGAGTAACATCCTATTATAATGGAGATTGTGTGTTTTTCTGTCTGTAACCGAAACTAAATCACTACTCAAGTCACAATTCCTTAGTAATTGACGTCACATTCACCATGAATTTATCCTATTTTAACCTCAATTATTGATAAATTGTTTTACATTATTTATACTGTTAACCATATCTACATACATAACTAATGCAATTGTATTTATATATACAACAAAATAGCGGTTTTACAGTGTGAACGGGAAGGCTAATTTGCATATTGATATTAGAAATGTAATTTTAATAAATATATGCTTAGTATTATTGGTTTCTAACTGTTTGATTTTATTTTAATGAATATAAGCAAATCTCTTCAATTAATCTTAAATGAAATCCATTAACAAGAAAAGATAAGTGTCATTTTATTCTTTACTTCGTATTTTAACTAAATAGTTAAATTAGAAAAAATAACAATGAAGGACGGGAGTGATGGAAGAGTAAATTTCAGTTGTTCTATTTTTCGATTATACCCTCCTCTGTTTCAAATCTTTTTATCTGCATTCTTATTTAGTTTCATTAGCGTTTCTAATTTAATACGATATTTTATTACATTAAAACTTAAATACTTGCACCCGGAGGGTGCATATATTAGCTAGTTGTCATAAAAAAAATAAGTTTAGTAATAGTATAAATACCTTTATAATTATGTACTTCCAAATATTTGATTATATATATATATATATATATAAACCCAGTAATGTATCCTGTTTGTAAATTAGAGAGCCGTTTCTTTGGTGTAGTAGTCACATTTCCTGAAAGATAGAAAAAAAACAAACATGTTAATACTTTGAAATAATATTTTGATTTTAAAGTTACGAGGGTGAGTCAAAAAGTAATGCCATTTTATTTATTTCACGTAAAGTCTTTTATAAAACTAAGGCCTACATTGAGACACTAATGAGGCTCAGAACATGATCCAACTTTCCAATCGAAAATAGAAAAAGACGAAAAAAGAAAAAAAGAAAGAAAAAAAGAGTGAGAATGAGAGAGAGAGAGAGAGAGAGAGAGAGAGAGAGAGAGAGAGAGAGAGAGTTGATTCAAGATCATTATATGAAGGTGATTCAAAAAGTAATGCCATTTTATTTATTTCAAGTTATGTTTTTTTATAAAACTAAGGCCTACATTGAGTCCCTAAAGAGACTCCGAGCAAGAATCCGATGAGTAATACCCAACTTTCCAATCGACAATCTCCTGCTTCTGTATGATAATGCTCGACCACACACAAGCATCAGGACAAGGGAGAAAATCGCCTCATTGGAGTGGACAACTTTACTGCATCCTCCATACTCACCAGATTTAGTACCCTAAGACTATCATCTCTTCTGGCCCATGAAAGAGGGTTTGAGAGGCAAATGTTATTCCAGTGAAGAGGAAATGAAATTTGTAGTGAAGAATTGGCTCAAAGAACAGTCAACAGAATTTTACATGGCAGTGGTACATACTCTCATTCTAAGGTGAAACATTGCTATCGAGAAAAACATTGACTATGTGAAGAAGTAGGGATGTGATCCACAGAGGACCAGCTTCATTTTGATGTATGATACATATTCCTGTGTTGGTAATTATACCTTATTAGAAAGAAAGGACGAAAGGACATGCTACATACAAAAAATATAAGAAGGAGAGTAGGAGAAAGACGGGGATGGGGTGAAAACACGAAAACGATAACACTAATCTGTTTCAATCGTTGAGAAAAAGAAAGAAAAAAGAGTGAGAGAGAGAGAGAGAGAGAGAGTTGACATTATACGAAGGTGATTCAAAAAGTAATGCCATTTTATTTATTTCAAGTGATGTTTTTTTTTTAAAACTAAGGCCTACATTGAGACCCTAATGAGACTCAGAGCAAGAATCCGACGAGTAAGACCCAAATTTCCAATCAACAATGTCCTCCTTCTGTATGATAATGCTCGACCACACACAAGCATCAGGACAAAGGAGAAAATCGCCTCATTGGAGTGGACAACTTTACCGCATCCTCCATACTCACCAGATTTAGTACCTTAAGACTATCATCTCTTCTGACCCATGAAAGAGGGTTTGAGAGGCCTTAACGAGGCTCAGAGCATGACCCTACTTTCCAATCGACAATGTCTTCCTTCTGCATGAAAATGTTCGACCACACACAAGCATCAAGGACAAGGGAGAAAATCACCTCATTCAGGTGGGCAACTTTTATCACATCTCCCCCTCTAAAAACCTTCCATACTTTTTTTGATTTACAAATTAGAGACAACAACAATAAAATATATATATATAAACTAACTATCAATACATATATATATATACTATCTATCTATCTATCTATACATATATTATACAAACTATCTATCTATCTATATATATTATGTACAAATCTATCTATTAATCTATCTATGTACAATATCTATCTATTATCTAATTATCTATCTATGTAGCAATCTATCTATCTATGTACATATCTATCTTCTATCTATCTATCTATCTAATCTATATCTATCTATAATCTATCTATGTACAATATCTATCTATCTATCTATGTAATATCTATCTATTATCTATATCTATCTATCTATCTATGTAAATATCTATCTATCTATGTACAATATCTATCTATCTATCTATCTACAATATCTATCTATCTATCTATGTACAATATCTACTATATCTATCTACAATATTATCTATCATCTATCTATCAATATCTATTATCTATTATCTATCTATCTATCTATCTATCTATCTATCTATCTACAATATATTATTATCTATCTATCTATCTATCTATCTATCTATCTATCTATCTATGTACAATATCTATCTATCATTATCTATCTATCATATCTATCTATGTACAATATCTATCTATCTATCTATGTAAATATCTATCTATCTATGTACAATATCTATCTATCTATCTATCTATCTATCTATCTATCTATCTATCAATATCTATCTATCTATCTATCTACTCTATCTATCTATATATATATATATTATATATTATTTCTACATGTTTGAAGACTCCTCTAAAACCAATATCTTCTATATTACTTCCTGTACATACATACATATCTTTGATTAAGTTTAATTTACAAATCAGAGACAACAACAACAATAAAAAAAACACAAAAAATTATAACAATAAAACAATTTCATTCTTACCATTTCTTTGTTAAGCAATCAGATTTTTTTTGTTTTCTTTCCTTATTAAGTCAGAATCTTTTCACATTTTCACAATTCTCTTGGGCGTTATATCTCAATTGTCAGTATCGCAATTCAAATACTCTGGGACCTTTTGTGAAGTAAAACAGAGACCCGTGGATAAGAAGAGGGGGGACCCCTATAAATAACACGACATATTTACCTGTGGCATCGACACCCACTTTTCTTCAGTAGAAGAAGATTCTTTCTTTTTCACCTGAGGGAATTTAGAAGCTGATTCCTTCAATAAACCAAAAACCTCGCCACCCAACCACCCACTAGTGAAATTCCAAATGAGAACCATGTGCAACCTCATTTTTATTTGTTTGTTTTTGGGTTTTTTGTTGGTTTTTTTTTTTTTTTTTTTTTTTTTATTGGTGAAAGAACTTCCTCTAACTCAATTACTTACTAAATAGTTTAGTAGGGCACTCTGACTTTTTTTAACACATTCTTCCGCTTCCACTATTATTGGAGATACTCAAAAGTGCACAATTCCTCTTGAAACACTTTTCTCTTTTTTTTTCTTTGTTTTTTGTTATCTCAAAGGGAAAACTGCTCAGTTTTAAAATCTTAGGTATCCTATCTATTTATCTACTATCTTTCGATAGACTACTTATATAGGGTATCTATCTATTTATTATCTATCTTCGATATACTTAATATAAAATCTTAGGGTATCTATTATTTATATCTATCTTTCGATAATACCTTATATATAAAATCTTAGGGTATCTTCTATTTATTATCTATCTTTCGATAAACCTACCTTATATATAAAATCTTAGGGTATCTATCTATTTATCTATCTATCTTTCGATAAACCTACCTTATATATAACTAGCAAATATATGCACCCTCCGGGTGCAAGTATTTAAGTTTTAACGTAATAAAATATTACATTAATTAGAAAGGCTAATTAAACTAAATAAGAATACAGATAAAAAAATTTGAAACAGAGGGAGTATAATAAAAGATTTGAAACAGAGGGAGTATAATAAAAAATGGAACAACTGAAACTTACTCTTCCATCACTCTCGTCTTTCATTGTTATTTTTTCTAATTTAAGTATTTAGTTATAAGAGGAAGTAAAGAATAAAATGACAGTTATTTCATCTTGTTAATGGGTTTCATTTAAGATTCATTGAAAGATTTTTGCTTATATTCATTAAAATAAAACCAAACAGTTAGAAATCAATAATACTAAGCACATATTTATTAAATTCGATTTTTTAATATTAATATGCAAATTAGCCTTCCCGTTCACACTGTAAACCGCTATTTTGTTGTATATATAAATACAATTGCATGTTGTCAGTATGTAGACATAGTTAACAGTATTAATAATGTAAGACAATTTTATTAATAATTGAGGTTTAGATAAAAATAAAATCATAGAGAATGTGATGTCAATAACTAAGAGAATTGTGACTTGAGTAGGAATATAGTTTCGGTTACAGACAGAAAAACACACAATCTCCATTATAATAAGAAATCTTCATCTATCTATCTTTCGATAAACCTACTTATATATAAAATCTTAGGGTATCTATCTATTCATCTATCTATCTTTCGATAAACCTACCTTATATATAAAATCTTAGGGTATCTATCTATTTATCTATCAATCATTCGATAAACCTACCTTATATATAAAATCTTAGGGTATCTATCTATTTATCTATCTATCTTTCGATACCTGCCTTATATATCAGGGGCCGGGTTAGCTCAGTCGGTTAGAGCGTTCGCTAGAAACCAAAGGTTCCTAGTTTGATACGGTCCTCGCCAACTCAGCGTTGAGTAGCACAGGGATCTGATGGTAGGTGTGTGCTCCCCTCAGACGCCAAACAATCTCCTTGGTCTCAATAAACTACCTTATATATAAAATCTTAGGGTATCTATCTATTTATCTATCTATCTTTCGATAAACTACCTATATATAAAATCTTAGGGTATCTATCTATTTATCTATCTATCTTTCGATAAACCTACCTTATATAAAATCTTAGGGTATCTATCTATTTATCTATCTATCTTCGATAAACCTGCTTATATATAGGGGCTGGGTTAGCTCAGTCGGTAGAGCGTTCGGCTAGAAACCACAAGGTTCCTAGTTCGATACCGGTCCTCGCCAACTCAGCGTATGAGTAGCACAGAGATCTGTGCGGTAAAGTAAGGAGCTGATGGTAGGTGTGGTCCCACTCAGACGCCAAAAACAATCTCCTTGGTCTGATAACTATTATATATAATCTTAGGGTATCTATCTATTATTTTTATTATCTTTCGATAAACTACCTTATATATAAAATCTTAGGGTATCTATCTATTTTTCTATCTTTCGATAAACTACTTATATATAAATCTTAAGGGTATCTATTATTTATCTATCTATCTTTCGATAAAATCTAGGTATCTCTATTCCTATAATAGATCTTAGGGTATCTATCTATTTTCTATTATCTTTCGATAAACCTACCTTATATATAACTAGCAAATATATGCACCTCCGGGTGCAAGTATTTAAGTTTTAACGTAATAAAATATTACATTAATTAGAAGGCTAATTAAACTAAATAAGAATACAGATAAAAAATTTGAAACAGAGGAGTATAATAAAAATTTGAAACAGAGGGAGTATAATAAAATGGAAACTGACAACTTACTCTTCCATCACTCTCGTCTTTCATTGTTATTTTTTCTAATTTAAGTATTTAGTTATAAGAGGAAGTAAAGAATAAAATGAAGTTATTTCATCTTGTTAATGGATTTCATTTAAGATTATTGAAGAGATTTTTGCTTATATTCATTAAAATAAAACCAAACAGTTAGAATCAATAATACTAAGCACATATTTATTAAATTCGATTTTCAATATTAATATGCAAATTAGCCTTCCCGTTCACACTGTAAACTGCTATTTTGTTGTATAATATATACAATTGCATGTTGTCAGTATGTAGACATAGTTAACAGTATTAATAATGTAAGACAATTTTATTAATAATTGAGGTTTGATAATAATAAAATCATAGAGAATGTGATGTCAATAACTAAGAGAATTGTGACTTGAGTAGGAATATAGTTTCGGTTACAGACAGAAACAACAATCTCCATTATAATAAGAAATCTTCATTATCTATCTTCGATAAACTACTTATTATAAAATCTTGGGTACTATCTATTCATCTATCTATCTTTCGATAAACCTACTTATATATTCTTAGGGTATCTTATCTATTTTCTATCTATCTTTCGATAAACCTACTTATATATAATCTTAGGGTATTCTATCTATTTATCTATCTATCTTTCGATAACCTACTTATATATAATCTTAGGGTATCTATTATTTATCTTCTATCTTCGTAAACTGCCTTATATATCAGGGCCGGGTTAGCTCAGTCGTAAGCGTTCGGCTAAACCACAAGGTTCCTAGTTTCGATACCGGTCCTCGCCAACTCAGCGATGAGTAGCACAGGGATTGTGGGTAAGTAAGGAGCTGATGGTAGGTGTGGCGTCCACCTCAGACGCCAAAACAATCTCCTTGGTCTCGATAAACCTACCTTATATATAAAATTTAGGGGTATCTATCTATTTATCTATCTATCTATCTTTCGATAAACCTACCTTATATATCAGGGGCCGGTTTAGCTAATAGGAGAAGATTTTTATAAATTGCATTGGACAATGATTTAATCATAAAAATCATTGGGACAATTTTAATATAAACACATTTGGCATGTTTATTAATAAAATACATTGGACAATGATCTTATCATAAAAATACATTGGACAATATTTTATCATAAAAATGCATTGGACAATGATTTTATCATAAAATGCATTGGACAATGATTTTATCAAAAATGCATTGGAACATGATTTTTTATAAAATGCATTGGAACATGATTTTATCATAAAAACGCATTGGACAATGATTTTACTATAAAAATGCATTGGACATGGTTTTATGCATAAATACATTGGACATATTTTATCATAAAATGCTTGGACATGTTTTATATAAAAATGCATTGAAATGAATTTTATCATAAATCTTGGAAATGATTTATAAAAATTGCATGGACTGTCTTTGAAATAAAATATCTGGAAAATGATTTTATCATAAAAGAAGTGCAATAATTTTATTATAAAAATGAAACATTTTGATATAAAAATAAATTGAACAATAACTTTTCTATAAAAATGATTGGACAATGATTTTACAATAAAAATGATTGGACAATGATTTTGCTAATAAAATGCACTGGACATTATCATAAAATGTACTTGGACAATGATTCTTATATAAATGTATTGACAATGGTTTTGCTATAAATCCCTTGATCATGATTTTTACTATAATGCCATTAATAATGATTTTTA
>CM042180.1:19278227-19295103 GCA_023376005.1 Doryteuthis pealeii | reverse complement strand
GCTTCGTTATCTATCTATTCTTTCGATTAAAACCTGCCTGTTGATATAATTCAGGGGCTGGGTTAGCTCAGTCGGGTCGTTGGGACTCTAAGCCGTACATTCGGCTTAGAATACCACAATTCCTAAGTCTGATACCGGTCTCGCCGAATCTCAGCGTAGCAAGACTACACAGAGATTCTGGTCACGCTCTGACTGTTGCCTGCGGCTAAAAGTATGAAGAATGAGTCTGATAGTGGTAGGTGGTCGGTACGCGGCTATGCCTCGGATCAGTCTTCCCACCTCAGACGCCAAGACACAATCTCCGTAGGTCGTTCTTCGATTTAAAGCCTACTTATATATAAATCTAGGCCTCGCCAAACTTACACCGTCGTTACTCTATCTATCTTAATCTATCTTCTATAACCTACCTTATATATAAAATCTTGTGCAGTATCTATTTATTTATCTATCTTTCGAGAAACCTACCTTAATTCATAAAATCTTTAGGCAGGTATCTATCGTGATTAATACTATCTATCTTTCAATAAACCACTATATATAAAATCTAGGGTCCTATCCTATCTACTTATTATCTACTCTATCTTCCCATAACCTACCTTAATATTTTAACTCTTAGCACACGTATCTATCTATTTATCTATCTATCTTTCGAAATAAAACCACCTTATATATAACTAGCAAATATATGCAAGACCCTCCGGGTGCAAGTATTTAATGTTTAACTAATTAAAAAATTATTACACTAATTAGAAAGGCTAATTATAACTTAAATAAGAATACAGACCTTCAGAAAAAAAATAAAAAACATTTGAAACCAGAGGGAGTATAATAAAAAGGATCTTTAGAAAACCCCGCAGAGGACGTATAATAAAAAATGGAACCAACAACCTGGAAACTTACTACTTCCATCACGCTCGTCTTCCATGTTATTTTTTCTAATTTACAGTATTGTTATAAGAGGAAGTAAGAAAAACATGACAGTTAATTCTCTTGTTAATTGGATTTCATTTAAGATCATTGAGAATTTGCTATATTCATTAAAATAAAACCAAAACTTAGAAATCATAATACTAAGCACTATTTATTAAATTCATTTCAAGATTTAATATGCAAATTAGCCTCCCGTTCCCACTGTTAAACTGTACTTTTTTTGATTATAATTTAATATTACATGCATGTTGGGTCAGTATGGTAGACATAGTTAACCCTGTATTATATTAAATGATAAGACAATTTTATTAATAATTGAGGTTTAGATAATAATAAATCATAGAGAATTTGTCATCGTCAATAACTAAAGAATTGTGATTGAGTAGGAATATATTTCGGTCTACAGGACAGAAGAAAACAGAAACACACACCAATCTCCATTATAAAACCAAGAAACTACTCATCTACTATCTTTCGATAAACCTACCTGTTATATATAAAATCTTAGGGTATCATCTATTCAATTCTATCTATTCTTTCGATAAACCCCTAACCCCCTTAAATATTTATTAAAAATTTCTTAGCGTATCTACTCTATTTATTCCTATCTATCTTGTCCGAGTTAAACCTACCTTATATATAAGAATCTTTAGGGTATCTATCTATTATTCTATTATTCTTTTCTATACCTACGCAGTGACTTATATTTTAATATTACTATATATAATAACTGCTTTTATATTTTATTTTATAAAAATTCTTAGGGCTATCTAATCTATTACGTCTATCGATCTTTCGATAAACCGGCCTTATATTCGGGCCGGGTTAGCATCAGTCGGATCTAGCCTAGAGCGCATGCGCTACTGAAGAACCACAAGGTTCCAGTCAGTTCGATTACGGTCCTCGCCAAGCTTCAGCGTGATGTAGTAGTGCACTGGGGATTTCTGTGCCGTGTACGCACTAATTTTAGGGTCAGGGAAATGAGTTAAGGAGTCTGCTCAGCCAACAGATGTAGGCTGTTCGGACGTCATCCCACGGTCTGCAGACGGCCAAAACAAACCCGTGGTTCTCGAATAAACCCTACTCCTTATAAATATAAATCTTAGCAAGGTATCTATCTATTTATCTATTCTATCTATCTTTCGAATCAACCTATATATCAGGGGCCGGTTTAGCTAATAGCGTCTAGAGGAATGATTTTAACATAAAAATGCACCATTGGACAATGATCGCGGCGGGAACCACGAACAGCGGTCCGAATTCCCTCCACGCGTCGGCGCCATTTATTCATAAAAAATGCATGGACAACAAATTTTATTATAAAACACACCATTGGACAATGATATACATTAAAAAATACAATCTGGACAATGACTTTCATAACTTTAAAAATTACATTGACAATGATCTTACATTAAAAAAATGCATCGATTTATGGACACATATGATATCATTAAAAAATGCATTGGACCCAATTGTTTGATTTGTCATAAAAAATGATGGACAAGTAGATCTATTATAAAAAGCATGTGAGACAATGATTATCATAAAAACGCAATTGGACAGATGATGCGCATCCCTCGCCGCATACCGTACGCCTCCCTCGCCGCCGCCGGATGTGCACTCCCTCTCAAGCGCGACTGTTTGTTCTACCTATAAAAATGCCCATGGACCAATGTATCATAAAATACAGATTTCTGGACAATGATCGCTTTTAATTCATAAAAAATGCAATGGACCATCAGTTCCTGTGTAATATTTTAACATTACTTTTTAAAAATGCATGTTCTTGGGCAGGTAGCTGATTTGTAGGCAACGAAATATAAGTTAAAAAGCATTGACAGGACCTTACTGAATTTTTTTCTTTAACTATTTAAAAATGCATCTTGTGTGACAATGATTTGGCAATATTAAAATAATCTGGACAACTTGAATTTTATCCATAAAAAAGAAGTTGCAATATAAATTTATTATAAATGCAACCACACTTTTGAAAATCTATATAAATAATACACCCTTGGAACAATGAACCTTTCATTATGAAAAAATCGTCATTGGGACAAATGACTTTGTACAATTAAAAATGACATTGGTGGCCACAAATGATTTTGACCTTTATTTTTTTTTTTCCACTTTATGCTATATATATTATCTATTGGAGAGCTTGTATCACAGGTTAAAAAGTATTGGACAATTATCCATTGCTTATCTTATATTATATAAATTTATGTACCTAATGGTTTGCCTATAAGAAATCCCTTAGATAAGGATGTATTTATCTATAAAAATGCATTAGATATATGATTGTTGTCCTAGCTCAACTTTTTCTTTGTGTAAACTGTGCGCCTCGGCGTCGGTTGTTTTTTGTCTGCTCCAACATTGGTAAGTAAACAGTAGATTAATGATCCTTTACTTAATAATATCAATGACCAATTTGATTTTTGCTATTAAAAATATGCACTGTGACAGAGCGATCAAAGAACACAGCAGGGACCCAATGATTTGCGATAAAATCCTTTAGATAATGTTTACTATTAAAAATGCTATTAGATAAGATGGTGTTTATATATATTATATATCATTAGATAAGATTCTTACTATAAAAATGCATCCGATTAATGATTTATAACTATAAAAACCACATTGACACATCATTTTGCTATGAGAAATATGCACGGGACAACGAGTTTGTACAATAAAAAATGCATTGGACAATGATTTTACTATAAACAACCACATTGGACACCAATGATTTTGCCTATAAAAAATCCCTGTAACTAATGATTTTACTATAAAAAATTGACAATCTAGATAGATGATGTTACTAAAAAACACAATTGGACAATGATTTTGCTATGAAAAATGCACTGGACAACGATTTACACAATAAAAATGCATTGGACAATGATTTTACTATTTTAAACACATGGACAATGATTTTGCTATGAAAAAATCCCTAGATAATGATTTACTATAAAATGCATTAGATAATGGATTTTATCTATAAAAATACACTGTTAGACTTAATGATTTTGCTATAAAAATGCCACTGGACAACGATTTTACTATAAAAAACACATTGGACAATATTTGCTAAAAAATCCCTTAGATAATGTTTTTACTATAAAAATGCATTAGATAATGATTTTACTATAAAAATGCATTAGATAATGATTCTTACTATAAAAATGCATTAGATAATGATTTTACTATAAAAACACATTGGACAATGATTTTGCTATGAAAATAGCACTGGACAACGATTTTACAATAAAAATGCATTGGACAATGATTTACTATAAAAAACACATTGGACAATGATTTGCTATAAAAATCCCTTAGATAATGATTTTACTATAAAATGCATTAGATAATGATTTACTATAAAAAACACATTGGACAATGATTTTGCTATGAAAAATGCAGGACAACGATTTTACAATAAAAAATGCATTGGACAATGATTTTACTATAAAAACACATTGGACAATGATTTTGCTATTAAAAAATCCCTTAGATAATGATTTTACTATAAAAATGCATTTAGATAATGATTTTACTATAGAATACATTAGATAATGATTTTACTTTAAAAAATGAATTGGACAATGATTTGCTATAAAAATGCACTGGACAACGATTTTACTATAAAAAACACATTGGACAATGATTTTGCTATAAAAATCCCTTAGATAATGTTTTTACTATAAAAATGCATTAGATAATGATTTTACATAAAACACATTGGACAATGATTTTGCTATGAAAATGCACTGGACAACGTTTTACAAAAAAATACATTGGACAATGATTTTACTAAAAACACATTGGACAATGACCTTACTATAAAAAATGCATTAGATAATGGTTTTTACTATAAAATGAATTGGACAATGATTTTGCTATAAAAATGCACTGGACAACGATTTTACTATAAAAATACACTGGACAATGATTTTACTATAAAAACACATTGGACAATGATTTTACTATAAAAATGCATTATATAATGATTTTACTATAAAACTAACAATACATTTGAAAAGTAGTATATTAATGTATTTGGCCATCTATAGCAGATAAACAAACTCTTTTTAATCTTAAGTCTAGATTATATCAGTAAGTTTTTTTTTTCAGTTTATATGATCAAGTTAGTGAATTTAGTCTTATCTCTCCTCTAGCATATGTCTACTAAATCTACCAAAATTCAAAAATATCTACCATAATCCTTTTTGAGTGTGTATGCGTGTGTGTGTGTGCAATTAGAATCAGTTATAGAAATCTTTTTTCCTTTTTTTTATAATGAAAAAAACAAAATTGAGTGACCCCAATTCTATGTCTGACATATGATAATGTAAGATATGTTGGGCAATTCTCTTATAAAAATGCATTGGACAGGTGATTTTACTATGAAAAATGCATTGAACAGTGATTTTACTATAAAAATGCTTGGGACAATGATTTTGTTATAAAAATGCATTGAAAATGATTTTTACTATAAAAATGCATTGGACAGTGATTTTACTATAAAAAATGCTTGGGACAATGATTTTGTTATAAAAATGCATTGAAAATGATTTTTACTATAAAAATGCATTGAACAGTGATTTTACTATAAAAATGCTTGGGACAATGATTTTTATAAAAATGCATTGAAAATGATTTTACTTATAAAAAATGCATTGAAAATGATTTTTACTATAAAAATGCATTGGACAGTGATTTTACTATAAAAATGCTTGGGACAATGATTTTGTTATAAAAATGCATTGAAAATGATTTTTACTATAAAAATGTATTGAAAATGATTTTTACTATAAAAATGCTTTGGACAATGATTTTTTATAAAAATGCATTGAAAATGATTTTTACTATAGAAATACATTGGACAATGGTTTTGTTATAAAAATGCATTGAAAATGATTTTTACTATAGAAATACATTGGACAATGATTTTTACAATAGAAATGCATTGGACAATGATTTTTACTATAAAAATGCATTAGAAATGATTTTTACTATAAAAATGCATTAGAAATGATTTTTACTATAAAAATGCATTAGAAATGATTTTTTTACTATGAAAATGGCATTGGACAATGATTTTTTACTAATGAAAATGCATTGGACAATGATTTTTACTATAAAAATGCATTGGATAATGATTTTTACTATAAAATGCATTGGACAATGATTTTTACTATAAAAATGCATTAGAAATGATTTTACTATAAAAATATATTGGACAATGATTTTTACTATAAAAATGCATTAGAAATGATTTTACTATAAAAATATATTGGACAATGATTTTTACTATAAAAATGCATTAGAAATGATTTTTACTATACAAATGCATTAGAAATGATTTTTACTATAAAAATGCATTGGACAATGATTTTACTATAAAAAAAAGCATTTAAAATTTGTTAGTAGTATGTTAAAATATTTGGCTATACCAGTAGATTTTTTTTTTAAGTTTGCATGATCATGTTAGTGAATTTAGTCTTATCTCTCCTCTAGCACACGTCTACTAAATTTACCAAAATTCAAAAATATCTATGGTACTTCTTTTTGAGTGTGTGTGTGTGTGTGTGTGTGTGTGTGTGTGGTGTGTGTGTGGAATTAGAATCACTTATAGAAAATTTTTTTTTTTCCTTTTTATGCAACAACAAAAAAAAAAAAGAATATGAGTGAACCGAACTCTACGTCTGACACTTGATGATGTGAGATGTGTTGGCAAAATAATTCAGAAAGTGAGGAACAGAAAGAAAAAAAAAAAAAAAAGAAATCTTTATAAAAATTAACCGTTGTACCCAGTTATTTCTCGCAAACGGCGTTATCGCAGTAGACAGAATTCCATCAAGTTGTTCCTAAACCTTGGTAGCGCCAATATATATTTGTTCAGTGGTTTTAGGGTGAATCATCAGTCTAAGAGATTCTTGTATATGTTGTGAATGGGAATGCTGTTCGAGGGATGGGGAAGATATGGGGATCCCCCAAATTTCAGGCGTGAGGCCAAATCTAGGATTCTTGGTGGCCCCGGGCAAGCTGAACTTTTAAAGTATAGTATTATCCTATTTATTTACGCTTTACAGTAAGAAAAATAAATATATAAGTATAAAAAGTAGATAAAAATATGCAGGTAAAAGAAAACATTATCTAAACAGCATAATTTACTTACTTAGCAGATTATGCCATATATATATATATATATATATATACCAACCCCTCCATACGAGCAGGATGTGACACAAGGTCAATTTCTTAAGCAGAGTTTAACAGGTTTGAATTCAGAGTTTTCCTTCTACTAGACCGGTTGCCTAGCCATGGTTAAAGAGCCCAGTCTGCCCTACTATTTATCCATAGCTGGAGGGAGAGTAGGATTCATACCTTTCCCAAGGGTATTAGCACTAAGTGAAATGCAATTACCACATCCAGGATTTGAACTCGGGGCGACAAGTCCATTTCCCATGACCCCTCCGTACGAACAGGATGCAACACAAGGTCAATTTCTTAAGCAGAGTTTAACAGGTTTGAATTCAGAGTTTTCCTTCTACTAAACTGGTTACCTATCCAAGGTTAATGAGCCCAGTCTGTCCTACTACTTAACTGATAACTGGAGGCAGAATATATGGATTCATACCTTTCCCAAGAGTACTAGCACTAGCACTTTTTTAAAACACATTTTTTTACACTCTTTTTTCTGTTTAACCTATACATGGGATCCTAACAGGTACTACCACTCTAATATTTTAATGTGTGTTTATTAAGAGTTTTTACACATGGTTATATTATATCATGGCTGGTTTAGCTCAAGGTTCCTGGTTCGATACCAGCCCTTGCTAACTCAGCGTATAAGTAGCACAGGGATCTGTGTGGTAAAGTGAGGAGCTGATGTTAGGTGTAGCACTCCACATCTGATGCAAATACCAACTCCTTGGTCTAGCACTAGTGAAAAGGGGATAGACTCCCTCACTGTCTAGCTGATACCGTCATTAGGCCACCCCATCAAATTTTATATATCATATGAAGTATTAATATCTATTAATAATTATTTTCAAACAGATCTATTTGAACCTTAGATGGAATCTTAAAAGGTACTGCCACTCTCGGTCAGAGTGTACCTGGGAGTAATGGCAATGAAAATCTACTCTACACTGCCCAGAGTGCCTGACCTGGAGCCTCTTTACAAGGTATAGTTTAGTGTCATATTCAGAACACCTCTTTTTTAGGGAGCATCTTACCTTCTACAGGTGATATAAGTCCTTGTTATATACCATACTCTGCTGGGTATATATATCCATACTCTGCTGGGTATATATGTCATGGATGGAGAAGTTATCCCCCAGATATCATAGAAACAATACAATACTCACCGTCGCAGTGGGATTCTAACTACCGTTGAGTCAGTCGAGGGCTTAGTCTCAATAGATCGCAGTGTGGTGGCTGCTCTACTAAGTACGACACCCCGAGCCTGAAGTCAAGTGGTCTACGAGTGATCCCTCGTTTCACGCTCCATGGGGGGTTCGAAACAAGACAGCGACGGCAAAATCTCGTCTGTTGTGGATGTCAAGTCAGTTGGCCTGTTCGCGCACGCCGCCGTGTATGCAACGACGACAAGCCACACCCGACGGATGGTAAATTGCCACGCCGAACACAACAGCCGCCGCTACTAGCGACAGACATAACTTCTACAATGGAGAAGGGGATCCGTATCTGGTTCTCTATTCTTTTTTATGAGAGGCACCCGTGGTTGTGCCCTCATATTTGATTGTCTATTTCTTCTGTTATGGGAGATATGAGAAAAGGCATGGTCAGCTATAAACAGATTGTCATATATATATATATATATATATATATATATATATATGTGTGTGTGTTTTTTTATAGTTTGTTTGAAGCATTGTATGTATGTGTAAAATATAAATTTGAAGGCAATTTACAATGCAATTGAATAGGTGTTGAAAATGATGTTTATTTACCTTTTTATTCCTAAATATTTTCGGGATAAATCCCATCATCAGAGGTCATAGAAGTACTTGTGTTTTTTAGTACTTATCCCACGGCACTGGCATAATCATTTGTTGTTACTAAGTTGAAGGAACGCCAGATATTTGAAATATTCGGGTCTTTCCATGATGACATATTGGCCCGTTTGTACGTGCGCTCGTGCAGTTTCTTCGAAATTCTTTTAATTTTTTTTTTTTTTGACTATAAATTAAGCCTCGCTCAGGCGTAGTGAAATAAGGTTTTTTTTTTATAGTTTGTTTGAAGCATTGTATGTATGTGTAAAATATAAATTTGAAGGCAATTTACAATGCAATGGAATAGGTGTTGAAAATGATGTTTATTTACCTTTTTATTCCTAAATATTTTGGGATAAATCCCATCATCAGAGGTCATAGAAGTACTTATGTTTTTAGTACTTATCCCACGGCGCAGGCGTAATCATTTTTATTATTAAGTTGAAGGAACGCCGTGGGATAAGTACTAAAAAACACTTCATTAAAAAAAGTACTTCTATGACCTCTGATGATGGGATTTATCCCGAAAATATTTAGGAATAAAAAGGTAAATAAACATCATTTTCAACACCTATTCCATTGCATTGTAAATTGCTTTCAAATTTATATTTTATATATATATATATATATATATATAAAGCAATCTACAGACGTGTGTTTTGGGGTTTACCCCTTATCAGTGCAGCTATACGAATATAGTAAATCATCTTCATATATATATATATATATGAAGATGATTTACTATATTCTGCCGCTGTAGTAGTTTCAAACCTTCTACAGTAGTATTCAGTTCTTCATTTGAAGTCAATTTTCCTTTGCAAGGGTCCTTTGCGAGGGTCCTTTGCGAGGGTCCTTTGCTCCCTCAGCCACTTGCCAGATAGCACACCTTGTACAACTAATTAATTAAGGAATGAATAATAAAAAAAACAGGAAGAAGTAAATAAATAAAGCTTGAATACTATTCTGTGAGTTATAAATAGTAAATTCCATCCTGCCGATTCCATCCCAAAGACTTTGAAGATTCTTCAAGGAAGCAGGAAAAAGAAATTAACAGCATAAATGCTTCTTTTTCTCTTTCTTTATCTCTTTCTTTCTTTCTTTCTTATACAACAGCCATTTTTCATCACCCCTTCATAATAGTTAACAAGCTTGTCTGACAAAACAATTACTACATAAGATGCCTCTTACTTAAATAAGGATTTTAATATTCTTCAATGATTTTATAATAAAAATATATTGGAGAATAATTTCAATATAAAAGTGCATTGGACAATGATTTATTATAAAAATGCATTGGACAAATGATTTTACGATAAAAAAATTGGACAATGATTTTATTAAAAATGCATTGGACAATGATTTTATTGTAAAAATGCACTTGGACAATGATTTTATTATAAAAATGCATTGGACAATGATTTTATTGTAAAAATATGCATTGGACAATGATTTTATCATAAAATGCATTGAACAATGATTTATTATAAATCACTTGGACAATGATTTTACTATAAAAATGCATTCGTCAATGATTTTACTATAAAAATGCATTGGACAATGATTTTACTATAAAAATGCATTGACAATGATTTTACTATAAAAATGCATTGAACAATGATTTTACTATAAAAATGCATTGGACTTATATAAAAATGCATTGGACATGATTTTACTTAAAAAATGCATTGGTCAATGATTTTACTATAAAACATGCATTGAAACAATGATTTACTATAAAAAATGCATTGGACAATAATTATTATAAAAATGCATTGGACAATGATTATTGTAAAGATGCATTGACAATGATTTTATTGTAAAAATTTGGACAATGATTTATTATAAAAATGCATTGGGCAATGATTTTACTAGGAAAATGCATTAGACAATGATTTTATATAAAAATGCATTGAACATGATTTTATAAAAAATGCATTGGACAATGATTTATTATAAAAATGCATTGGACAATGTTTTTACTATAAAAATGCATTGGAAAATGATTTTACTATAAAATACTTTGGATAATAATTTTATTATAAAATACATTGGACAATGATTTTACAATAAAAATTTATTAGGACAATGATTTTACTATAAAAATGCATTGGACAATGATTTTACAATAAAAATGCATTGGACAATGATTTTACAATAAAAATGCAATGGACAATGATTTTATTATAAAAATGCATTGGACAATGGTTTTACTAGGAAAATGCATTGGACAATGATTTTACTAGGAAAATGCATTAGACTATGATTTTATTATAAAAATGCATTGAACAATGATTTTACTATAAAAATGCATTGGACAATGATTTTATTATAAAAATGCATTGGACAATGATTTTATTATAAAAATACTTTGGATAATAATTTTATTATATCAAATTCATTGGACAATGGTTTTACAATAAAAATTTATTGGACAATGATTTTACTATAAAAATGCATTGGACAATGAATTTACTATAAAAAGGCATTGTCCAATGATATTACATAAAAGGGCATTGTCCAATGATTTTATTACATAAAAGGCATTGTCCAATGATTTTACTAAAAAATACATTGGGTAATTATTTTAATATAAAAAAAGAATTGGACAATGATTCTACAATAAAAATGCATTGGACAAGATTTTACTAGAAAAACATATTGGACAATGATTTTACTATAAAAATGCATTGCAAATTATGTAGTAGTCTATCAAAACCTTTGGCTGTCCATGAAGAACAGACAGAAAAATTCCTTCTCTTTATTAACATAGATTCTCTTTATGATAATACTGTATTTTCATTGGTTGGCAGAGATCATGTGATATCTACCCTTTAACAAATTCCAATTTGCCCAGCCATTTTCCATAATCATTTATTTTTGTTTTGGAAAACTGCCTGAAAGATACGAAATCAAGTTTATCAATTATTCATCTTCACCAATCAAAATGGAATCTTATTTTCGTTTCACAAATATCAAATATGGATGACCAGAAGGGCAATAATGTCTAAATTTTGACGTTTCAGTTTCCAGATATAGGGTTCACTTTTTAGCAGAATTTCCTCAAAGCTCTGCAGCTGCACATTAGGGTAGGTTGATTTTTCACTTCTTTTTAAGATATCAAATTCTTTCAAACAGCTAAAGTTATAGGTTGCTATAATAAATATTGATACCAAACATAAGATCTCTTACTTGCACCATTGTTTGAGGAAATAACAGGTCGTCAGTTAAAATGCACTAAAAATCCTTGTTTTCGCAATATCTGGTCCAGAAATATTCATCTTCAATCAAAATGCTATGTTATTTTCATTTCTCAAATATTAAATATGGATGACCAGAAGGGCAATAATGTCTAAATTTTGACGTTTCTGTTTCCAGATATAGGATTCACTTTTTAGCAGAATTCCCTCAAAGCTCTGCAGCTGCACATTAGGGTAGATTGATTTTTCACTTTTTTAAAAAGATATTCTCTCAAACAGCAAAAATTGTATGTTGGTACAATGAATACTGATACCAAAAACTAGATCTCTTTCTTGCACACTTGTTTGAGGAAATAACATAAAAAATCAGTTAAAATACACTAAAATCCTTGTTTGGCCCAAGAATATTGGAAATTCCATAACCAATTATCTCCCCCGCCGCCGGGGGGGGGTTACCAACATCGTATGTTGGCGCGAAAAACCAAAAACTTCACTTATCGAAAAGCAGTTACTGGACGAGAGACATAAAAACACCAAGCTCTCATTACCTAGCCCAAACCAGGGCCCACTTATCACAGCACTCTACAACCAGCTCACTTCTAAAGCATTGTATCAGCATACGTTAAAAGGCCGGTACAATAGCACACTTACTGAAGGATGAGAAACTACCGAGACAAAGCGTCTTATCAACATTTCCTACCAACGAAAAGAATACCATTACTCCAAGAAAATTACTAACTCAGATAAGTCCTGTAGCAAATACCATTAAAATTTGCAACAATTTTATGTAATTTGTGTCAATACAAGTGTCTGCATTTATTTTCGTGTTTGTTCCTTCTTTGTCCGACAATTTGCCCACAACTACGGAGAAATAAGAGCTCCTTCGAAAACCATAAAGAAATTGGTTAAAAAATTTAGCAATTTCAATATTTGAAACAGAAATTTATTTTATTAAGATAAAATGAATTAGATATAAATAGAATTAAAATTAGATCTCTTACTTGCACCATTGTTTGAGGAAATAACAGGTCGTCAGTTAAAATGCACTAAAAATCCTTGTTTTCGCAATATCTGGTCCAGAAATAATTCATCTTCAATCAAAATGCTATGTATTTTCATTTCTCAAATATTAAATATGGATGACCAGAAGGGGAGTAAAGTCTAAATTTTGACATTTCTGTTACCAGATATAGGATTCACTTTTTAGCAGTATTCCCTCAAAGCTCTGCAGATACACATTAGGGTAGGTTGATTTTTCACTTATTTTTAAAATATCAAATTCTCTCTAAACAGCAAAAGTTGTGTTGGTACAATCAATACTGATACCAAAAACTAGATCTCTTACTTGTACACTTGTTTGAGGAAATAACATCAAAGATCAGTTAAAATACACTAAAATCCTTCTTTTTAAACATTTGGCCCAGAAATTGGTTAGAAAATTTTGCAATTTCAATATTTGAAACAGAAATTTATTTTATTAAGATAAAAGGAATTAGATATAAATAGAATTAAAATTAGATCTTTTATTTCAAAATGGCGGCTTAAAAATGTTTTCTTTTTTTGTTGAAAAATAAAAATAAATATTTTTTCTTTTAACCATCACCATTTACAACTGTCCCCCCCCCCCCATAAGTCAAATAATACTATAAGTAGGGGTGGGCACATTAAAATCAAATTTTTAATATTCAATACGCAAAATTAGCCTTCTGATTCACAATGTAAACCGCTGTTTTGTTGTATATATAAATGCAATTGCATGTTATTAGTATGTAGATATGTTCAACAGTATTAATAATATAAAACAATTTTAATAATTGAGGTTTAGATCAAAATAAAATCATGGAGAATGTGGCATAAATAACTAAAGGAATTGTCACTTGACGAGTAATATAGTTTCAGTTACAGACAGACAAGCACACAATCTCCATTATAATAAGATTTAATATTGAAACTTCACCATAAGATACATCTAATGGCGACATTCTAATTTTTGAGCTGTGGGAAATGTAGAGTACCTCTTCATAAACATTTCTCCCAGATCCACTCGGACACAGACTGATAGTACTTGTAAGGGTCCCATTTATGGGTCAATTTGATCTGTTTGAAAATTATTTGTATTGGATAAGAATACTTGAAAATGTTTTCAAGTATTCTTATCCAATGCAAATTCTTATTTAGTTTCATTGTTACATAATTATTAGTCACCTAATATTTATGGCAATAGTGTAGAAATCAAAATGACCATTATAAGTTACAGCCCACGGCCTTGAAGGATGAGTGACAAGGCTTGACCTCAGTCCTAACCTTCCGGTGGATACCGTGAGAACTGGTAGAGAGGACCCTCTCTTCCGGTTTAGATAGTAAGTTTCAGTCGGTTAGAAGGTAGGAGCCGAGCTCGTAGGATGTAAGTATCACCTGCTCAGATGTCTGGGTTGGGGATTGAAAATAAAGTAACATCTAAGTAAATCAAAGTCTTGTGTTTATTACCTAAAAACTAACAATGACACAGGGCTTCTGATAAGGAGAAATCCCTAACAGAAACCAGACCCGAAGTCCAACAAAGTCCAGACCTTAGAAGAGACCAGACCAACAAAGTCCAGACTTAGAAGAGACCAGACCAACAAGTCCAGACCTTAGAAGAGACCAGACCAACAAAGTCCAGACCTTAGAAGAGACCAGGACCAACAAAGTCCAGACCAACTAAGATGAAGAAATAGCAAAGCCGGCCAGAAGAAAATACGACCAGAGATAAGAATTTAAGAAAGGGTATACAAACATCATTAACCTTTCTAATTTAATATATTTTATTACATTGAAACTTAAATACTTACACCTGGAGGGTGCATATATTTGCTAGTAAAATTAAATGGGAGAGTTTTCCAGGCATCCATAGAGTGTCTACATTGTCAGGTTACATACTAGGGTAGGTTAATTTTTCATTTTTTTAAAAATCAAATTCTTTCAAACAGCTAAAGTTATAGGTTGCTATAATAGATATTGATACCAAACATAAGATCTCTTACTTGCACCATTGTTTGAGGAAATAACAGGTTGTCAGTTAAAATGCACTAAAAATCTTTGTTTTCGCAACATTTGGCCCAGAAATAATTCATCATCTTCAATCAAAATGCTATGTTATTTTCATTTCACAAATATCAAATATGGATGACCAGAAGGGCAATAATGTCTAAATGTTGACGTTTCTGTTTCCAGATATAGGATTCACTTTTTAGCAGAATTCCCTCAAAGCTCTGCAGCTGCACATTAGGGTAGGTTGATTTTTCACTTTAAAAAAAAAAAATTCTCTCAAACAGCAAAAGTTGTGTTGGTACAATGAATATTGATACCAAAAACTAGATATCTTACTTAATTTGATAAAATATTTTCCTCTAATTCTCTTTTACTCCTGTTTTCTCCCTTTCTCACTGGTGTTCCTAAAAAAAATTTTCAGTCTGGTCATGCACCGGGTATTTTTTCATATTAGTCTCGGTAATATCCTTTGGAAATAGGTAGGGAATAGTGTACGCTTTGAACCAATGGTTTGTTTCTTTCCTTTTTTCTTCCCTTTTTTTTTGTTGTTGTTGTTTTCAAAAATGAAGCCTATCCTTGATTTTGTCTTTCCTTAAGGTTAAACTAATTTATGGGAAGGAGTGTTTTGTGGTTAAAAGAAACATTTTCTTGTTAACCACTTCTTAGAGGAAAGGATTGCCTTGATACCATTTATTTTTCAAAATGTTCTTGCATTATCAAAGCAAAAACAATTTTTTTTTCACTGGGGTAAAATAAGATGACAAAATTCTTGGATTAACATATGAAATCTTGCTTTGACAATGTTACTCAACAATATATTCATCTTGTGTTTACAAGAAATGTTAGAGATAATTAGATTCCCGGATAGGAAAAATATATTGAATAAGGTCGATGAATTTCTGGGGAAATGCCAACACAGATTGCATAACTCATTAAAGTATTATTAAGATTAATATCTTATTATAATGGAGATTGTGTGTTTGTCTGTCTGTAACCGAAACTATATTACTATACAAGTCACAATTCCCTTTAGTTATTTACATCACATTCTCCATGATTTTATTCTTAATTTAAACTTCAATTATTAATAAAATTGTTTTACATAATTAAGACTGTTGACCATATCTACATACTAATAACATGCAATTGTATTTATATATACAACAAAATAGTGGATTACAGTGTGAACGGGAAGGCTAATTTACATATTGATCTTAAAAATTTGATTTTAATAAATATATGCTTAGTATTATCGATTTCTAATTTTTTGGTTTTATCTTATTGAATTTGAGCAAAAATCTCGTGGATAAATCTTAAAAGAAATCCATTAACAAGAAGAAATAACTGTCATTTTATTCTTTACTTCCTATTTTAACTAAAGAGTTAAATTAGGAAAATTTACCACTGAAAGACAGGAGTAATGGAAAATGATGGAAGAGTTGGTTTCAAAGTTGTTCTATTTTTCAATCATACCCCCTCTGTTTCAAATCTTTTTATTTGCATTCTTATTCAGTTTCATTGGCCGACGCTGCAGTGTTTCGATCTATTAATTAGATCATCTTCAGGGCATTTGTTGGTATATGGAAGGTAATAGGAATTTTTTTATCATAGAATACCAGAAAAGTGAGTGATAGTCCTTGTTTATATTGTGTGTGTATCGAAAAGAAAGCATAGTGCATTTTTTAAGTGTGT
>CM042180.1:19255727-19275727 GCA_023376005.1 Doryteuthis pealeii | reverse complement strand
TGTAAAGATTTTGTCATCCTGGTTTCATGCCCTTATTACGCTATGTTTTTCCTGCCCTTATTTATGCTATGTTTTTTCCTTGATGGTAATAGGCGTAAAACAGGTCCAGCTTACAATTTTATGATTTTGGTTTGGTTTGGTTGGTTTGTTTTACGGCATATCAACCTCAGTGGGTCATTTAATGCCATCAAGTTTTGAAGTAAAATCATTCTTAATGGATACTTAATTTTTTTTATAAACATATGTTTTTCTATTTAACCCCATAGATGGAACCCTAACAGGTATTACCACTCCAGGTCAGAGTGGACCAGGGAGCAATGGTAATAAAGGGGTGCTCCACATTCCCCAGACCTACAGAACTGGAACCTCACCATCAATTAGAGTTTAACGTCATTCTCAGAACGTGAAGACCCTCAGCCACCACCTTGTAGCATATACATGATAAAAAGGGTTGGGGCTTGCTATAATGGCCATAGGGTTGGAGCAATCACATAGATGCTAGGGCTTGATGTGACCGGCCGATTGATCTGAGGGGACCTCTCCGATCGCCCGTCTAGTCTAAGTAAGGGTCTAAGTGGAGTGTTGCATGTCATGGACTTACTTAGCACCTAAGTTCCATCCTTAAGCATCACCAGGCGCCACCCATGGCCAACAGGTAGCCCCATTGGGGGAGTCTTACCCCTCTGGAGAGTACAGTCAGTGTATTCTAACCCCCCAGCCAAAAGAAGTGGAACTGTAAGTGGCAGTCAATAACTTACAAATGTTTCTCTACAAATATGATGTATTGTCAAAATCTTAAATATTTTTTTGTTTCTGTAAACATTTTGTCATTCCGGATGCCTGCCCTTATTTATGCTATGTTTTTCCTGCCCTTATTTACACTATCTTTCTCCTTGACAGTAATAGGCATAAAAAAGGCCCAGCTTACAAAAACAATAAATATTTGAAAATTAAATGTAAGAATATATTGTAAATATTTAATTGAAAAAAAAATAGTCTGAGTTCTTATTTGTATTTTATCCTATCAGATTGTAAACTGTATAACTTTATCACCAGACAACAGAACTAGTCACTTTTGGAGGGAGACCCAAAAACAGAAGGAAATAATAAAAAGAGAGGAAATGGGTTGAGAAAATAGAAGAAATAGAAAGAGGAAAATAGAGGAGACAGAAAGAAAATAATGTCAAAATGAGGCACATGAAACAGGAAGGAAGATATATATCCAAACACACGCAATTTTATGAATAGTCACTTTTTGAGGGAGACACAAAAACAGAAGGAAATAATAAGAGAACAGGGGAAGAGGAAATAGTTGGAGAGGCAAAAAAAATAATACTAACAGAATGAGGAAAAAATATTGTGAAATTATTTTTACTCTGCGTTATTCAGACTATTGTTCCCATCTTTATTGTTATTTGTACAACATTTCGGCCGATATGCTCTCCAGCCTTCTTCAGGTATTTCTTGTCAGACTTGGAAACCTTCTTTTCGAACTCGGGAACTTTCTTGTCGTAATCGGGAGCCATCACGGAACTTTGAACCTAACCCTTTATTCAGTCCACAGGAGGTATCCTATTCTCATTCCGCTAACCATAGCTGGGGTAGGAGTTGTGTTAATTATTTTTCTATGTTATATATATATATATATATATATATATATATATACAAGGATGGCTTTGGCATTAAATAACCCATGAAGGTTGATAACAACAAAGACACCAAACACTATACACTACATTGCCCTCAACATATGAAATATTGTGAATATAATACCCTAGACTAAATAGAGTAAAAAAAAGTGTTGTAATTTGAAAAAAAATTTTTAGGTACCATTGGTCTAAGGCATCTCATATTAGAGACCACTGTATCAAGTGTCAGAGTCTTTTTATTAATATAACCCCCTAGACATGCCAATAGGATAAATAAGGTATTGGAAATTCCATAGTTAATTATCTCCCCCTGCCGCTAGGGGGCGAATCGCCAACATCGTATGTTGGCGCCAAAACCAAAAACTTTACTTATCATGGAGCACCCACTGAGGTTAGTCGCGTAAATAGCGGTCCCTAAACTTCACTCATCACTTAGCCCAAAAACAGGGCTTACTTAGCTACGGACAGTTGACCTGGATGGAGGCATTTTTTCACAGCACACTTTCGAAGGCACAAAAGCACACTATAGAAGGCTGAAGACCAAATAGTCTACTTGAAAAGGGCCCATTCACTGTCATTTAAAGAACTGTTACCCGGCAAGAAGCTTCTAAAATAGCATCCCCCATCACTTTTCACAGAACCGGTTACCAGGAAGAAAGAGAAATGTCTGAAGAAGTGTACTATCAACATTTCCTACCAATGAACAGAATACCCCTGTTATCACCACTACTCCAAGAACATTACTTAACTCTGATAAGTCTGGTAGCAAATACCAATGAAATTTGCAACAAGTTCTTGTATTATTTGTCAATACATGTATTAAATTTCCATTGTGTGATTGTTTTCTTCATCGTTAGGAGCTCTTAAAGGTTGCTATAATTCTTTTTTTTAAATTGAGGTGTCATTTGTCCAAGATATCAACAGACTCTAACTGACATTAATACAGTGCTCTCTAGGTATCATTGGTCCAATATATCTTGTATTAGAGAGCACTGTATTAAGTGTTAGAGTCTTTTTATTAATATAACACCCTAGACATACCAATAGAGTAAATAAGAGTGCTGTAAATTTTTTTTAAATCGAGGTGTCATTTGTCCAAGATATCAACAGACTCTAACTGACATTTTAATACAGTGCTCTCTAGGTATCATTGGTCCAATATATCTTGTATTAGAGAGCACTGTATTAAGTGTTAGAGTCTTTTTATTAATATAACACCCTAGACATACCAATAGAGTAAATAAGAGAGTTGTCAATTTTTTTTTTAAATCGAGGTGTCATTTGTCCAAGATATCAACAGACTCTAACTGACACTTAATACAGTCCTCTCTAGGTATCATTGGTCCAATATATCTTGTATTAGAGAGCACTGTATTAAGTGTTAGAGTTTTTTATTAATATAACACCCTAGACATACCAATAGAGTAAATAAGAGTGCTGTAATTTTTTTTTTAAAATGAGGTGTCATTTGTCCAAGATATCAACAGACTCTAACTGACATTTAATACAGTCCTCTCTAGGTATCATTGGTCCAATATATCTTGTATTAGAGAGCACTGTATTAAGTGTTAGAGTCTTTTTATTAATATAACACCCTAGACATACCAATAGAGTAAATAAGAGAGTTGTCAATTTTTTTTTTAAATTGAGGTGTCATCTGTCCAAGATATCAACAGACTCTAACTGACATTTAATACAGGGCTCTCTAGGTATCATTGGTCCAATATATCTTGTATTAGAGAGCACTGTATTAAGTGTTAAAGTCTTTTTTAAATATAACACCCTAGACATACTAATAGAGTAAATAAGAGTGCTGTAATTTTTTTTTTAAATCGAGGTGTCATTTGTCCAAGATATCAACAGACTCTAACTGACACTTAATACAGTGCTCTCTAATACAATATTACAGAGCACTGTATTAAGTATCAGTTAGAGTCTGTTTATTTAGTGTAAGTTTTCCTGTTGGAACAATGTAGACATAACAAGAACCCCCCCCCCGCAAAAAAAACAGCTCTAGAACAGCCAGTCTGTTGGTAAGCTATCATTACAACTAGATATCATTATTCACAGTCTTTGTACTTAGTGACTAAAATACAAAGCTACTAACTGTATGCAATAAAAACATGAGTATTACTATACCGTTACGGTTTGCTGTAAAAGATGACAGGATTATTTTTTGTAGATCAGTATTTCCACCTATGATCAAAGGGTAGTATCTGCGCACTGTGTTCAGAATAAAATAACCATTCACATAGCACTAATGCCCTTGGGAAATGTATGAATCTAACTACTACTCCTCCAGCTATGGGTAAATAGTAGGGCAGATTGGGCTCTTTAACCTTGGTTAGGCAACCGGTCAAGGAGAAGGAAAACTCTGAATTCAAACCCTCCGCTTGGGGTGGTCACTACTATAATAGGTTCAATCCTAATTAGTGATCTATTAATCATTTTAGCTTATTTTAGTTTAGTCTATTTTAGTTTTGTTTGGTTTGTTTTATGGCATATTAACTTCAGTGGGTCATTTAATGCCAAGTTTTGAAATAAATTCCTTCTTAATAGATACACAATTTTTTTATATACACATTTTTTTATTTAACCCATAGATGGGACCCTAACAGGTACTACCACTCCAGGTCAGAGTGGACCCGAGCAATGGTGATGAAGGGGTGCTCACATTCCCCAAACCTCCAGAACTGGAACCTCACCACTAGATAGAGTTTAACATCATTCCCAGGACATGAAGACCCTGGTTATGTCAAGCCCTAGCACTTATATAATTGTCCCAACCCTATTGCCCTTATGGTAAACCTCTAACCTTTTTATCATGCGCTAGAAAACAGGGGCTGAGGGTCTTAGTGTCCTAGAATTTAATGGTGAAGTTCTAATTCTGGAACTCTGGGGGTAATTTATGAGGAAGTGCGTCCCGGTCTCCTGCCTCATAAATTGCTACCCAGTGACTATTTAAATAACGACCCCAGCTACGGTGTTACTTGAAAGAAAACAACCAACTTAGGGCGTTAAATGTATTTTAGGGGGGGGGGCTTCTCTTTTTTGTCGTAATTCTTATTTATTTATAGAAATTTGTCGTAATTCTTGTTTAGATAGATAAACAAACAAAATGGTATAGATAGATATGAACAAATGGTGATAGATAGATAGATAGATAGATGGGTGGATAGATAGATATAAACAAAGTAAAAAATGAACAAATTGAGGTAGATAGATAGATAGATAGATATACATCTTCATATGTAAACAGGAATTACGACAAATTACGATAAATAAACAAGAATTATGACAAATTACAATAAATAAATAAGAATTACGACAAATTACAATAAATAAATAAGAATTACGACAAAAAAGAGAAGCCCCCCCCAAATACATTTAACGCCCTAAGTTGGTTGTTTTCTTTCAAGTAACACCATAGCTGGGGTTGTTATTTAAATAGTCACCAGGTAGCAATTTATGAAGCAGGAGACAGGGACACACTTCCTCATAAATTACCACTCTGGGGAGTGTGGAGTACCCTTTCATCACCATTACTCCCAGGTCAACTCTGACCCAGAGTGATAATACCAGCTAGGGTCCCATCGTCTACCACTGTGATCCTACCCTAAACCATTGGCATACAGCTCTCACACATGTCTCTTGTTTATACTGAAAAATCACTCAGATTACAATAATAATAGGACTTTATTATTTGAATAGAATTAGTTTCTGAGGTGATCTCTCTCNAATAGATAGTGAACTTTGAATATCCCATCATACAGTATAATATGGTTCATAAAAAATTAATTCGTTTTTAAAAATGAAAATGAGAGATTTTTGCAGTGCCTACTCCTTGCCTACTTCAACTACACAGTGCTCTCCCACCGTAATCCCGCTGACAGCAGCTCTCTCCGTGTCACTTGTTTACACTGAAGAACACAGAATTACAATAATAATAGGATTTTATTTGAATAGAAGAATGAGTTCTGAGGTGAATTGATTGTGAACTTTGAAATATCCCCATGGTAAAAAAATACCAAGAAAATTTTGGGACAACCAGGGGGAAATTTGGTGGGCAAAGAGTTAACTTTGTTGGTGAGGTAGATCTTAGTTTTATTTTATTCACTTAATATAATAATAATAAATAATAATAATAATAAATATGAAAAAAACAATTATATGGACACTTCAATGAGACAAATCGAAGAGGTTGCACACATGGAAAGAATTTGGACATCGTTAAGGAAGGAAACCTCAAATAGAGAAACAGTTTAATCATTATAATTGCTGCTCAAAATAATGCCATTAAGGACAGACATATATCAAGCAAAATTGATAAGACCCAACAAAATAGTAAATTGTAGACTTTGCGGTAATTAGAGATGAACTGTAAACCATATACTACCTGCGGAATGTAACAAACTAGCACACACGAGAATACAAAACTATTATTGTGATATTATTGAAGCAGGAGACAGGGACACACTTCCTCATAAATTACCACTCTGGGGAGTGTGGAGTACCCTTTCATTCACCATTACTTCCCAGGTCAACTCTGACCCAGGTGATAATACCAGCTAGGTTCCGTCTAACCACTGTGATCCTACCCTAACATTAGCCATACAGCTATCACACGTGTCCCTTGTTTATACTGAAAAAATCACTCAGATTACAATAATAATAGGGCTTATTATTTGAATAGAATTAGTTCTGAGGTGAATAGATAGTGAACTTTGAGATATCACATCATACAGGTATATATGTGTTCATAAAAAAATTAATTCGTTTTTAAAAATGAAAATGAGAGATTTTAGCAGTGCCTACTCTATGCCTACTTCAAACTACTCACAGCTGCTCTCCCACCGTAATCCGCTGACAGCAGCTCTCTCGTGTCACTTGTTTACACTGAAGAACACAAATTACAATAATAATAGGATTTTATTTGAATAGAATGAGTTCTGAGGTGAATTGATTGTGAACTTTGAAATATCCCATCATATTGGTAAAAAAATACCAAGAAAATTTGGGACAACCAAGGGGGAAATTTGGTGGGCAAAGAGTTAAGCTTTGTTGGTGAGGTAGATCTTAGTTTTTTATTCACTTAATATAATAATAATAATAATAATAATAATAATAATGGGAAGAAAAACAATTATATGGACACTTCAAATGACAAATCGAAGAGGTTGCACATGGAAAGATTTGGACATGGTTAAGAAAAGGAAACCTCAAAAGAGAAACAGAATCATTAATAATTGCTGCTCAAAATAATGCCATAAGGACAGACTATATCAAAGCAAAAATTGATAAGACCCAACAAAATAGTAAATGTAGACTTTGCGGTAATAGAGATGAGACTGTAAACCATATACTCTGCGAATGTAACAAACTAGCACAACGAGAATACAAAACTAGACACGACTGGGTTGGGAAGGTGATCCACTGGGAGTTATGCAAAAAATTCAATTTTGTCCATACAACAAAATGGTATATGCATAAACCAGAATCTGTTCTTGAGAACGAAACGCATAAAATTCTCTGGGACTTTGAAATAAAAACGGATCACCTTATCCCAGCAAGAAGGCCAGACCTAGTGTTGATAAACAAAAAAGAAAGAACTTGTCAACTGGTGGATTTTGCAGTGCCAGCATATCACAGGGTGAAGCTAAAGGAAAATGAAAAAATGGACAAATATCTGGATCTTGCCAGAGAACTGAAAAAGTTATGGAACATGAAAGTGAAAGTGATACCAATTGTAGTTGGTGCACTTGGAACAGTCCCAAAAGGATTAAAAAAGGGTTTGGAAAGTTTAGAAATCAGAGGAAGGATTGAAACCATTCAGAACACTGCACTGCTGCAATCTGCCAGAATACTCAGAAGAGTCCTGGAGACCTGAGGAGACTTGCTGTCACTCAGACTCCAGTGAAAGACCATAAGAATGCTGATGTGAAAACTCAAAAGGAGTAAATAATAATAATAATCCTTAGTAAACAATTATAGCTGCAAGTAACTATTCTTAACTTTTTGCCTACTTTAAACCGCTCACAGTTGCTCTCCCACCACTGCAATCCTACCGTAAGCAAAGCACAAAAATTAATGGTTAGTTCATTATAATTGAGCTGAAGGACTCAAATTACAATAATAATAGGACTTTATTGGAATAGAATGAGTTCTAAGGTGAATAGATAGTAAACTTTGAAATATCCCTTCATACATCCTACCATAAGCTTCTGGCAGCAGCTCTTGCCAAAGGACACAGATTACAATAATAATATGATTCTATTTGCATAGAATGAGTTCTGAGGTGAATAGATAGTGAACTTTGAAATATCCCATCATACATCCTACCATAAGCTTCTGGCAGCAGCTCTTGCCAAAGGACACAGATTACATAATAATATTGATTCTATTTGCATAGAATGAGTTCTGAGGTGAATAGATAGTGAACTTTGAAATATCCCATCATACATCCTACCATAAGCTTCTGGCAGCAGCTCTTGCCAAAGGACACAGATTACAATAATAATAGGATTTTATTTGAATAGAATCAGTTCTGAGGTGAATAGATAGTGAACTTTGAAATATCCTATCATACAGGTAAAAAATACCAAGAAAATTTTGGTCCAGCTGAGGGGGAAATTTGGTTGGCAAAGAGTTAAGCCGCTCACAGTGGCTCTTCCACCACTGCGATCCTACTAGTAACCACTGACAGTGGCTCTCATTATAATTGAGCAGAAGGACTCTGTTTACAATTATGATAGGATTTTATTTGAATAGAATGAGTTCTGAGGTGAATAGATAGTGAACTTTCAAATATACCATCATATTGGTAAAAAAAATACCAAGAACATTTTGGGGCAACCATGGGGGACATTTTGGTAGACAAAGAATTAAAGGTTTTACATGAATAACAATTCCAGTCCATTTTTGTTATTTATTTCTTTTCTCTCTCTTTATTTTTTTTAAAATGTTGTTGCAGAAGAATTAATGAAATTTGTCAAAGTGCTTTTAAAATTCCAATTTGATTAATACTTTTGTAAAAGAGGAAAACAGCTCAAATGAAAAATAGATTTTTTTTGAGAAATGTCAAGTAATTTCAAAATGTATTTTCGAGTCGCTTTTAATAACATTACCTATTATGAAAATAGAACAATTTTAGGTTTCTGGTTTAATTTCTGAAATTTTTAAACAAAAAATCTATCGAGATTTTTGTTTGTTGGATGATCATTTTTGCCTGATTAATTTAGACCAATGCCATAAATGATGTACTCTCCAAATGATTATTTATTAAACCCAGTTTTGTTAAAATCATTATGCAAATTATTCCCCCATATACATTGATTTATTCAGACCATTTTCCTTGTCTTTATCACAATGTTCTAGCTGATACCCTCACCAGCCTTCTTTCTATCATTTTCTGAGACAAAATGCTCTTACTATTATACATTGATTCATTTAAACCAATTTCCTTGTTTTCCTTTATCCCAACTAGTAAGAATATGCACCCCACAGGCACAAGTATTTAAGTTATAATGTAATAAATTTAAGTTTTAATATAATACAATATATTAAATTAGAAAGACTAAAGAAACTAAATAAGAACAAATATATAAATATTACACTTTTAAAAAAATGTTATTTTAATTGATTTCTATATAGAATTATATATAAGATTGCTTTTAATACATTTGAAAATAACATGATAGTATTTGAGATCACTAACAGCAAATAATTATTTATTAAACCCAGTTTTGTTAAAATCATTATGCAAATTATTTGCCCCATATACATTGATTTATTCATACCATTTTCCTTGTCTTTATCACGATTTAGCTGATATACTCTCCAGCCTTCTTTCTATGATTTTCTGTGACAAAATGCTCTTACTATTATACATTGATTCATTCAGATCAATTTCTTTCTCTCTCTCTCTTTCTCTTTCTCTCTCTCTCTCTTTTGTCATATATAAGGCAAGGTGTTCTTAATATTACACATGGATTCATTCATACCATTTTCCTTGTCTTTATCACGATTTAGCTGATATACTCTCCAGCCTTCTTTCTATGATTTTCTGTGACAAAATGCTTTTACTATTATACATTGATTCATTCAAGCCAGTTTCTTTGTCTTTACAATGATTTGGTCTTCACATGCGACATCTGTGGTCAAAACTGTTTCTCAAATATTGACCTTCAGATTCACCGAAGGTGTTATGCTAGAACATTGCTTCATGGCACGAGAAAAATATGGTCTTCAAAGACTGCAATGATTTGTCCTCTCCAGCATTCTTTTTGATTTTGAGGGAGGCGGGAGAGAGGGGCAAAGTGTTCTTACTATTATACATTGATTTATTCAGACCAATTTCCTTATCTTTTTCTTTATCACAATGTTTTGGCTGATGTACTCTCCAGCCTTCTTTCTATCATTTTCTGAGACAAGGTTTCTTACTATTATACATTGATTCATTTACACCAATTTCTTTGAATTTATTATAAAGATTTAGCCTTCACGTGTGACATCTGTTTTTTAAATATTGGCCTTCACAGTCACAGAAGGTATATTTGTCTCATACCCCATCTGTATGGACTGGGCACAAGCCTCGTTTTAACGTGAACCACCCACAAGCCGAAGCTAATGGTGGAGAGAACAAAAATTGCGTCAAATTTTTTTTGGGGGGGGGGGGGGGGCAAAGTGTTCTTTACTATTATACATTGATTTATTCAGACCAATTTCCTTATCTTTTTCTTTATCACAATGTTTTGGCTGATGTACTCTCCAGCTTTCTTTCTCTGATTTTCTAAGACAAAATGTTCTTACTATTATACATTGATTCATTCAGTAACAATTGAGGT
Organism: Doryteuthis pealeii; assembly: GCA_023376005.1. Lineage (NCBI taxonomy): Eukaryota > Metazoa > Mollusca > Cephalopoda > Myopsida > Loliginidae > Doryteuthis > Doryteuthis pealeii. Next base: position 19,265,235 of record CM042180.1, on the reverse strand, counting down.
TGTTTATCAAGGTTTCATTTTTTTATTAATTTCATCAATGATTCAATTTTAAATTATAGTGTACGGTTTAAGAGGTGTATACTTGAAGATACAAACTCCGACAAAGGTTTGATAAACAAAGTATTTAATACGTATACAGCACATGGATAAAAGGGTACATAATACCAGGTGTACATAAATAAAGATAAAGACACATTCATGAATGGTAAAAAGATAAACATAAAAGCCACAGACATGAGACTAGGAATAGTCCATGCTGTGTGAATAACTTACAGTAATGTAAGGGGGGAAGAAGCCCCAACGAGAAGGGGTAGACCTTAACTAACCCATGTGTCTCATAGTCGAGCAACCGGAAAAGAGATCTAGAGATGTTTGAACCAGGTGCTTAAATACTATAGCCCCTGGTGAGAACAAGTGACAACTCAGTGGGAAGATAATCCCTACAATAGGAATTGAAATCTTAATATAATGGCGATAGTGTGTTTTTCTGTCTGTAACTGAAACTATATCACTACTTGTCACAATTACCTTAGTTATTTACGTCATGATCTTATTTTATTTAAACCTCAATTATAAATAAAATTGTTTTACATTATTAAGACTGTTGACCATATCTACAGGTATTTGCCTCTCATCCCACTTATGAGGGTGTGACACAAGGACATTTTTATGTGGGACCACCCACAAACCAAAGCTCATGAGTGGCGGGTGAAAAATTGTGTCAATCCCATCGGCATTCCCCCTCAAGGGAGCAGGTATTGCCTGGGAGGATAGCCCCCTGGGATCGACGCTATTAACTTGTAAAGATCCAGGGCCGAAGCCACTGGACCCCCGGCGTTAGCCGGATTTACATATTAATAACAATTGTATTTATATAAACAACAAAATAGCGGTTTACAGTGTGAATGGGAAGGCTAATTTGCATATTGATATTAAAAATTTAATTTTAATAAATATATGCTTAGTATTATTGATTTCTAATTGTTTGGTTTTATCTTAATGAATATGAGCAAAAATCTTGGGGATAAATCTTAAAAGAAATATCTATCTTGGTTGTTATTGACTGAATCAACAGTAGTGTTTTGTGAGTTCAAGGAATTTATCAGAGAGAGAGAAAAAAAAAAAACCAAAAAACAATAGGATAAGAAAATTAAAAAAATATTGAGGTTGTTTATCAAGATTTAGGAATTGAAATTATTGATAAAATCTTGTCAGATCATTTTTTTAAATATTCATTTTACAATAATATCAAAGTAGAGGAATTATATTGTCAAATCTTTTTTTAAATATTTAAAAAATTCAACTTGATTTTTAGAAAGTTTAAACACTCAACCAAAATCATCTCTCTCTCTCTCTCTCTCTCTCTCTATATATATAATATATATATATATATATATACATACACATATATATATATCTCAGGTGCTTGGGCATTGCCCCTTCCAGGTGGGAAATTTTGGCTCAGTACCGCCCTCAGTGGCGACAGAATCTCCGTAGAGGACTGTTTATGTCAGAAGTCACCCTGACGCAACACCATGAAGCTAAGAGGTCTAGAAGAAAGCAGCGGCAACAAAGCACCTGCACATCAACATCTTCAGGGACAAAGGCTGTCCCTGAAAATGCGACATATGAGTTCGAGAATGTTTTTCAAACATCGGACTTCACAGTGGGACAACCATGTCCTACTTCGGTTGTAACTCTGCGCGATGAGTTAGAATGGGCTAAAATAAACCTTTGATCAAAGAGCTACAAGTCTTGTTAATTGATTGTGCATGACTTGAAAAGAAGCCCTTAGTTATAAAATAAAGCAGCAACAACTTAGAAGACCAGACAACAAAGATACAAAGAAGTAAATCAAGAACCTAGATATTCACATCATGGCCGGAATAGAAAGAGAAGAAGCAGGAAACAACATGGCGACTAGAATGAAGAACAAGCAAGTAAGTTATCTATCTATCTATCTATCTCTAGTGTCTCTACACTCTCTATCACAAGAAGGCTTGGTTTGTATACCTGCAACATGAGTATATAATATAACAAGGAAACTAATTATAATATTATTAATGAAAACCCCAATTGAAGTCTCAAATTTATGGTGATTGGACAAAGCTTTGAAAAAATTATTTATTTATCTATACACGGATAGTTTGTGTTTGGAAGTAAATTTCTATTATGATCAAGATTACATGTGTGCTTGATTTTTAAATGCATGCATTTCAATAGTAAAATAATTGTCCAATGCATTTTATAAAAAAATCATTGTCCAATACATTTTCTTAGTAAAATCATTGTCCAATGCTTTTCATAGTATAAATCACTGTCCAATGTATTTTCATAGCAAAATCATTGTTCATGCATTTTCATAGTATAATTCACTGTCAATGCATTTTCATAGCAAAATCATTGTTCAGTGCATTTTCATAGTATAATTCACTGTACAATGCATTTTTATAGCAAAATCATTGTACAATGTATTTTCATAGTAAAATAATTATTAAATGCATTTTTATGATAAAATCATTGTTCAATGCATTTTTATACTCTAATCATTGCAAATGCATTTTCATAGTATAATTATTGTCCAATACATTTCTATTGTAAAATCATTGTACAATGATTTTTTATGATAAAATCATTGTTCAATACATTTTTATAGTAAAATCATTGTTCAATGCATTTTTATAGTAAAATCATTGTTCAATGCATTTTTATAGTAAAATCATTGTTCAATGCATTTTTATAGTAAAATCATTGTCCAATGCATTTTCATAGTAAAAAATCATTGTCCAATGTAATCTCACGATAAAATCATAGTCAAAATTTTTTACAAAGTCTGAATAAAAAATATTTATTAAAAGCAAAAAAAAAAAAGTAAGTACTTAATACTGAATAGCAAAAAGAATCACTTAACAATATTGAACTATTTGCTCTGTAATTTTTTTATTATAAAATGCACTGGACAATGATTTTTTACTATAAAAATGCACTGGACAATGATTTTTACTATAAAAATGCACTGGACAATGATTTTTTACTATAAAAATGCATTGGACAATGATTTTTTACTATGAAAATGCATTGGACAATGATTTTTACTATAAAATGCATTGGACAATGATTTTTACTATAAAATGCATTGGACAATGATTTTTACAATGAAAATGCATTGAACAATGATTTTACTATAAAATGCATTGGACAATGATTTTACTATGAAAATGCATTGGACAATGATTTTACTATGAAAATGCATTGGACAATGATTTTATTATAAAAATGCATTGGACAATGATTCTTACTACAAAAATTCATTTGCAATGATTTTATTATAAAAATGCACTGAACAATAATTTTTTTATAAAAATGCATTGGACAATGATGTTACTATAAAATGCATTGGATAGTGATTTTGCTATAAAAATGCATTGAACAATAATTTTATTATAAAAATGCATTGGACAATGATTTTATTATAAAAATGCATTGGACGATGATTTTATTATAAAAATGCTTTGGATATAGAAACAGATACATGGAGATACATAAAGTATGTAGGACTAAGTCCTAAAGAAGTGATAATTAGTTCATGAAGAAATGTCACTTACTGCTGGTTAGTTGGGGGGTAAAGCCCCCCACTTAATGAACCTTGACACAAGCGTCTAGTAGTGGTTGCTGGACCACGGGATAGAGACTGAATTTTTACCATGCTGGTGCTTATATACCTCAGCCCCCTATAGGCAAAACGTGGCGGCAAGGGAAGATAACCCTTCTGGACCCCAAGTCCAACCCCCAGCAGGGGCAGACAATCACTACAACAACAACAAAAAAAGATATAAGTGAAGTGTTTCTATAGTTGGCTCTAGGGCAAACTTTCCTTTTTTTCCCTTTTCAAAGTACTATTGCCTCTCACCCGATTGTCCCAGCATTATCTTACATTACCACCAGACTTTGTTGGCTTTCTGTTAACTTTCCATAATTGCCACTAACCCTATTGCACCAGTAAGGTAAGTTGATTTTTTTTTTTTTTAAATATCAAATTCTCTCAAACAGCAAAAGTTGTATGTTGGTACAATAAATACTGATACCAAAAATTAGATCTCTTACTTACACCATTATTTGAGGAAATAGCATCAAAGATCGTCAATTAAAATGCACTAAAAATCTTCATTTCCACAACATTTGGCCCAGAAATTGGCAAAAAAATTTTGCAATTTCAACATTTAAAACAGAAATTTATTTTACAAAGATGAAACGAATAAGATATTATTTACTATTTATTATATTATTTATTAGTTACACAATCATCAAAAAAAAAAAAGGTATAAATGAAGCATCTCTATAGTTGATTACAGGGCAAACATCACACGGGACACTTTCCTTCTTTCCCTTTTCAAACTACCATTGCCACAAACCCCAATTGCCCCAGCATTATCTTACATTACCACCAGACTTTGTTGGTTTTTTGTTACATCTTATTATAATAGAGATTGTATGTTTTTCTGTCTGTAACCGAAACTATATTACTATACAAATCACAATTCCCTTTGTTATTTACATCACATTCTCCATGATTTTATTTTTATTTAAACCTCAATTATTAATAAAATTGTTTCACATCATTAAGACTGTTGACCATATCTACATACAAATAACATACTGTTGTATTTATATATACAACAAAACAGCGGTTTACAGTGTGAATGGGAAGGCTAATTTGCATATTGATCTTAAAAAATTTGATTTTAATAAATATGTGCTTAATATTATTGATTTCTAATTTTTTAGTTTTATCTTATTGAATATGAGCAAAATTCTCTTCAATAAATCTTAAAAGAAATCCCTTAACAAAAAGAAATAACTGTAATATTATCCTTTACTTCCTATTTTAACTAAACAGTTTAATTAGGAACATTTACCAATGAAAGACGGGAGTAACGGAAAATGATGGAAGAGTTAGTTTCAAAGTTGTTCTATTTTTCAATCATACCCCCTCTATTCAAAATCTTTTTATCTATATTCTTATTCAGTTTCATTAGCCTTTCTAATTTAATATATTTTATTATAAAATTTAACTAAAATACTTGCACCCTACGGAGGGTGCATATATCTGCTAGTTGTAGGAATGCCAGATCAAAATGCAGACACTTTGTAAAATCATTTTTGTATTCACAACAAAGTGTTTGTTTAAGGATGTAAGTTTTGAATTACACTCATGTGTGATTAACTACATCATTCTTTGATACGAATATACAACCACAAGGGGTAAAAGTTAATGGTACACATATTTACCCAACCCCTCTACACAAGTAGGATGTGACAGAAGGTCAATTTCTTAAGCGGTGTATAAGTAAGTCGACGGGACGGCCTAAAGTCGGTATTAGCCAGTCAGCGAGGGAGTCTATCCCCTTTTCAATAGCGCTAGACCAAGGAGATTGTTTTAGCATCTGAGGTGGAGCGCCACACCTACAATCAGCTCCTTACTTTACCGCACAGATCTCTATGCTACTCATACGCTGAGTTGGCGAGGACCGGTATCAAACTAGGAACCTTGTGGTTTCTAGCCGAACGCTCTACCGACTGAGCTAACCCGAGGTTTGAATGTAGAGATTTCCGTTTGAGAATAACATGATGGTAAAATCGAACTTAACGGACTTAAATTCCACCATCGTATGTCACCCCACCGAGAGAAAAAAAATACCAAAACTCAGGAACTAATTGAATTTAATTAAATTTTCAGTGTCGATATATTAATGAATAAAAGATATAATGCATTAGTTATTTTATTTAAAAACATTTACAATTTTTCAGGTCAGATAACCTTGAACCACATATCTTTGAGAATCTGTGTTACAAGTATTACCAAGTGTTACCATATGACCTTTAGGCACCCCTTTTGCGATCTTGTTTCATAAGTACATTTTTTTCATTTACACCGTCAACATCCGGTTGTTTGTTAGGGTTAGGTTTAGATTTATAATTAAAAAAAAAACCTCTAAAAATCATCTGTTAACAAACAACCGGATGTTGATGGTGCAAATGAAAAAAATGTCCTTATGAAACGAGATCGCAAAAGGGGTGCCTAAAGGTCATATGGTCCGAATTAAGTTTTCCTTCTCCTAGACTGGTTGCTTAACTTAGGTTAAAGAGCCTAGTCTGTCCTACTATTTACCCATAGCTGGAGGGAGAATTTCTATAATAAAATCATTGTCAATTGCATTCTTATAGTAAAATCATTGTCCAATGCCTTTCTATACATAAATAAAGTGGTAATTATGAACTTTTGTTTAGTAAATTAGGGTGTCCCAGAAAAAACAGAACCCACAAATTTTGTAATAAAACTGTTAATTTTCCCATTAAACAAATAAATTAGGGTTAGGGTTTAGGGTTTAGGGTTAGTTTAATGGGAAAATAAATAAATAAGGCATTGAACAATGATTTAGGGTTCAGTCGGTAGAGCGTTTGGCTAGAAACCACAAGGTTCTAGTTCAATACCGGTCCCCGCCAACTCAGCATATGAGTAGCACAGGAATCTGTGCAGTAAAGTAAGGAGCTGATGGAAGGTGTGGCGCTCCACCTCAGATGCTAAAAACAATCTCCTTGGTCTAGCGCTATTGAAAAGGGGATAGACTCCCTCGCTGCCACCGACTTTAGGCTGCCCCCCGTCGACTTAATGGGAAAATAAATAAATAATTTGGGTTCTGTTTTTTCTGGGTCACGCAGTACAGGGTGACCCAGAAAAAAACGGGATCAAAAACCAAATTTTGTGTGTTTCTTAGTTAGAAACACATTAATGTTTCTGTGAAATTTCAAAGAATGACATCTCTTTTCGGAGTTATAAGTCGACATGTACATACCAAAATTCCTTTTATATATATAGATATGTATGTGTGTGTGTACTATGCTCCAAATACCTCAAGACAACTAACTCATTCACTAGGTTTACAATTAAAAACCTTTAAAAAAGTGTTACAAATCTAATTATAGAAGCAAAAAAATGTTAATTACTTACTGGACTGCACCTGCAGCCAAAAACAATACATTGGAAAGACAAAAATGGCCATTTTACTTTAGACTAAATAACTACAGACACAAAACCAAATCTATGAATTACAACAAACTAATATTTGTAAAACAACATTTCTGATCAAACAGACATGATTCTAACAGAGATGAAAAGTTAACCAAAGAAAGAATTAAAAAAGACACAAAAAAATGTATGGAAAAGTTTTTAGCAAGAATTATGATTAATTATCAATTCCTGGCACAATTGATATTTGAATAAACTTTACAAAAATAGTTAACTCTTAACATCCTATACCACCTCATTCCACCCGGCCAGAAGTCACATTCATTTTCCTAATCTACCCTAAACGATAGCCTTTGTTTAAATGTAATATTAAACATATTTAAAAGTCTTTAATCTAAGGGAAATAACAGGTAAGTTTTAATGAAAAAGCCATTTTTACCCATTTTTGATAAATGTTTATAGGAATTGGGCTCTGGACTTAGAAAAATAATCTCCTTGGTCTAGCGCTAGTGAAAAGGGATAGACTCCCTCGCTATCTGGCTGATACCGACTTTAGGCCGGCCTGGTGACTTTATTTTTTAAAGTTTATTTCAGATTATTATCATTACCCTTCACCATTTAGTCAGGATTTAGCACTCTTTTGTCAATTAAGAGTTAACTCTTAACATCCTGTTGAGAATTTTCTATGTACAAAATAATAAAAAAAGAAGGCTGACTTCAAGTATACAACAGATTGGGTGCTCTGGGTCAGTCCATCTTGTAGGGGTGTTAACTCCTCTACAACAAAACGTTAAACATAATTTGACATCAAACTAAAGATTTATTTAGTCGGATGTCGGGGATTTATTACCAACTCAACCTCGGCATTTTTGTCTAAACTTGGACTTTCTCTACCAGACAAGAGGAAATACTTAAAAAAGATTCAGGAGAAAGCTCTAACCGCATCAGCGTGGATATGGCAGTCCCATATTGTGACATCAAACCAACAAAGTCTGTTGGTATCGTGAGATACTGCTGGGGCGCTCTGGGTTAGTGGAAATATTAAGAATTCTGGGGTATGGGGTTATCGTCCCTTGTCTGTGAGCCTCTGTTTCAAATCAACCAATCATGAGCCAGCATACTTTGGCGCCAAACCCAAAGTGCAAACTCATTCCAACTCTTCTGCACCAACAACGAAAGGGATCGGACCGAAAAGAGGTCGCTCCCACTATTCTTGAACAGAACCGGAGTCGGACGCAAACAGAAGTCCAACTATATCCGAATTATAAACAGAAGGCTGTAGCAAGGGGCTCCGTTAATACCCCATATCCCAGGATAAACAGCTAAGTGACATTTATATAAATATTATATACATATATATATTATATACTTGACCGCAAACGAGACTAAAGTTTGCAAGTTTATATCTAATACAGTCTTTTATTCATATCTTGTCGTTCGTTTTACTTCTTTAACTCTTACCCGTCTGCCACATTTGCGGTTAACTCCAGTCTAACCTAGGAGTACTGCCGCTGGTGTTACTTTTCTTTATAGTAATGATGCTTCGGCCCCGAAACCATGCCTGAACCCAGAGTCATCATCTGATGAAGGCTTTGTTAGTTGTAATGCTACTGTGTAAATAGCAGTCATTGTATGAAGATTATTGCACTGAAAGGAAAAGACTTAGTAAAAAAGAATGTACAAGCAGGTGTTTTTGAGTAAGTATCTGTATATAAGTGTTTAAATGTAAAAAAGTAGGGAAAGTTAAAAAGTGGATGACACAGACAGACTCCCAGACAAAGAGAAATAAAGAAAAAGAGAAAAATAGTTACAAATTACTGAAACCCATTCTTACAAATAGGAAATATACCAGAATACATTTTTGTTCTGAAAAACATAATTTGATAACATAGCTATTGAAGTAAGTCAGTTAGACAGTCAACAATTGGTTTGAGCAATGTGACTGGCCAAGCCTAACCATGCAGTTACTAGTTCTCCAATGAACCCACTATAACAGCTTAAATAATTACTGCCACTCCTGCCAGGAAGAGTCCATTAAGGAGGTGTTTGACTGTTCCACTGTCCAATAGTTAACAATCTGTAACAGTCATTTCCAGACTGCAGGTTCAATCCTGGCCAAGGGTGAAAGTAACACAGAATAACAATTAACAGTATTCTACAATAGCAAATATAATCATCTTTTTTAATAATAAAAAATAACTTTTAATTTAATGACTCTGTTTCTGGCTTTTGAGTTCTTCAAAACATGAAATTATGTTGCTAATAGTAACACGCATGCCTGCCTTTGTATTCAAGCAGTTTCAAGATTTTGTCTTAATTAACAAAAGAGTGCTAAATCCTGACTAAATGATGAAGGGTAATTGTTACATAATTATGGATCCCTAATACATTTTTAAGGTAGTGTAGAAATCATTATGGCGATCAGTACAGCTGATGGCCTTGAGAGTGAGTGAGACAATGGAAATCTCTCGGGGTTGGAGA
>CM042180.1:19244071-19249071 GCA_023376005.1 Doryteuthis pealeii | reverse complement strand
TTGCATTTCTAAACTCATTCTTTTCTATTTAACTCATAGATAGAACCCTAACAGGTACTACCACTCCGGGTCAGAGTAGACCTGGAAATAATGTTGAGGAAGGGAGTACTCCACATTTCCCAAACTCCAGAACTGGATCTTCACTATCAGAGAGTTTAACGTCATACCCAGGATAATAAGACCATCAGCCACCGCCTTCTAGCACATATATGATAAAAAACGTGTGGTGTAATGATTAAAGTCTTCGGAAATGGACTCGTCGCCCCGAGTTCAAATCCTGGTGTGGTAATTGCATTTCACTTAGCGCTAATACCCTTGGGAAAGGTATGAATTCTACTCTCCCTCCAGCTATGGGTAAATAGTAGGGTAGACTGGGCTCTTTAACCTTGGTTAGGCAACCGGTCTAGGAGAAGGAAAACTCTGAATTCAAACCTGTTGAACTCCGCTTAAGAAATTGACCTTGTGTCACATCCTGCTCGTGCGGAGGGGTTGGTAAATACATATATGATAAAAAGGTTGCGGTTGTCATAAGAGCAATAGGGTTGGGACAATCATATAGATGCTAGGGCTTGGCGTGACCAGCTCAGAGTATGCCTCTCCGCCCGCCCGTCTAGCCCAAGTAAGGGCCTACGTGGTGTGTTGCATGTCATGGACTGCTCAGCCACCAGGGTTCCATCCTTAAGCAGTGAGGAAGGGAGTACTCCACATTTCCTGAGCTCCTGAACTGGAACTTCACTATCAGATAGAGTTTAATGTCATACCCAGGACACTAAGCCCCTCAACCATCAACTTCTAGCACATATATGATAAAAAGGGTTGGAGCTTGCCATAATAGGGCAGAGTTTTCCTTCTCCTAGACCAGTTGCCTAACCAAGGTTAAAGAGCCCAGTCTGCCCTACTATTTGCCCATAGCTGGAGGAAGAGTAGGATTCATACCTTTCCCATGGGCATTATCGCTAAGTGAAATGCAATTAACACGTCCAGGATTTGAACTCGGGGCGATGAGTCCATTTCCTATGACTTTAATCATTGCACCACGCGCTTGGGACAATCATATAGGTGCTAGGGCTTGATGTTACCAGCCAATTGATCAGAGTAGGCCTCTCCGACCGACTGTCTAGCCTAAGTCCGAGTCTAAGTGGTGTGCTACATGTCATGGACTGTTCAGCCACCAGGGTTCCATCCTTAAGCATCACGGGTCACCATCCATGACCAACATTTGAGGGGGCTCTTACCCCTCTGTATTCCAAAGCCCCAACCGATAGGGCTGATGAGAGGAGGTATTGGCCTCTATTGTGAACTCGGATAAAAATGAGTGTTTGAAACAAGATGGAGTCAAGGTTCCATCCTTAAGCATCACGGGTCACCATCCATGACCAGCATTTGAGGGGGCTCTTACCACTCTGCAGAGGTGCAGTCTGTGTATTCCAAAGCCCCAACCGACAGGGCTGATGAGAGGAGGTATTGGCCTCTATTCTGAACTCGGATAAAAATGAGTGTTTGAAACAAGATGGAGTCAACTTCGCACTGTATAGTAAGACATCACTCAATAAGTCCCGAGCCTAACTAATAAAACAACTTTTAGGCAAACTTCGACTTTATTCACCAACATAGCCTCCTTCTAGGGGGAGACACTGATTCCAACGCTTCTCTAACAACCCGATGCCTTTTTGCAGAACGATTTGTTTTTGATCTCAAAATACGCTTCAGTTTCCGATATCCCTTCTTCATTGGAGCCACATATCTTTCCCTGTATCATTCTTTTGAGGTCTGCAAACACCCAGTAATCGCTGGGGCCAAATCTAGAGAATAGGGTGGGTGCGGAAGCAATTCGAAGTGCAATTCATGTAGCATTTTTCCCACCAGAAAGCAATGCTTTTTCAACACACGAAATTCAGATTTTTCCATTGTTTTGAAAATTTGCAACAGTAGCTTCACTTAAATAACTGTAATATTAAAAATAAGATTTTTGGATGTTGTTTATTTTAGAAGCATTGTTGATTAAAGTATATATTATTATTTATATTTTTGCTTGAAGGCAATTACAATACGTATATCGCATAAAATTCGATAATTATAGAAGATAATAATGACAAGTGAATTTCGGTAAAGAATTATTCGGTGTGTAGAACATCGTACAGACTGTTTCAACTTTATTAAGTCTCATCGCTGATGAGTATACATCGCTGATGAGACTTAATAAAGTTGAAACAGTCTGTACGACGTTCTACACACAGAATGATTCTTTACCGAAATTCACTTGTCATTATTATCTTCTATAATTATCGAATTTTATGCGATATGCGCATTGTAATTGCCTTCAAGCAAAAATATAAATAGTAATATTAAAAATATTAATCCGATTCCGGTCAAATTTTGATACGTGCCATTTGAAGGTTAGTGCTTTAGAAAATTATATGGATTTTTTTAGTGGCGCCATCTATATGTCAGGCCCGGTACTAAATTGAGTGATATGTTAAGCCACTCAAGTTAGTAGACCAGTTCACATACCTAGGGTAGTAATATCTCATCTACAGAAAGTGATGTCAATATACGCATAGGAAAGGCATGGATAGTAAGCCACTGAAATTAGTAGACCAGTTCACATACCTAGGTAGTAATATCTCATTTACAGAAAGTGATGTCAATATACGCATAGGAAACGCATGAATAGTAAGCCACCGAAATTAGTAGACCAGTTCACATACCTAGGTAGCAATATCTCATCTACAGAAAGTGATGTCAATATACGCATAGGAAAGGCATGGATAGTAAGCCACCGAAATTAGTAGACCAGTTCACATACCTAGGTAGCAATATCTCATCTACAGAAAGTGATTTCAATATACGCATAGGAAAGGCATGGATAGTAAGCCACCGAAATTAGTAGACCAGTTCACATACCTAGGTAGCAATATCTCATCTACAGAAAGTGATGTCAATATACGCATAGGAAAGGCATGGATAGTAAGCCACTCATATTAGTAGACCAGTTCACATACCTAGGTAGCAATATCTCATCTACAGAAAGTGATGTCAATATACGCATAGGAAAGGCATGGATAGTAAGCCACTCACATTAGTAGACCAGTTCACATATCTAGGTAATAATATCTCATCTACAGAAAGCGATGTCAATACACGCATAGGAAAGACGTGGAATCTTATAGACAGATTAATGATCATATGGAAATCTGATCTAAGATGAATCGACAGGTGGACCCATTGGGGGGGGGTATTACCCCTCTGCAGTAGTGTAGTCGGTGTATTCTAAAGCCCCAGACGACAGGGTTACTCAGCCGTGATATTCAACATTTTTATGAACCAGTGCTCTCTTTGTTTATATTAATAAGGTTCTTTGTCTATATAATTAATTAGAAAAATATATTAATGAATTTGTTTAAATTATCATCATACATAGTAATTACTTCTAAAAAAATCAAATTTCTCGGTTGGTCGGTTTTAAAACATGTTAACCCTTGTAGGATTATTTCAATTATATACGCGACAATAATCTGTCTTCACAATCATTTTAAACAGGAAAAAAATCCTTATCTTAAACGTATCTATTTATGGAAAGGGTTTAAATATTCCATGTCTAGAGGCAATGGATGGCCATTGGGACGGTCTTATTCTTAACCAGAGGGTGTTGCAAGATGATAACGGTCGTACAATTAAAGAAAATGACTATTAATATATAGAACCTTGGACGATTTGGACAGTCTCATTTTTAACCAGAGGGTGTTGCAAGATGATAACGGTCGTACAATTAAAGAAAATGACTATTAATATATAGAACCTTGGACGATTTGGACAGTCTCATTTTTAACCAGAGGGTGTTGCAAGATGATAACGGTCGTACAATTAAGGAACATGAGTATTAATATATAGAACCTTGGACAGTTCTCATTTTTAACCAGAGGGTGTTGCAAGATGATAACGGTCGTACAATTAAGGAACACGAGTATTAATATATAGAACTTGGAATTTGGACAGTCTCATTTTTAACCAGAGGGTGTTGCAAGATGATAACGGTCGTACAATTAAGGAACACGAGTATTAATATATAGAACCTTGGACGATTTGGACAGTCTCATTTTTAACCAGAGGGTGTTGCAAGATGATAACGTCGTACAATTAAGGAACACGAGTATTAATATATAGAACCTTGACGATTTGGACAGTCTCATTTTTAACCAGAGGGTGTTGCAAGATGATAACGGTCGTACAATTAAGGAACACGAGTATTAATATATAGAACCTTGGACGATTTGGACAGTCTCATTTTTAACCAGAGGGTGTTGCAGATGATAACCACATTAAGGAACACGAGTATTAATATATAGAACTTTGGACAGTCTCATTTTAACCAGAGGGTGTTGCAAGATGATAACAGTCGTACAATTAAGGAACACGAGTATTAATATATAGAACCTTGGACGATTTGGACAGTCTCATTTTTAACCAGAGGGTGTTGCAAGATGATAACGGTCGTACAATTAAGGACTATTTGGACGACTATTAATATATAGATTATTAAGATTATTATCATTATTCAGTTGCCTGCCGCACTGGTTTTTCATTTGTTCTTCCATATTTTCATGTGTTACGTTCAGACTTGCCATGTCAGAGACGCCACCAGAGGGCAGCACAGGCTACAGATATATTGATAGACGGAAACGAAAAAGCCGCATAAAAGGAAGATGTCCGGACTTCAAATTCTGACGAAGAAAGACCAGAAATTATGTCTGTTTGGTGCTACCGTAAGTGACCACATTATTTACGTTTTAATCTTGTTTAACAAATTTAGAACAAAAAGAAGTATAGTGAATACCCCCCCCCCTATATTTAACACAATGAAACTTGTATAAAGGTTAATATTATCTTTAATTTTTTTTTGTCCATTCAAAAGAAGAAATTTTTTAAAAACTCCTGATGATTTTTTAAATTTTTTTTCAGCTTATAGAAATAATGAAAATTATAAACGAAAAAGAATGTTT
>CM042180.1:19219071-19239071 GCA_023376005.1 Doryteuthis pealeii | reverse complement strand
AGGCGCCCCCTTGAGGGGGAATGCCGACGGGATCGACGCAATTTTTCACCCGCCACCCCATGAGTCTCGGCTTGTGGGTGGTCCCACATAAATAGGGCCTTTGTGCCTGACCCGTACAAGTGGGGTACGTGGAAAATATCATGTAGATATGGTTAACAGTATAAATAATGTAAAACAATTTTATTAATAATTGAGGTTAAAATAAGGATAAATTCATGGTGAATGTGACGTCAATTACTGAGGGAATTGTGACTTGAATAGTGATATAGTTTCGGTTACAGACAAACACACTATCTCCATTATAATAAGATAAGATGCTGCATGACCAGCACATTAGTGTTGCTTCTTTTATAGCTTATCAAATCCTGGGTATGATGTTAAACATAACGATTGTCCCAACCCGAGTGCCATCATCGCAAACCCCAATCCTTTTTATCATATAGGTGCTAGAAGGCAGTGGCTGAGGGTCTTAGTGTCCTGGGTATGACGTTAAACTACATCTCATGGTGAAGTTTCAATTTTAGAGCTCTGGGGAGTGTGGAGTACCCCTTCATCGCCATTAGTCCCAGGTCCAGAAAGATGTAGTATCAGTTTTAATCCTTGTCTGTTGATTCTATTGGTCTTTCTTTGAAGCAGTCCACCAAGCAAGTAAGTTAGGACAATTCATCAGCGCCGTTAAATACATTTTGGCTTTTTTCATTGGTAAATTCAGTCAGCGCCACTTGGAACAGTCTATAAATATAAGTAGTGATTTTTCGCACACTTTGTACCCAGGTATTCAGAGTTTTCTTTCTCTTAGACCGTTTGCCTAACGAAGGTTAAAAAGCACAGTCTGGTCTATTTACCCATGGCTGGAGGGAGAATAGTTGGATTCATACCTTTCCCAAGGATATGAGCACAATGTGAAATACAAACAGCCTCGTCCAGGCTTGACGGTAACCATTTTCCTGCAACGGTAACCGTTACACTAAGTGCCTCCGCTAGTAATATCATATGAGGGCAATTTGATAATACGACATCGGACCCAAAAGATTTAAGCCTCGTCTAACTTCTGTGTGTGTGTGTGTGTGTGTGTGTGCGTGCGTGAGAGAGTGTGCGTGTGTGTGTGTGTGTGTGTGTGTGGTGTGTGTGTGTGCGTGTGCGTGTGCGTGTGTGAGTGTGTGTGTGTGGTGGTGTGTGTGAGTGAGTGTGTGAGTGTATGTGTGTGTGTGTGTGTATGTGAGTGTGTGTGCGCACGCGCGTGTGTGTATGAGTGCGTACGCGCGTGTGCGTGCGTGTGTGTGTGTGTGTGTGTGTGCTATGTGAGTATGAGTGTTGCGTGCTTGTATGTGCTTCTACGCATGCACGTGTACGTCTCTCTCTCTCTCTCTCTCTCTCTCTCTCTCTCTCTCTCTCACAAACACACACACACACACACACAACACAGACATATATATATATATATATATATATATATATATATATATATATATATATATATGGGGTGCATCTGGGCCTGTGATCCGTTCCGTTGATCCAGACATTGATCGTTTAATATCAAAGATTCTCGTGGCGACTGCATATAGTAAATTAGGTTAAAATATGAGCACGAGTAATATTATTGACTTAGAGTTGCCACTGATATATATATATATAAATATATATATATATATATCTTATTATAATGGAGATTGTGTGTTTGTCTGTCTGTAACCGAAACTATATTACTATACAAGTCACAATTCCCTTTGTTATTTACATCATATTCTCCATGATTTTATTTTTTATTTAAACCTTTTTACATTGTTGACCATATCTACATACACAGATCATGCAATTTTATTTATATATACAACAAAATAGTGGATTATAGTGTGAATGGGAAGGCTAATTTGCATATTGATCTTAAAAAATTGATTTTAATAAATATATGCTTAGTATTATTGATTTCTAATTATTTAGTTTTATCTTTTTGAATATGAACAAAAATCTCGGGGATAAATCTTAAAATAAATCCATTAACAAGAAGGAATAACTAATATTATTCTTTACTTCTTATTTTAACTAAATAGTTAAATTAGGAAAATTTACCAATGAAAGAGGAGAGTAATGGAAAATTATGGAAGAGTTACTTTCAAAGTTGTTCTATTTTTCAATCATACCCCCTCTGTTCCAAATCTTTTTATCTGCATTTTTATTCAGTTTTATTAGCCTTTCTAATTTAATATGATATCTTATTATATTAAAACTTAAATACTTGCATCCGGAGGGTGCATATATTTGCTAGTATATATATATATATATATATATATATATATATATATATATATATATATAATTGATATTAATTAATTAATTATTGCTCTACAATATCAAGAATAATATCAGTTTTAATATATAATTTTATTATCGTATATATATTTTTTTCTCGTAGGGTGCTGTTTCCATGTCTTGTTCATGATCACCCGCTGCATTCTTGTGCAGCTCCCATCTAGTCGCTTAGTTAGGGTCCATGTGGTGCAGCCATACAGCAGCACTGATACGACAACGGCCTGGAAGAACTGTCTCTTTAACTTGACTGTGAGATTGGATTTCCATATGACCGATAATTTATTTATAGCGGCCCATGCCTTTCCTATACGTGCATTAACGTCGTTTTCTGTGGAGGAGATGTTACTGCCTAAGTATCTAAATTGTTCTACCGAGTTTAGGAGTTTGCCATCGATGGTGGAGATGTCGCGTTTGTTTTTGAAAGACATGAACTCAGTTTTATGAGTTTACGTATAGGCCGTCATTTCGTGCTGCTTTTTCTAGGCTGTGTAGAAAGCAGCTGTACGGCCACTGCCACATATCACCCAAACCATCCGAGTAAGACGG
The DNA here is from genome assembly GCA_023376005.1 of Doryteuthis pealeii. NCBI lineage: Eukaryota > Metazoa > Mollusca > Cephalopoda > Myopsida > Loliginidae > Doryteuthis > Doryteuthis pealeii. Next base: position 19,236,215 of record CM042180.1, on the reverse strand, counting down.
ACAAGACATGCGGGACACTGCTGGAGAAGCAAGAACGAACTCATAAGTGGCGTCCTTCTATGGAAGCCAGCACATGGGCACGCCAGTGTGGACCGACCTGTATATTATACTAAAGCTGAGCGAATCAATGTTTGTCTCCTAAAGGCTTTTTTACTGTTTAGTTTAATGACATGAAAGTTATACTAAAATATTCCTTAGTTTTAGGATTGAGTTATGTTTGAAAAAAAATCTATTTTAATTGGTAGATAACAACTCTTTTTGTCACATTACTTTATTCGCGTAGTCATCATTCAGCCTTAAGATATTTACACTGGACCAAGTAACCAATAAGCACCCCAAATCATTAACTTAATGAAAGGTTCATATTTTAACTCATCGCCGGTAAGTTTCGCTTTCAAATATTTGAAAATAAACGAACAGACAATTTTTGCAATTATATTGTATCTGACAAAAACAAATTTTACAAATTGTGTGATACTATTTCTGAACGACTTCCTTTTATTTAAATAAGCATAAAAATATTTTGTAAATAAAAACTGTATTTTTATTTAAATAAGCATAATTGCATTTCTCTTCTGATTAAGTAAAAACTATTTTCGTCTTTAGTCTTTTTCTAAATCATCGTAAGTGTTGAAAAATATTCATAAATTTCTGATTAAAAAGTATTTATTTAAAAAAAGATTTTGCAATTGAATTTTAATTTGATTACGTGTACCAACCATCTATTTATTTAATTTATCATAAGTTCAACATCCCATAAACTTCTGATTAAAATCATTTGTTTACAAAAATTTGGAAGCGGAAGTTACCGGTGATGTGTTAAAATATAAACCTTTCATTAAGTTGATGATTTGGGGTGCTTATTGGTTACTTGGTCTTTTACACTTGAAATGTCAAGTAATTGCGATTTTCAACACCTAAATCAAATAAACATTCTTATCCATATACTATCACTTGTCAATAGAAATACCTGGCATAAATCTCTGCCCTTTTAGCAAACAATGTTTAGAAAAAAGTAAGTAAACAACGTCTGCTTGAAAGACTTGCACAAACCACAAACTTTGTCAAGTTTCAATCAAGTCTCCAGTCCCAAAGTCAATGGAAAAACATATTGGACAAACATTATCCATTGAACGAATGCCAAGGTGCGACGTGTCGTGTGAGTTGTTTTCGGGGTAGCCTGTCCTGACTTGCGGGACAACAGGTTGTGACCCTCGTTCGCCGGTATCTGTCCACAGACACAAAGAAATTGACAACTTCGATTCGTACAAATATTGATAGGAGCGAAACACAAAACTGTCTTGTCAGTCATTTTGAAAGATGAAAGACCTTTGCGAATAATAAAAAGTACAATTCAATTCCTACTAATCAAAGGTGTGCCAGACTATGAATATTCATTTGGAGATATATATATATATATATATATATATATATATATATATATATATATATAATCTTGGAATGAATATTCATAGTCTAGCACACCTTTATATATATATATATATATATATATATATATATATATATATATATATTAAAAATATATATATATATAATATATAATATATATATATATATATATATATATATAATCTTGGAATGAATATTCATAGTCTAACACACCTTTATATATATATATATATATATATATATATATATATATATATATATATATATATATATATATATATATATATATATATATATATATATATATATATATATATATATATATAATATATATTTAATATATATATATATATATAAAAATATATATATATATATTAAATATATATGTATATATATATTAAAAAATATATATATATATAATATATATATATATGATATATCTAAAATAAATAATAGTAATATATATATAATATATGAATATATACATATATATTCATAAAATATATAATATATATATATATATATATATATATATATATATATATATATAAGATAATAAGCATATATATTGCTATACAATGCAGGTCAATGGTGTTGTTTAAACCTGTAATTCATTCTTGATATTTCGAGATAAAATCTCTTTTTCAGAGAACACTGGAACTGAAGTTATTGTTGTTATAGCATTTTTGGTTAAATGAATTTTTTTTTGAAAATGTTACAGATGATATTTTTTTTAACTGTATTCTCGTGTTGCATGTTTACGTGAATGCGTTTTTTGTTTGTACGTGTACATATGTTGTCATGCGCGTGTGCATGAAAATGCGAGTAGACTGTGACGTTATGACTGTATCCACGCGCGTGTGTGCGTATGAATGACCGTATCCACGTGCGTATGTGCGTATGAAAGAGCGTATTTGTGTTTGGTGGCCATGGTGATGTATAATATTTATATTATATTATATCATACATCACCATGGCCACCAAAGTGGTTTTAAAGCGGGGGCTCGTTTTTCAATTTAGCGATAAATTGGATCCTCCTTTTATGACCGTAATTTTGTTTTTTCGTCGAGGATGATTAAAATCTGACATTTTTATTTTAGAGTACCAAAGCCAAAAAAAAGAAGAAAAGAAATAACAACAACAAAAACTAACCATTCTCACAAAATAAAACCTTTTAGAATATACACATTGAAGTGAATATTAAAATAAATAAATAAAATATATTTAGTATTGTAAAATAACGGGTGCAAGAAAAATAAAAATTTATTGCAAAAACACGGACATAAAATGAGGGTTCAGTTTATTTTATGGTAGGAATTTACGAGGAAATAGTTAAGGGTTACCGGAAAATCTCCCACTAGCAACCTCTGTTAACACCAACAACTGACTACCCCCTCCCCTTATTCACGACCTAATTTACTAGTATGAAAATTTCACCATTGAAGCAAGAACTCAATCCAAAGTCCTGAAGAAGCTCTAATAGACCGAAACGTTACAACGTCGACATCACTACCTACAATAAACATCCATTTGCTACAACATCCGTGTTTGTCTACCTTTCTCCATGCTCCCATAAATTTGGTATGAGCTCTCTAATTGGTAATTTAAATTTGCTCTCACTACTAGCATATAAGCAATGATCGTTTCCCCGGAAACTAGATCCTCTGTGACCGTAAAATACATAAACAAACCTATGTATTTAATAGTTTAAAAACACCAGTCCCGCTACAGCTGTCAGTGGACGAGGGGATAAAATATCAGGCAGGCAAACAGCCAGTCTGAGTTCGACCCTAGCAAAGGACAGTTGTTGTGTCTAGCCACACTGAAGAGGCGTGAAATGCCGAAACACGTGTCTGAGGATGACTTCATATATATATATATATATATATATATATATATATGGGAGAATATGTGCTTTTTAATTTTAGTCAGACCTAATTTTTGAAAGTTAATTCATTTATGTTTAATTAGGCGAGATTTAAACATAATAAACATAATTTAAACATAATTAAACATAAATGAATTAACTTTCAAAAATTAGGTCTGACTAAAATTAAAAAGCACATATTCTCCCAAATATACTGTCGGCTGAAAATAGCTAAAAGTTGTTTACATATATATATATATATATATATATATATATATATATATATATATATATATATATAGTGAACAAACAATGTGTTTGAAATGGCGAAGGCCGACAATTTTGGGGAGATTATGACTTTAATTAAGCACATAATCTACCCAAAATGTATATATATATATATATATATATATATATATATATATATATATATATATATATATGAGGTTAAGTAAACAAACAAATGTGTTTATTTCTATATGGCTTTAAGTCGACAATTTTTGGAGGATGTGTGCTTAATTGAAGTCATACCTAATTTTGAAAATTCATTAAAATTCATTAATTATTAACTATTTAATTTTCAAAATTAGGTATGACTTCTATTAAGCACATATCCTCCAAAAATATATATATATATATCCAACACACACACCCCACAAAAACACACTTAAACACACACACACACACAAACACACACACGGGGGGTCTGGAATGATACTAAAACATTATTAAACAAACAAAGAAACAAACAGACGCGCGCACACACACACACACACACACGAAGAATTCGGAGGAATACGACATTACCAAACAAGCCTACAACAGAATTAGCAGATTCTAGTGACAGGGCTTTAAGAAATCTTATGACGAAGAGATTTTCATCCCGAAACATTAAGAACAACATCCTAGTTACCTAGTTTTCCTTCACACTTGCATTATGATGGCCTTCAAAACCAACCGCCAAACCAATATATATATATATATATATATATATATAATATAGAAATCAAAACAAATAAAAGTTTTTGCTTTTATTTATTAATTACGGGAACGGTATTACAACCAGCGTTTCTTGCTGAAAGCATTCATCGGGTAATACGAAAAGTTCCTTTAAAAATGACAGAAATTGTGTAAAATTATATATATTATATATATATAATATATATATATATATATATATATATAAAATAAATATATAAAGGTTTTACATATCTATTCATTTGATGACAAAGGAACAGTCACAACCATTTTGGTTTCATGCATGCGTAATTGCAAACAATCTTCAGGTGACGTTGAAACAACGTCACCTGAAGATATATATATATATATATATATATATATATATATATAGGTTAAATTATTATTATTGTTGGAGAATTGATTATAGAGGGCTCAATTACTTATGTAAGAGCTTTATTTCAAAAGTCAAACGCCTCTGAAGACGAATAACACCGAAAAAGTGTTATTCAGAAACCAATGGTAGGAGCGACTTTGTAATTATAAATAAATAAATATATATATATATATATATATATATATATATATATGTGAAGAAAATAAGAGATTAGGAAAAATCCGACAAAATGTGATGGAAAATAATGGAACAGTGAATAAGGAACACAACTCCGTTCCTCCTTTTACCTTTTCCTCGTCTACATACACTCTGTTTTAAAACAATTAAGTTCATTCTGATGAAGCTTCCAAAACCAACAGATTGTTTTCTTTGTTTTATTTTGTTTTGTTTTACGGCATATCAACCTCGGTGGGTCATTTAATGCCGACAAAGTTGTGAAATAAATTCATTCTTAATGCCTAATACAATTTTGTTTATAAACTCATGCTTTTCTATTTAACCCATAGATGGGACCCTAACAGGTACTACCACTCCGTGTCAGAGTGGACCAGGGAGCAATGGTGATGAAGGGGTGCTCCACATTCCCCAAACCTCCAGAACTGGAACCTCACCATCAGATAGAGTTTAATGGCATTCCCAGGACATGTAGACTCTCTGTCACCGCCTTCTAGCACCCATATGATAAAAAGGGTTGGGGCTTGTCATAAGGGCAAATAGGGTTGGGAAAATCATATAGGTGCTAGAGCTTGACGTAACCGGCCGATTGGTCGGGGGGGGGCCTCTCCGACCGCCCGTCTAGCCCAATATAGGGCCAAAGTGGAGTATTGCAGGTCATGAACTGCTCATCCACCTGGGTTCTATCCTTAAGCATCACAGGTCGCCACCCACAGCCAACAGGTGGCCCCATTGGGAGAGTCTTACCCCTTTGCAGCCGACAGGGCGGAAAACCAACAGAAGCAGAATATTAATTGAATGTAATTGTTTGTGTTTGTTATTCACAGTTCCATTATTTTCCTCACACACACATACACATATATATATATATATATATATATATATATATATATATATATATATATATATATATATATGGTGAGGAAATTAATCCGACAATATGAGAAGAAAATATTTTAAAAATATAACAAACACAGGATGTTATGAATGTGTGAATATGATGTTATTAACCATTAGTTTTTTTATTCACACATTCACTATACACTTAACATCTTTCATTTTGTCCCTCACATAAACATTACTTAACAGTGTCCTGAAGATGGTACAATATACCGAAATGCTTAAGTATTGACACTAAAAATTGTTTCCTGATCATAACATCCTGTGTTTGTTATATTTTTAAAATATTTTCTTCTCATATATATATATATATATATATATATATATACTAGACAAAACGGGACCCGTTAGATCCCCCAATGAGGGCTGAGTAGATCATTGAAATTAGAAAAGTGAGTTTGTAAAATGAATTAATTGTTTTTTTGATAAAAACAAAAACAGGCATTAAAATCATTTTGTTATACATAGAGAGGGGAAAGTGACAGGCAGAATGTGGGGGTAAGAGACGGGTCAATTTTAGACTTAATTGCAAATTACGACTAGTTAGAACCAATTAAAATGGAATTTCTTTTTTCAAACATTACTCGATCTTAAAACAAAGGAATATTCTAATATGAATTATGTGTCATTAAACAAAACAGGAAAAATGCATTTAGCAAACAATCATTGATTCACTCAGCTTTAGTATAACATATATATATATATATATATATATATATATATAGTGGTACCTTGACATACGAGTTTAACTCATTTCGCTCGTAACTCAATTTCCTCGTATATCAAATCAATTTTCCCTATTGAAATGAAATGAAATGCCATTAATCCGTCCCAGCACCACCACCCCAAAAGAAAAAAATCCAAAGAAACTAAACCTAATTATTCATATCTAATCAAACATACTCGTATAATTTCTTTATTTAATGGCATATCAATCTTCGTGGGTTATTTATTGCCAACGCCATCCTTGTAGAACAACAGTAGTGATATTATTCGACCCATACCTGGAGAATGTTTTTTTATACCTTTCCCAAGAGTATCAGTGTTTGATTATCTATGGGTATAAGATGTAAGCAAAATCGTCACTTCTATTTATGAACTTTCCCAACATCAGCAGGCACTTCCGGTAAAAAAATGACCAATGAGAGACGAGGACAGAAAGCATTTAAAATCGTTTGCAACTGTCCTTAAATCAATTACTGTTTGAACTTTCTGTGAGCAAGACCAATCATTTGGATAAACACCAGAGGAATACTACAGACTTGGACTTATACGTATTACAAGGCAAACTAGATATTTGGATTTATATTGCAGAGGATGACCAACTCACTACAGACTAGGACTTATATATTACAGAGGAAACATACAGACTAGGATTACCAACTTACTTACTACAGACTTGGACTTATACGTTACAGCGGAAACTTACAGACAAGGATTAACTAACTGGTTTCTGTGAACAACAGAACTACTGAATCCTCACAGTGGCAACACGGACTACTTGGAGGTGTGTGGTGTAATGGTAAGAAATGGACTTGTCGACCCGAGTTCAAATCCTGGACAAGGCTGTTTGCATTTCACATAGCACTAATACACTTGGGAAAGGTATGTATCCAACTACTCTCCCTCTAGCTATGGGTAAATAGTAGCACAGACTTTAATCTTGGTAAGGCAACCGGTTTACGAGAAAGAAAACTCTGAATTCAAATCTGTTAAACTTCGCTTGAAACATTTTTTTTAAACAATAATTTTTTTTTCTATATCAAAATTTGAAGACATTCATTGACATATATTCATTGAAAAATGCACAAAATGATTTATTGTAAAATTTTTGGTTGATTGTTTTACGGCATATCAACCCTTTTCGGGTCATTTAATTCCGAATCAAGTCGTTTTGATATTCAGTTTACTTATAGTACCTGCTGTTGCTTAAATAGTCACCCATCTGATTATTGAACAGGCTCACCACTGCTTAACTTCAATGATCTAGTGGGAACCAGTGCTTTCAATGAGACTTGACTTGATATCAGGTTGCTTACAGTACCTGCTGTTTCTTAAATGGTCACCCATCTAATCATTGAACAGGTTAATCACGGTTTAACTTCAATGATCCAGTGGGAGCCGGTGCTTGGGTATTATTTTAAACTATGACATTTTTATCTATTGATTTTTCAATACTGTAAGTTGTAGAATCAGGTATTATTTCAAACTATGACACTATTAAACAGAGAAGTTGTCTTTTTATCTATTGATTTTTTCTCAATACTGTAAGTTGTAGAATCAGGTATTATTTCAAACTATGACACTATTAAACAGAGAAGTTGTCTTTTTATCTATTGATTTTTTCTCAATACTGTAAGTTGTAGAATCAGGTATTATTTTAAACTATGACACTATTAAACAGAGAAGTTGTCTTTTTATCTATTGATTTTTCTACTGTAAGTTGTAGAATCAGGTATTATTTCAAACTATGACACTATTAAACAGAGAAGTTGTCTTTTTATCTATTGATTTTTCTCAATACTGTAAGTTGTAGAATCAGGTATTATTTAAACTATGACACTATTAAACAGAGAAGTTGTCTTTTTATCTATTGATTTTTTCTCAATACTGTAAGTTGTAGAATCAGGTATTATTTTAAACTATGACACTATTAAACAGAGAAGTTGTCTTTTTATCTATTGATTTTTCCCAATACTGTAAGTTGTAGAATCAGGTATTATTTCAAACTATGACACTATTAAACAGAGAAGTTGTCTTTTTATCTATTGATTTTTTCTCAATACTGTAAGTGTAGAATCAGGTATTATTTTAAACTATGACACTATTAAACAGAGAAGTTGTCTTTTTATCTATTGATTTTTTCTCAATACTGTAAGTTGTAGAATCAGGTATTATTTTAAACTATGACACTATTAAACAGAGAAGTTGTCTTTTTATCTATTGATTTTTTTCTCAATACTGTAAGTTGTAGAATCAGGTATTATTTTAAACTATGACACTATTAAACAGAGAAGTTGTCTTTTTATCTATTGATTTTTTTCTCAATACTGTAAGTTGTAGAATCAGGTATTATTTTAAACTATGACACTATTAAACAGAGAAGTTGTCTTTTTATCTATTGATTTTTTTCTCAATACTGTAAGTTGTAGAATCAGGTATTATTTCAAACTATGACACTATTAAACAGAGAAGTTGTCTTTTTATCTATTTTTTCTCAATACTGTAAGTTGTAGAATCAGGTATTATTTCAAACTATGACACTATTAAACAGAGAAGTTGTCTTTTATCTATTCATTTTTTCTCAATACTTAAAAAAGTTACGCTTAATATTTGTAATTCAAGTTTGAAATAAAACGTTAATGGCGTGACTTGACCGTAAGCCTATAGCGACGAGATGATATTTTTGACTTAGTCTGAAACAAAGCCACAAACAAAAGGCACTCAGTGGGAACCGAACTCCTTATGGTAGGGATTAGCCTTCAGACTAGTTTACTGTCCACAGCTCCACGGGGAGGAAGCCAAAATATTGCTCAAGTCATTTTGATATTCGATTTACTTACAATACCTGCTGTTGCTTAAATGGTCACCCATCTAAGTATTGAATAGACTCATCGCTGCTTAATTTCGGTGAAATAACGCGTGGTGATATTTTTGACTTAGTCTGGAACAAAACCACAAACAAAAGGCACTCAGTGGGGGGGGGGCGAACTCCTTATGGTAGGGACTAATCACAAGACTATAGTCCAGTAGAAATAGGTTTCGACCCGGAAAAAAGGGTCAAGCTAAAATTTACACCAAATAAAGGATATATGGTTTACAATAACATATCCAAAATCCTCTCAAATTAGACGTGAGGAAAAAAGGTTATTGAGATTTCAAAAAGCTCAATATTTCTCAAATATTTGGCTAAAATGAGGAAAATGCTTCTGCTAAAATAATGGTATGGATTAGCCACCAGATTAGTTTACTGTCCACAGTTCCACGAGGAGGAAGCCAAAATATTGATAGAATGGTATTGCACACCACTCAGTATAGAATAGAGAGAGGAGGGCCAAAAATATTGATAGAATGGTATCACACAAGATCCAATATAGAATCCCCAATGCATTTTATCGTAAAATCATTGTCCAACGCATTTTTTTTTCATAAAAATCATTGCCCAATGCATTTTTATAGTAAAAATCATAGCCCAATGCATTTTTATTGTAAAAATCATTCTCCAATGCATTTTTATAATAAAAATCATTGTCCAATGTATTTTTATTGTAAAAATCATTCTACAATGTATTTTTATAGTAAAAATCATTGTCCAATGTATTTTATAGTAAAAATCATTGTCCAATGTATTTTATAGTAAAATCATTGTCCAAATTTTTATAGTAAAAATCATTGTCCAATTTTTATAAAAATCATTGTCCAATTTTTATAGTAAAATCATTGTCCATGATTTTTTATAAAAATCATTGCCCAATGCATTTTTATAGTAAAAATCATTGCCCAACGCATTTTTAGTAAAAATCATTGTCCAATGAATTTTTATAGCAAAATAATTGTCCAATTAATTTTTATAATAAAAATCATTGTCCAATGATTTTTATAAAAATCATTGTCCAATGCATTTTTATAGCAAAATCATTGTCCAATGCATTTTTATAGTAAAATCATTTTCAATGATTTTTATTGTAAAATCATTGTCCAATGAATAATTATAGTAAAATCATCACCGACTTCCCTAACTTGTCTAGCCCTAGCACCTATATGATTGTCCCAACCGTACTGCGCTTATGGCAACTCATAACCCTTTTTTTATCATATATCCAAATCCTCTTAAATTAGACGTGAGGAAAAACAGTTATTGAGATTTCAAAAAGCTCGATATTTCTCAAATATTTAGCTAAAATGAGGAATGCTGAACTTATGGTAGTTATTAGCCACCATATTAGTTTACTGTCCATAGCTCCACGGGGAGGAAGCCAACATATTGATAGAATGGTATCACACACAACTCAGTATAGAATAGAATAGAGAGGGGGGAGAGAGAGAGAGAGTATGAAGTATTTCATTAGAGTTTGAGTGACAGCTAAGAAGATATTGAATTATGGCCGATTTAAGTGTAACCTTAACTCAGATCAATAAGCCTGGGCATTAAGGCCGATGGGGGCATCGGCTTATATATATATTCCCGAAAGCTACAAGAGGGGAGAGGGAGGGAGAAAATGTATTATGACAAATACATTCAGATACATAGACATGTAGGAACGAACAGATAGATAGATAGATAGATAGGAATAGTCTGAGATAGATATTTACTGACGGATATATATATATTATATATATATATATATATATATATATATATATATATATATATATATATATATATAATATATATATATATATGAAGTAAATACTTAAAACTAAATTGGTTTTAAACAATTTTGGGGAGAATATGTGCTTAATTGAAACGTACCTAATTTTGAAAGTTAATTAATTAATACACACACACACACACACACACATATATATATATATATATATATATATATTATATATATATATATATATATATATTCTTTTTGGGATAATATGTGCTTAATTGAAGTTGTACCTAATTTTGAAAGTTAATTAATTAATAATTAATTAATTAGGCGGGCATACCTATTTAAATGTAAGGCTGATTTTTCTCGATTAGTTTAGCCTTACATTTAAATAGGTATGCCCGCCTAATTAATTAATTATTAATTAATTAACTTTCAAAATTAGGTACGACTTCAATTAAGCACATATTCTCCCAAAGAATATATATATATATATATATATATATATATATATATATATGTGTGTGTGTGTGTGTGTGTGTGTGTGTGTGTGTGTGTGTGTGTGTGTGTGTGTGTGTGTAAACGCTGTTCAAGCCACCGATTTAATATTTCAATATTTAACTATGTGAAGAATGCATAGTCTGCATGAAACTATAGTTACAGAAAATTAACACCATATTATTTCATCTCAGATTTTAAATCTGCTCTTTTAGTATTGAGCACCTTTATGTGCTAATACTTTTCATATTCATTCTCCATTATATGATATTATATATGTATGTATGTATGTATGTATATATATATATGTATATATATATATATATATATATATAGAGAGAGAGAGAGAGAGAGAAGAGAGAGAGAGGGGCAGACAGACAGACAGACAGACATGGGGTTAGAAAAAGAGAGAATTCCCTTAACTAAATACGAACAGAAAGAGATAGATTTGAACATAATGAGATAGATAGATAGATAGATAGATAGATACTAACAGACTGGAGTTGGGGGTAGGTATATAAGTTAGTTAGATAGATCGATAGATCGGTAGATATATATATAGATAATATAGACTGGGGTGGGTAGTTATGAATATAAGAACAAGCTAAGATAGATAGATAGATAGATAGATAGATATGATCAGGCTCATGTAGATAGATATTAATGAGATAGATAGATAGATAGATAGATTCTAAGTCTGAAGTTGGTAGGTAGGTATATAATAAGTTAGTTAGTTAGATAGATAGATAGATAGATAGATATAGACTGGGGTGGGTAGGTATGTATATAAGAACAAGCTAAAATAGATAGATAGATAGATAGATATGATCAGGATCATGTAGATAGATATTAATAAACTGAGATAGATAGATAGATAGATAGATAGATAGATAGATACTGTGATGGGTAGGTAGGTATATAAGAACAAGCTAAAATAGATAGAAGAGAGAGAGAGAGAGAGAGAGAGAGAGAGAGAGAGAGAGAGAGAGAGAGAGAGAGATATGATCAGGCTCATGTAGATAGATATTAATAACTGAGATAGATAGATATGAATAAACTGAAATTGAGAGAGAGACAGACAGACAGAGGGGAAGAGAGAAGTGTGTGTGTGTGTGGGAGAGAGAGAGAGAGAGAGAGAGAGATGGACAGACTGGAAGCGAATATGATATCTGTACTGAAATGATCTAAATAGGTCGATAGTTTTGAACAAAGCTCAGGTCAATATATCTAAATAGACTCAAGATACATTTTCAAGTGTTCTACTCAATGAAACTCAATCAATATTATCGAGTAGTATCGTCTATCCCTCTACACCAATCACCTCTTCACAGCCAACAGTCAATTGGCCGATAGAAGTCACTATTTTTCTTTTGAAGAGCGTTCCATTTTTTTTTTTTTTCGTGTTCTATCTACAAATTGGATAGGACTTTGCAAATAATGATTGCCACATGAAATTAAATATCTGGGAAAATATCTATTTTAATATTTCCAAAGTGTTTATGTGTCTATAAACGACAGACAATGGGATTGATGAAGAGTTAATAAATTCCCAATGCATTTTTATAGTAAAAATCATTGTCCAATGCATTTTCATAGTAAAAATCATTGTCCAAGGCATTTTCATAGTAAAAATCATTGTCCAATGCATTTTTATAGTAAAAATCATTTCCAATGCATTTTTATAGTAAAAATCATTGTCCGATGCATTTTCATAGTAAAAATCATTTCCAATGCATTTTTTATAGTAAAAATCATTGTCTAATGTATTTTTATTTTAAAATCTTTGTCCAGTGCATTTTCATAGTAAAATCATTGGCCAATAGAAATCACTATTTTCCTTTTGAAGAGCGTTCCATTTTCTGTTGTGTGTGTGTGTGTGTGTGTGCGTGTGTTCCATCTACAAATTGGATAGGACTTTGCAAATAATAATTGCCACATGAAATTAAATATCTGGGAAATATCTATTTTAATATTTATAAAGTGTTTATCTGTCTATAAACGACTAACAATGGGATTGATGAAGTGTTAATAAATTCCCAATGCATTTTTATAGTAAAAATCATTGTCCAATGCATTTTATAGTAAAATTATATTCCAATGCATTTTTATAGTAAAAATCATTGTCCAATGCATTTTTATAGTAAAATCATTGTCCAATGTATTTTTATAGTAAAAATCATTGTACAATGTATTTTTATAGGAAAAATCATTGTACAATGTATTTTTTATAGAAAAAATAATTGTACAATGTATTTTTATAGAAAATCATTGTGTATTGTCCAGTGCATTTTCATAGTAAAATCATTGGCCAATAGAAATCACTATTTTCTTTTGAAGAGCGTTCCATTTGTGTGTGTGTGTGTGTGTGTGTGTGTGTGTGTGTGTGTGTGTGTGTGTGTGTGTGTGTGTCTTACTAAAATTGGATAGGACTTTGCAAAAATAATTTGAAATTAAATATCTGGGAAATATCTATTTTTAATATTTACAAAGTGTTTTATTGTCTATAAACGACTAACAATGGAATTGATGAAGTGTTAATAATTCCCAATGCATTTTTATAGTAAAAATCATTGTCCAATGCATTTTTATAGTAAAATTATATTCCAATGCATTTTTATAGTAAAAATCATTGTCCAATGCATTTTTATAGTAAAATCATTGTCCAATGTATTTTTATAGCAAATCATTGTACAATGTATTTTTTTGTAAAAACCATTGTACAATGTATTTTTATAGGAAAATCAGTGTACAATGTATTTTTATAGAAAAATCATTGTCTAATGTATTTTATTTTAAAATCTTTGTCCAGTGCATTTTCATAGTAAAATCATTGGCCAATAGAAATCACTATTTCCTTTTGAAGAGCGTTCCATTTTTTTTTTTTGTGTGTGTTGTGTGTGTGTGTGTGTTGTTTGTTCTATCTACAAATTTGGATAGGACTTGCAAATAATAATTGCCACATGAAATTAAATATCTGGGAAATATCTATTTTAATATTTACAAAGTGTTTATCTGTCTATAAACGACTAACAATGGAATTGATGAAGTGTTAATAAATTCCCAATGCATTTTTATAGTAAAAATCATTGTCCAATGCATTTTTATAGCAAAATTATATTCCAATGCATTTTTATAGTAAAAATCATTGTCCAATGCATTTTTTATAGCAAAATATATTCAATGCATTTTTATAGTAAAAATCAATTGTCCAATGCATTTTTATAGTAAAATCATTGTCCAATGTATTTTTATAGCAAAAATCATTGTACAATGTATTTTTATAGGAAAAATATTGTACAATGTATTTTTATAGGAAAAATAATTGTAGTATTTTTATAGTAAAAATCATTGTACAATGTATTTTTATAGTAAAAATCAGTGTACAATGTATTTTTATAGAAAAATCATTGTCTAATGTATTTTTATTTTAAAATCTTTGTCCAGTCCATTTTCATAGTAAAATCATTGGCCAATAGAAATCACTATTTTCCTTTTGAAGAGCGTTCCATTTTGTGTGTGTGTGTGTGTGTGTGTGTGTGTTGTGTGTGTGTGTGTGTGTTCTATCTACAAATTGGATAGGACTTAGCAAAAAATAATTGCCACGTGAAATTAAATATCTGGGAAATATCTATTTTAATATTTACAAAGTGTTTATATGTCTATAAACGACAAACAATGGGATTGATGAAGTGTTAATAAATTCCCAATGCATTTTTATAGTAAAAATAAATTGTCCAATGCATTTTTATAGTAAAATTATATTCCAATGCATTTTTATAGTAAAAATCATTGTCCAATGCATTTTTATAGTAAAATCATTGTCCAATGTATTTTTATAGTAAAAATCATTGTACAATGTATTTTTATAGTAAAAATCATTGTACAATGTATTTTTATAGGAAAAATCATTGTACAATGTATTTTTATAGAAAAATCATTGTCTAATGTATTTTTATTTTAAAATCTTTGTCCAGTGCATTTTCATAGTAAAATCATTGGCCAATAGAAATCACTATTTTCCTTTTAAAGAGCCTTCCATTTTGTGTGTGTGTGTGTGTGTGTGTGTGTGTGTGCTATCTACAAATTGGATAGAACTTAGCAAAAAATAATTGCCACGTGAAATTAAATATCTGGGAAATATCTATTTTAATATTTACAAAGTGTTTATATGTCTATAAACGACTAACAATGGGATTGATGAAGTGTTAATAAATTCCCAATGCATTTTTATAGTAAAAATAAATTGTCCAATGCATTTTTATAGTAACATTATATTTCCAATGCATTTTTATATTAAAAATCATTGCCAAATACATTTTTATTACAAAATCAGTGTCCAGTACATTTTTATAGTAAAATCATTGTCCAATGTATTTTTATGATAAAATCATAGTCCAATGCCTTTTTATAGCAAATTCATTGCCCGATGCATTTTATCGTAAAATAATTGTCCAATGTATTTTCATTGCAAAATCATTATCCAATGCATTTTTATCATAAAAATAATTTTCCAATGCATTTTTATTGAAGAATCATAGTCCAGTGCATTTTATAGTAAAATCATTGACCAATGCATTTGTATAGTAAAATCATTATCGAATGCACTTTTATAATAAAATCATTGTCAAATGCATTTTTAATAACAAAATCATTGTCTAATGTATTTTTATAGTAAAATCTTTGGACAATACATTTTTATAATAAAATAATAGTCCCATACATTTATATAGTAAAAATCATTGCCCTATGTATTTTATCGTAAAATCATTGTCCAATGTATTTTTTTGCAAAATCATTCTCAAATGCATTTTTATTATAAAAATCATTGTCCAATACATTTTTATTGTAGAATCATAGTCCAGTGCATTTTTTATTATAAAATCACACACACACACACACACACACACACACACATATATATATATATATATATATATATATATATATATATATATATCTTACAGCTGACACTTGTTCAAAACACACATACATTGTAATTCTTAAATACACAAAGTTGCTTTCATATATTAGGCATATGCAAAAATCCCCAGCGATCCTTTATATTTACTATATATAACTGAAAACTGATATATTGCTAAAAACTTTCGCCCACTTCTATTATTAGAAAAAAATACTTTCTCTCGAAAACAAATTTGATAAAAACACTTAAAACAGAACCGCCTCCAAATACCACGACCCTCAGCTCCTACGCCTCACTGTTGAGTCAAATAAACTGGTCTCGTTTTGAAAAGAAAAAAATATTTTAAGGTCTTCACAGGACAGATTGCAGACAATAAATAATTGTCATTTGTAGAGAATTTCAATAAAACTGCACGTTTCAGCTCTTTAATAAAAGAGTCGAGAAAAGTCGCATTTAAATGAGGTCCGGCATGTCCAATGGTTCAGTTTATGCACCTCTTCGACGTGACCATTTTGATGAAGGGCGAAAAAACAAAATCAGAAAATAAAAGTTTTTATTTTATGGCAGGTACGAGATGTTTCGTTTCCTGGTCTCTTTAATTAAAAAAAAAAGAAAGTTGAATCCCTACTCTCTCTCTCTCTCTCTCTCTCTCTCTCTCTCTCTCTCTCTCTCTCTCTCTCTCCTCTCTCTCTCTCTAGG
>CM042180.1:19154071-19216571 GCA_023376005.1 Doryteuthis pealeii | reverse complement strand
TATTCTTCTCTTCTTCTTTCTTTTTACTCTCTCCCCCCTTCCACACACACACACACACAGACACACACTCTCTTCCTCTGTCTGTCTGTCTCTCTCTCTCCTCTCCCCTCTCTACTCTATCTTATTTTCCCTTTTACCCCCTCTTCTCTTATTCTTCTCTTCTCTCTTTCTTTTACTCTCCCCCCCCCTTCCACACACACACAGACACACACTCTCTTCCTCCGTCTGTCTGTCTGTCTGTCTCTCCCCTCTCTTTCTTTCTCTCTCTCTTCTCTCTCTTCTCTCTTCTCTCTCTCTCTTTATTTTTCTCTTTTTACCCCCCTTCTCTTATTCTCTCTTCTCTCTTTCTTTTTCTCTCTCTCCCCCTTCCACACACACACATACTCTTTCTTCCTCTGCTGTCTGTATGTCTCTCCCCACCGCCTCTGCTCTCTCTCTCTCTCTCTCTCTCTCTCTCTCTCTCTCTCTCTCTCTCTCTATTTTCTGCCTTTTACCCCGTCTTCTCTTATTCTTCTCTTCTCTCTTTCCTTTTTTCTCCTCTTCCACGACACACATACTGCATCACCACACTCTCTCTCTCTCTCTCTCTCTCATCTCTCTCTCTCTCTCTCTCTCTCTCTTCTCCCTCTCTCTCTCAAACCCATTGTTCCCATCCGATCTCTATATTTTTTCTTCCTCCAAAGGGAACTTACGCTTGAATTCACTTCCGAGGATTCTTCAAATTCTTCCACTAACAGACGATACCATTTTTAATGCTGAATCACAAAATCCAAGTCAGTTATTTTCGGCACCCTTCCTTTCTTTCTTTCTCTCTTTCTTTTCTTTTCTTCCAACCCCCCCCCCTCCCCATTTGCGTTGCCACTCACAGACAATGGCCATCATCTCATTCACTTTGAACTCCCCCACACACAAAAAACAACCAAAAAAAAACTCAAGCTTTAACCGAACGATTTTTTTTTTCTGCTTGCACATTTAAAAAACAAATCATTTGTAGATTTCCTTTTTATTCAAAATCGAAATACATTTTCGCTCTTTTTTTTTTTTTCTTTTTTTTAACAACTAGCAGATACAAAAAAGGGGAAGATAATCCTTCTCGCTTTTAGAATATCCGATACTNGAAAAAAAAAAAAATAGTAACGTTTTTTTAGCGGTTTAAAATGTCAGGACAAGAATGTTGACTGGAATGTTTTTTTTGGGTTTTTTGCGCTAAAGTTTATTTTTAAATTTATTCTAGTTTGCTATTCAGAATTGAAATAAAAAAGATTATAAAAAGTAAGTATAATAAATGTATTATAAATAAACGTTTATAATAAAAGTATAATAATAAAAAGCTTTTACAATAAAAGTATTATTAAAAAGTATTTATAATTAAAAAGATTATTAAAAAGATATTATATGATAAAATACTATGAAAAAAGTATTATAAAGAGAATTATAAAAAAAGTAAGTTTATAATAAACGATTATTAATATAAAAAGTGATTAAAATAAACGTATTATAATAAAAAGTATTAATAATAAAAGCTATTATAATAAACGGTATTAATAAAAGTATTTATAAAAAGTATTATTAAAAGATCATTCATAAAACGTACATTATTTAAAAAGTATTATAATAAAACGTACTATATAATAAAACGTATTATACAAAAGATATAATAAACGTATTAATAAAAAGTATATTAAAAACGTATTTACAAATATAGTAATAATTATAACTAAACGTGATATTAAAAAAGTATTATAATAAGTCATTATTAATAAACAGTAATTATTAATAAGAATCATCTATACATAAAATATTAAGTATGTATATAATTTAAAAGTTATAATAAACGTATTATTAAAAACGTATTATTAAATAAAGTATTGAATAAAAAGTATAATATTAAAAGTCACATATAAAATATCATAATAAAAAAGTATTATTATAAAAGTATTATAAATAAATCTATTATTTAAAAAGTATTATAATAAACGTATTATAATGAAAATATTATAATAAAGTATACTTTAATTAAAAAAAGTATTAAATACAAGTATATTAATAAAAAGTTATTCTATAATAAAAAAGTAAATTATAATACCAAGTATTATAATAAAAAAGTATATAATAATAAAGTATTATATTAAAACAAGTAATTACTAATAAAAGTCAATTATAATTAAACGATATTAGTAATAAAAAAGTATTATAAAAAAAAGTAAGTATAATAAAAAATATTATAGTAAAAGTATTGATTAATAAAAGTAATTAATAATTAAAACGTATTATTAAAAGTATTATAATTAAAAAAGTAATTATATAAAAAGTAATATAAAAAAGTATTAATTAAAAAAGTATTATATAAACGTTATTATAAATAAAAGTATATAATAAAATAGCTATTATAATAAAAGTATAATCTAAATAAAAATTATTATATAAATGTAACATTAAAAAAAGTATTATATAAAAGATTATAGAAATAAGTATTATAATAAAAGATACTATTGAAAAAAAGTATTATAATAAAATAATTATAATGAAACGATCTATAAACAAGTATTATAAAAACGTATTATTATTAAAAATAATTCATAATAAACGTATTATTAAAACAGTATATAATAAAAGTATATAATAAACCTATTATTAAAAAGTATTTAATAACACGTAATTATAATGAAAATATCTATAATAAACGTAATTACTAATAAAAGATTATAATAAAAAGTATTATAATAAAAGTATATATAAAAAAGTATATACATAAAAGATATTATACATAAACGTATTATAATAAAAGAGTATTAAAATAAAAGTCAGTATAATAAAAAGTATTATGAGAAAGTCATCAGGTAATATAAGTAATTTATATATTAAACGTATTATTAAAAACGTATTAATATAAAAGTATATAATAAAAGTCAATAATAATAAAGTATTAATTAAAAAAAGTATTATAGATAACGTATTACTATAAAAAGTAATTATAATAAAAAGTATTATAATAAAAGTATTAATAATTAAAAAGTATTTATAGATAAATATATCCATTAAAAAAGTATTAATAATAAAAGTATTATAGAAAAGTATTATAATAAAAACTATGAAAAAAAGTTATTATAATAAGTAGTATTATTAATAAAAAGTCCTTATAATAAAAAGTATTATAATAACGTATTATAAAAAGTATTATAATAAACCGTATTAATAAACATTATTATTAATAAACCGTATTATAAACAACAGTATTATGAATAAAAGTATTATAATAAACGTATTATTAGAAAAGTAAATTACTAATAAACGTATATAAAAAAGTATTATAATAAAATATTATAAAAAAATATTATAATAAAAGTATTTAAATAAACCATATTTTATAAAAAGTCCCCTCATCGTAGAATAATACCAACACTGTCTATGTCTTAATAACTAATAGTAAAATGTATAATAAACGGTATCTATAATAAAAGTATTATATACAAAAAGTATTATAATACAAGTAATTATATTTAAAAGAATTGTTATAAATAAAGTATTATAATAAACGTATTAATAATAAAAAGTATTAAATACAAAGTAGTATAATAAAAAGTATTATAGTAAAAAAGTATATAATAAAGTACTATATAAATAAACGTATATAATAAAAGTATTATATTAAAACAGCTATTATAATAAAAGTATCTATAATAACAACAGTATTATTAAAATCAAGAGCTGATTATAATAAAGTATTTATAAATAAACCGTATTATATAGAAAAGTATTAAACACAAATAGATAACAAGATTATAGTAAGATATAACAATATAATAAAGTATTATAAAGTTTAATTAAAAGTATAATAAAAATTATAATAAAAGATATAAAGTATTATTATAAACTGTATTTATATAAACAGATTATAATAAAATATTATTAAAGTATAATAATAAAAGTTATATAATGGTATATAAAAAAGTAATTATAAAAAAGATATACTGATAATAATACGCGATAAATACTATAATAAAGTCATCTATAATAAAGAAATAAAAGTATTAATGAAAGTATTATCAATAGGAACGATTATAAATATTAAAACATTAATAAAATTATTATAATCAAACGTCTCACTTAAAAAAGTATTATAATAAAGATATTATAATAAACGTATAAAATATATAATAAGAATACTATGATACAATATTATCAATCGCTAATTAACTCAATTTAACGTATTATAATGACAATATTAATAAGCTACTTTTATAATAAAGTATTATACATAAGTTAAATCAAGTATTTATAATAAAGAGTCATCTATAATAACACAGCTACATTAAAGTAATTATAAAGTATATAATAAAAGATTATAATAAAACAGTTTAAATAAAAAGTATTATAAAGTTATTCAATATAAATAAAAGTAAATTAATACTAGGAATACTAAATAAACAGTCATTATAATCTATATAAAAATTATATAAACGTATTTATTACAAATTATATCAAAACGATTTATAATATTCTAAAAAGTTTATATACGTATATAATAAAAGTATATAATAAAAGTATGTAATAAATGTTATTATAAGATAATAAACGATATTATTTAAAATAAAAGTAGTATAATATATTAAGTAAAAGTATATAATAAAAGTTATATAACGAATATAAAAAGATTATTATATAATAAAAAAGTATAAAATAAAGTCAATAAAAAGTTATATAAACGTATATAGTAAAGTATAGTTAAATAAAAAGTATATTAATCGTTATATAAAAAGTATTATAATAAAAAGTATTATATAAAAGTTTTTAAAAATTAAAACTGGGAACTTATAAAATCTACGAATTGACAAGTTCTATTTTTCTTGTTAATCTCTACTATGTCCGGTCTTGCTAGCTGGGATAAGGTGATCAGTCTTTACTCAAAGTCCAGAGAATTTTATGGCGTTTCATTCCAAGAAACAAATTTCTGGGTATGCATATACTATTTTGTATGGATATGCATCAAAATTCAGTTTCTTGACAGTATTTGACCAGGCTTTGAGTCTTTGGTTTGGTAGTTTGTTTTACGGCATATCCACCGTCGTGGGTCATCTTAATGCCGACAAAGTTTTTTGAAATACAATGCAATTCTTATGGTGATAATAGCATTTTTTTATAAATTAATTTTTCTATCTCTAACCCAATAGATGGGACCGCTAACAGGTACTACCCACTCCGGGTCAGTGGTGGACCAGAGAGCAATGGTGACTAAAGGGGTGCTCCCACATCCCTATAACTCTCCAAACTGGAAACCTCACCATCAGAAGGTTTTTAACGTCATTCCCAGGGAACATGTAGACCCGCAGCCACCGCTCTTCTAGCACCCATCATCGATATAAGGAAGGCGGTTAGGGGCTTGCCCATAAAGGGCAATACCGGTATTACCCTAGTGTATTCACCCTTCCAGCACCAGCTCCTGCGAGCTTAGTCCTGATTCACTTGTGTGCTACTTTCGCTGCATTCGCCTACAAAGTACGTAGATCTGATACATCTCATCTACTCATCCTCTACTTCCTCCTCTCCTTTCCTCACTCTACTCTCTCTGCTCTCTCATCTCTCTCATCTCTCTCTCTCTCTCAAATTCTCATATATACTATCATCATATAATATATTATATATAATATTATGAATGTATAAGTCAGTTTGTGTCAGTGTGTGTGGTGTGTGTGAACATTCATACGATATTAACAGTGTCGGACTAAGGACAAATTAAATCCGACACGGTGTGAATTATTTGATCATATTGAAAAAGCGAAATGATTTGTTTACAATGCATGGAAGATAGATCAGGAGAGAATGTGCACCGTTTGGGGCCTTTCTCAACGGTTTTTACCTGCACACGTCCCCCCCCCTCACATCGATATTTTAAAAATTAAAATAATAAATTCATTTATTTTTAAATAAAATTCTATTTTATTTTTAATCAAGCCTTACTAAACGCATTTTTTTTAAAACACTTTCACTTTGACTACGCGTTCCTGTTTGCGCATTTCTTCTTCTAAACCGTTCATTTCATACCCGTTTTTACTTCTTTGTTGAAGACGCGATCTATTACTACGGTCAAATACACGATATTCCGAGGGCACCTCACATCAGTGAAGGGGGACGAGGCCAGGCGACATGGAGTTAAAACCGGCTTGTAGAGGAGCGCCCGAAACGCGTGCACATTCTCCTCCGCTGATCGATCCCAATGCATTTGTAACACATCTCAACAATACTACTATATATATAAACACCCAGATATATATATTATCACTCCAGCTAATACTATAATACTATATAGTGTGCTGAAAATCGCCGATCAATGCCGTGTGTGGCTGTGTGCTGTTGTTCGCTGTCACAGCTGGAATGTTCGCGATAAGGTAAGCGATAAAAGGCATAAACATGGACAAGAAGGAATAACTCAGAACACAACAACTAGATGTGGAGAGATATATTTCGTTCCGCGTTAATCGGGGGACTCTCTTCCAGTCAGTTTATATATTATAGTATTATCTATTTTTGTGCTTGATCATCAATTAGTTCTTCCATGTTTTCCACCATTGTTTTGTGCTACAATCAAAACGTGACTGAAGAAGTACCGCTTTATATCGGAACGAAATCATATATCTGCCCACATCTATTTGTTTTAGTGAGGTTTTCCTTTTTGGTCCATTTTTCCTTTATCCTTACCGCCAATTTGTTCGGATTTACTACACAACCCTCTCTATCCTTCATTACCACTAGTCACCATACTATTAATATCATATTATCATATTCATACTATTATATATAGATATAATCTGGATGGATATGTGCCTTAATTGAACGTCATCCTAATTTTTGAAAATTAGTTATAAATTAATGAATTGGCGGAATATATCTGTTCAAATGATACAGGCTACAAACATAACTCGAAAAAAATTTTCACTTTCCTGTATGTACATTTCAACATACAGAGGGATTGACATTTCTCGATTTGTTTGCCTTACATTTAAAATATTAATGCCCACCTAAATTCATTAATATTGTCACTAATTATTGTTCAAAAAAATTAGGAATAATGACTTCAACTTAAGCACATATTCTCCAAAAATTGCGGCTTAAAGGCCATATAAAACATAAACATATTGTTTGTTTTAACTTAACCTCATATAGTATTATATATACTACTATATATACTAAATATATTATATATGCACCTTACAATGCCACGCTTACAGAAATAGAACTCAATACGGCCATACGTCTACAACCTTGTCAGCCTCACGCCAAACACATACTCAACACTAACACCACCAAGTCTGTCTACCAAAACTACTTAAACAGTACATGACCTAAGCCAAACATCTCCGTCCAAACGCATTAGCGAACAACTACGCACATGCTAACATCTGTAGAAGACCCGTGTTCGACAAAAAAGTACTAACAAAATAAACTTTGATAATAGCACCAAAAATAAACACATTGTTTACTTACTTTCACACACACAACACATAGGGACTATAGTTAACTACCTATACTATATATTATAGTAACTATATAAATATATACTAGCAATATATGCACCCTCTCCGGCGTGCAAGATATTTAAGTTATCTTAATATAATGAAATACGTTAAATTAGAAAAGGCTAATCGAAACTGAATAAGAATGCAAAGTAAAACAGACTGTCTTGGAATAGGGGGGCGTATAATTCGAAAATAAACGCTTCTGAAACTAAGATCGTTCCATCAAGATTTCCATTACTCCGCGTCATTTCATTGTAAATTTTCCTTAATTCAAGCTATTTAGTTAAAATAGGACAGTAAAGAATAACTAATAACAGTTCATTTTTTCTTGTTAATGGATTCTTTATAAGTTTTATTGAAGAGCATTTTTGCTCAATTCTATAAGATAAAACCAAACAACTTAGAAATCAATAATACTAAGCATAATCATTATTAACAAGTCAGAATTTTAAAAGATTCAATATGCAAATTACCCTTCCCATTTACCTGCTAAAACCGGCTATTTATTTGTATATATATTAAATACATTCATGTTATTGTAGTATGTAGATATGGTCAACACTCTAATGATAAAGTACCAATATTAAACATATATTAATAGACGAGTTCTTAAATAAAAAAATCAAAACTACCATCACTGGACAAATGTGATGTAAAATAACAAAGGGAATTGTCGACTTGAAGTAGGTAGCATAAAATTTCGGTTACAGCATAGACAACCACCCACCAATCTCCAGTATAATAAGCCAGTACTATATACTAGTATATACTATATATAGTCATATATAAATATATATACATCACTACATTGCTTGCTTCTGTTCGTCATGTATTATCTATCTTTGCCTTTTGATCATGATTAGTTTTCTTATGACATCAGCAGGTGTCTTGTGCTCTAGCAATCTATTAGTGACTTAGCTTTCTCATCTTCTGACGAGTCTCCTTTCCGTGACAATCTTCCAAGTTCGTTGCTTGCCACAAGTATATCTAATAATCTGTTTTTCTTCCCAGATCGCGTTTTCTCGTTTTTTGGTTTTTCTGGTTTGTCCATCATGTTTAAGTATACTCAATTACTATCCACAACAATCATGCACCCTCCAAGCGCAAGTAATTAAGTTTGTAACTGTTAACTGAATTTTGTTTGTTTGTGTTTGTTGGTGTTTACGGCATATCAACCTCAGCTGCGGTCATTTAATGCCGATAAAGTTTTGAAATAAATCAATTCCTTAATGGATAATACAATTTATCTTATAAATACATTTCTCCTATCTTAACCATTAGATGGGACCCTAACAGGTACTACTCCTCCGGGTCAGACGTGGACCCAGGGAGCAATTGTGATAGTAGGGTGCTCACATTCCCCAAACGCTCCAAAACCTGGAACCTCCCAACCCATCAGATAGAGTTTAACGTATTCCATCAGGACATGAAGACCCCCCAGACCCACCCCTCATCTAGACATCAATGATAACAAGAGGTCTGTGGGCTTGCCACTAAGGGCCAAATAGGGTTGGGAATAATTATATTAAGTGTGCTAGAGCTTGAACGGTGACCAGTCCGATTGATCGAGGGGGCCTCTCAGACCGCCCGTCTAGCCGCAAGATAGGGCCAAAGTGGAGTATTGCATGTCATGATACTGCATCATCCACCTGGGCTCTATCCCTTAAGGCATCACGGGTCGCACGCCACGGCCAACAGGTGGCCCCATTGGGGGAGTTCCTTACCCTCTGCAAGAGGTGCGCAGTCGGGTGCATTCTAACGCCACAGTCGGACAGGACGGTTAGTAATGAAATTTACTAGATTAAGAAAGACCTAGATAGAAAGTAAAACTCAGAAAACAGATCTAAAAATGATTTGAACAGAGGGGGGGGGTATAATCGAAAAAATAGGACAACTTTGAAGCTAACTCTCTCCATCATTTTCCATCTACTCCCGTAGACCTTTCATTGCATAAATTTCTAAATTTAACTATTTATTAAAATCAATTTTTAAGATCAAATATGCCAAATTAACCTTCCGCCGTTCACACTGTAAACTCTTATTTGTTTGTATATATAAATACAAGTTGCAATGTATTAGTATATTAGTTAATATTTTTCAACAGTTATTTAAATGAAAATAAATAAAAACAATTTTTTTTATTGAATTAATTGTGTTATGGGTTTTAAAAATAAATAAATACTAAAATCATTGGAGAAGTTACGTAAATAACTAAAGGAACTTGTGACGGTTGAGTAGTGATATAGTTTCGGTTACATACAGACACACACACAAACTCCTTTTATAAGATTTACATCATAAAAATAACGGATTATTATCGTAAGAATCAACATTTTTCGCGTTAGCCCGTTCGAGCACAAAGAAATTTTCTCACGTGATATTCTCCGTCGGCCAGTCGTAGAACGCAAAGAAAATCCTAGCGAGATATCTCGCGTTCCGGTTGAGAACAAAGGAATTATCTCGGGAATTGATTTTTTGTTTTAAATACTTAACCAGTACGTAAGACCAGGGGTTAAAGTTTATTTTTGTTTGTTTGTTTTGTTTTACGGCATATCAACCTCAGTGGGTCATTTAAATGCCGATAAGTTTTTGAAATAAATCAATTCTTAATGTAATACATTTTTTTATAAATGGCATTTTCTATTTAAACCCATAGAATGGACCCAAATAGGTACTATCACTCCGGGTCAGAGTGGGGCCAGGGAGCAATGGTGATGAATGGGGTGCTCCACATTCCCAAACCTCCAAAACTGGAACCTCGACCAGTCAGATAGAGTTTTAACGTCAATTCCCAGGACATGCTAGACCCGCCGCAGCCACCGCCTTTCTAGCACCCATATAGAAAAAGGGGTTGGGGCTTCCATAAGGGCAATAGGTTGGGCAAAAATCATATAGGTGCTAGGCTTGAACGTAACCAGCCGATTGATCGGACCAAAAGGGGCCTCTCCGACCGCCCTTCTATGGCCCAAGATAGGCTCAAAGTTATAGGTACCAGTGAACATGTTTCCGAAAAAGTTGTGTTGTGGCCGTATCGGGGGGGGGTCCTTAATGAAAAAATTGGTGATATTGTATAAAAAAAGTACCTGGCATCTATTAACTTATGCTTATACATTTTGTTATCTTGATCGTGAGATATAGGTATGTGCAAATACGCTGCTTTTTAATCATGCGCGGGGATCTGTTAAAAAAATATTTAAAAACGTCATAAAAAATGGAAAATTTAACCTTTTCTAATGTTTTCTTTGAGTTTAATATAAAGAAACACATCCCAAGTTTTATGTGTTATGAAAAATAAAAAAACAAATTTCTGTTTACTAAAACCTAAATTTTTGCATTTCAAAGTTAAATTCCCATAAATCCAGTAAATTCTTAATTCTTTGTTGACATATATATCGCATCCTTGACGTTTGTGCAGTTCCTAGCCCGACAGGACGTGAGTATTTTAAACAAGCGCAAGAGCAGACAACAGGATTCTGTCCTAAGCATCACGGGGTCACCATTCACGGTCAAACAGGTGCCCCATTGGGGGGGGTCTTACCCCATCTACGAGGATGCATGTCTGTGTATTCTAAAGCCCCTGCGACGGCAACTGTGCAATATTATAAACAACTGAACTGTACACTTAAGAAGAAATCTCCGCAAAAAAGACGTGGTCAAGAGTATTGTTTGTAAATCGATTAAAGCCTACTTTGCTGTATAAAAAAAAAAACAAAAACATTAATAATAAGAAAAAAGAAAAAAGAAGTGAAAAGGTTGCAGTTACTAAATAAAAGGCAAGTGAAAGTGAAAGCTAGAAAAATTACGCTGCTGAACGAAAAATTGAAGAACGTGATAACGAGGGCTTGTAAAATGGGTTCTTTCTTATGTATTGATTTTATTTTTAATTTGACATATGGTAATTAAGACAAGAGGGGAACACAGACAGATAGACAGACTGACAGACAGACAGACGGACAGACGGATAGACAAACAGGCTGACAGACGACATCAGGCCTGACAGACAGGCAAACAGACAAATAGAACGGCTGCAGGATATAACAAACAGATAGACAGACAAGACAGACAGACAGGCTTGATCCGATATAAAACAGACAGACAAGCTGACAGACAAACCTGACAGACAGGCTGACCAGATAGCAAAACAGACAGACAGCGTTGACAGGACAGACAGACATAGGCACACAAGCTGACAGTATAAACAGGTAGACGACAGACAGACGGACAGGCTGACCAGACAGACAGATAGGTAGACATACGGACAGACAGACAGGCTGACAGACAAGACAGACAGACAGGCAGCTGACAGATAAACAGCAAGACAGGCGGACAACAGACAGACGGAACAGGCTGACAGATAGGTTAGACATACGGACAGACAGACAGACAGACAGACAGACTGCAGAAGACAGACAGATTAGGCAGGCAGCTGGGGAACAGATAAACAGCAGACAGCGGACAGACAGACAGACGGACAGGCTGAACAGACAGACAGTAGGTAGACAGACGGACAGACAGACAGCACAAACAGGCTGACAGACAGAGAAGAGGAGAAGGCAGCTGAAGGGAAAGAATGAGAGAACAAGTGAGAGAAGCATAACCTTTTTTTTCAATTTAAAGTCTGTGTTTGGATTAAATTTATTTTATTGCCTCATGCAAAACCTTTATGGTCATATTATTGTCGAAATTTGATTATTTACAGGGTCGGTGCAGATAATAAATTCATCGTTTTTTTTTTTAATAAATGTATTTGAAAAAAATCTGCCCAATAAATATGCACCAACCCAATATAAACGTTTATTCTAATTGGTTTTATTTTATTTGTTTAATGACCAGCATAAAACCGTTATGGGTTATTTAATGGCCAATTTTAATTTCACTTTGTAAATTTGATTTAAAATTGGGTTGGTTGTGGTTGGCAGGGTGGATGGTTGGTTGATTTAATGGCATGCCAACTCATTGGGTTATTTTATGCCGAATAAGGTTTTGTTTTTATTCATTATGAGTTGGGTATTATATCAATTTTTTAACTAATGTTTAGACACAATATTCTAAACGCATTTGGTACATTATAGTATGTGGTCTACCTTTTGGATGTGGCTCAAAATCCTTGTCTCTCGTTATAGTCATGTGGCCTACCTTTTGAGATGTGGCTAACAAAATACCTGTCGTCTCTTATAGTATGTTGGCCATACCTTTTGAATGTGGGCCTTACAAACTCTCTTCTCTCTTATAGGATGTGGCCTACCTTTTTGAATGTGGCTTACAAAATCCGTGTCTCTGCTTATAGTATGTGCCTACCTTTTGAATGTGGCCTACAAAATCCTGTCTCTCTGTATAGTATGTGGCTACCTTTTGAATGTGGCCTACAAAATCCTGTCTCTTATAGTATGTTGGCCTAACCTTTTGAATGTGGCCTACAAAATCCTGTCTTCTCTTATAGTAGGTGGCCTACCTTTTGAATGTGGCCTACAAAATCATGTCTGCATTTTATAGTATGTGGCCTATTCATAAAAAGCATATTATAAGGTTATAAGTAATAACTGCTAACGGCCTAACCTTTATTTTAGAATTAAAATAGATCTCTGATTCATGCTAAATATGGATAATGTTTTTTAATTCTTCTTAATTAATATATCGCTGATAGACTGAACTTGCATTTCTTGAGATTGAATATATGTGAAAAATAAGTAGTTTTCAATAAATTGGAACCTACTCCATTATTATTTATAAATATAACTCTTACTTGTGATATAACTACACATTCAAAACTGGGATGGACACAACATACTTTAATTAACTGAGATCAAAAAGTAGGCCAATACTATATACAGCTTTATAGACTGAATATTAGACATATTCTTGAAAATTGAATATAAGAGTTGTAAAAAAATACTTAGTTTCAATAATTGCCTTACTACTGTATATCTAGTAAATATACTCTTACTGAGGTAGGACACATTCTAATCCGAGGTAGGCCACATATATAACAGTAACAAAAAGGTAGGCGCATATACTATAAACAGAATCAAAAGGTAGGCACATACTATAAGCAGGCACCAATTAACTAGAGTACTACACTAAGGAAAATGGAAACCGGGAATATAGAAAATTCCGAGGAAGGGAAGGAGGTAGTACTGACGGGCTCTGAGCATTGGCCACACAAGGTTTCTTACTTGAATCAAGAAGGGACCAGATGTGTAAATATTGTCAAACACTCTGCACATGTTAAGACACTTCCTCAGTATAACGTGAAATGTTTACATTCGCTACCAGAAAAAAGATTGTCTACACACAAATAACATGAAACGATTTGTTTGCAAAATGGTTACCGCAATAAATATTTGTATCACTTCTTGCGAACGATAGATCCCTCGTATTGGCTGATACCGACCATTAGACCGCCCCGACGAAAATATATTATATTAATATAGTATACTATATATGGCAGGCCTAGTTAATACATGAAATCATGCAGTGCAAATCCAGACTGTGTTGTTGTCTCTCCCACACTCAGATTTCCCAACATGAAAAATTTTCATGTCCCCCTGCCACTAGGGTGCTACCGAACAGCCTGAGTTGTCTCAGGCGTCCACGTGAGAATCTCACAGTGTGCGTACACACGCCTGTCCTCTCAGTCAAACACCGATCGTCATAAGTGCAAAATTTGTTCATAAGATGTACAAGTCCGCTGGCAGGCTGAAGAGCCATCAACGAGCCACGAACGCGACAATGAATGAAGGAGTGGCATTCGACGTTGCGATCAACATATGATAAACTGTAGTGTCTTGTGTACAGATTATAAATAATTATATCAATGTTATATTATTGCGTTTTTATGAATAGATATAAATACAAGCAAAACAAAACCAGCTCTTGGGCGATTGTTAAAATATTATTTTTGTTAAAGATATTGTCTGAGGAGACGTGTGGCGTTAAAATTCAATGCCAGAGGGTTAGTATCATAAGCAAAATCATCAAATTTTATAAAGGAGTAAAAAAAAATCTAAAAATAAGAACAATTTAAGAAATGGCAAACTTTGTTCTGTCTCCCTTCACAATTAAAATGTTGTGTTATATAATAATTATAATTAAATAATTATTTTGAATATTTTACACATGAATTTAACAACAAATCGTAAGTGTTTATTTATTTTAACTTTTTAGTTAGCTTCTTTCAAACCTATCTAGGAAATAATTCAGACTTTCCAAAAAGAAATCGCAGGCACGCATGGCCGTATAAAACTAAAACTTTCCGGCTGAGCAAAATTCGAACACAAAGACAGGGAGTAGCAACCAACAACAGACAAGAATTCCAAAATTGGTACAATATAAGGAAGTGTATCCAAATATCTCCCCTGTATTTTAAAAAAACGAGACTTGACGTCAATAGGTCAGTGACTATTATACACTAAAGCTTCAGCTTGAGGCAAAAATTCGACACAACAAAGACAGGAGTAGGCAACCACAAAGCACAAGAATTCCAAAATGTGGTAACTTATAAGGATGTATCTAATAATTCTCCTCTGTATTTTGTATTACTGAAAAATAAAGGGGCAAAAGTTATGGTGGTAATCTGGGTCTTTATGTGACGTAAGCAGTGATATAGTTTTGGTTACATACATGATAAACATATGTACTATAGAGAGTAACAGAAAATAACCTACTCGAGTGTTCAGCCATAAGGATCTTCAGGGTTAAATCCACTGAATTAATAAGATATTTTTGGGTTACATACAGATAAACAATAAATCTCCATAATTAATAGATATATAATATATATAGTATTATATATGTAACAGAATACCTACTCGAGTTCACCAATAAGATCTTCAGGTTAAATCCACTGAATTATCAAGATATTGTTTTTGGTTACAATACAAATAAAACAACAAATCTCATAATTAAATAGATTATACCATATATATATGTATTATAGTGTGTACAGAAATAACCTACTCGAGTTTCACATAAGGATTTCAGGGTTAAATCCACTGAAATTAAATCAAGATATTAAATTAATTACAGTAACTGTGGTAGTTCACATTGTAATAGGTGACCGTTGAAAAGTTTTCGTAGTTAACACTTTACAACCAAATATTGAGACGCAACACAATATTTTTACTAGTAAGGTCTTCCTTTAACAACACACAACCACACACACATCACATATATATATTATATATTATGATTTTATATATGAAATGTGACTTACCGGAGAAAATTGGTTGAATACAAGTTTCACAAAAATAAGACAGCGATATAACGAATAAAAAGTGTTCAATACGATAAGCTGAGCGAATTTTGATCACATGGCCAAACACAGAATTAATCTACTCGAGTTCACCATAAAACCACAAAATACACACGTACACTTAACTGCAATTAATCAATATCTGATTAATTCAATAGATTTAACCTGAAGATCCTTATGTGAAACTCGAGTAGGTTATTTTTGTGTATACCATTGTAATAATATAATATAATATTATTATATTATATTTATATTTTTGAAGGCAATTACAATGGGCACTTGATATTGCCTTAAAAAATAATTAATAATAATATACTTTACTTAACAATGCTTCAAAAGCAAATTACCAAAACTCTTATATATATTATATATAATATATATATATATATATATATAATAAGTGGGAGATTTTGAAAAATCCGACAAAAATGGTGGTTGAGAATCGGTAAAATGTGGGGTATAGAACACAAACAGCTCCAATTCCAATTTGATGTAGCTGTTTATGTTGTTATACCCACATTTTCCTCTATTTCAACCACACACACACAGCACTTTATATATATATATATTATATATAAATATATATATATAGATAAGATAGATAGATTAGATAGATAGAATATAGATGGATAGTGATAAAGGGTATGAAAACACACAATGTTGTTAAAATGATTAACAATTGTGTGTTTTATACCCTTTTAATCTATACATATACCGTCGGATTTCATTTCCTTTTCTCTTAACTCATACATACATACATGGATATATAGTATATATATATGTATATATATAATATATATATATATATATGAACTTAAGGTAAAAACAAACAAATGTGGTTTTATTTTTATAATATGGGCTTTGAAGCCGACAATTTTGGAGGATATGTGCTTAATGAGTGCATACCTAATTTTTTGAACAATTAATATAGTATAATAATTAATGAATTAGGGCGGGATATATGGTTTCAAATGTTTAGTTACTTACATGGTTGAAACATAGTATAGCCGCCTAAGTGTCAATAATTATTAACTAATTAATTTTCAAATTAAGAGTATGACTTCGAATTTAAGCACATATCCTCAAAAAAAAAGAAAAAAAAGAATAAAGTATATATATATATAATATAATATGATGTGAGTGTGTGTGGATATATATATATATATATAATGAGTATAGGTATAAAAAATAAATATATAATATATGTGGTTTTAGTAGTTAGTAATATATATATATATACTATATATATATTATATATATTATGATTGTAAGGAGTTGCATTGGAATAACCCACGAGGTTGATATGCCATTAACCAAACCAAACCGGATGGCAAAAACAGACGTCCATTTGAAAACCTTTTCCTTTTCAACAACGCGCACTTGTCCATGCTTTTCGATTTTTCAACATTCTATTTGTTTTCGCTTTGATTGTTTATTTTTGTTTTTTTGTCTGTTTGTTTTTTTTTTGTTTTTTGTTTTTTTTCTTTTGTGTGTGTGGTTGTGTTGTGTGTGTGTGTGTGGGTGTGTGTAACAGCAAAACAACAAACAAACAAACAAAAAAGATCTAATCAACCTTGAAGCGAAGTCACATGATATTTGGAGGGACGCTTTCTGAGCCTTCAAACCACCGTCGCCATGTTTCTTAACCCGTGAGTCAAAGGACAAGTTGGAGCATGGATTAAACTTTAAACATTAGCGAAAACTGACGGGATATAACCTAGGTCCGAACATGTTCTCCATGATAATTAACACAGCCTTTAATGCTAGCAATAAACTGGAAACTATCTATGGAAATATTTACAATCACCGAGCAAAGAACAATTTAGGGACGTCCATCTGGAAGGACGTCAATCTAGGTACGTCAGGGGGGGGTCCAGCTAGGAAGACGTTCTCAGGTACGATCCACTAGGACATCCGATCTAAGATACGTTCAAATATAGGGACGTCAGTCTAGGGACGCCCGATCTAGGTGACGTCCAAGTCTAGGGACGTCCGATCTAGGTACGACCATTAGGTAGTCGTCCTAACTAGGGTACATCCGATTAGGTTGCGTTTCGATCTAGGACGTTCAGACTTAGGGACGTCCAGTCTAGGGGTGTCCGATGCAAGGGACGTTAATCTAGGAGAGCGTCCGAGGATTATAGGAGGTGTGATTCTACGCAACGTGCCCGAGTTTACAAACATTACGATTAAGGTACGTCCATCTAGGGACGTACAATCTGAGGACGTCCAGTCTAAGGAGGTTGTCCTCAAGGGACGTTCAGTTCTATAGGACGTCCGAATATGGGATGTCGGACTTTACGAACGTCGAGTTACAACAAACATCCGAATTAAAGGTAGTTCATGTGACGATCTAGGGACGTTCGAAGGTATCTAGGGGACGTTCGCAGGTCTAGGGGGTGGTCCGATGCAAAGAGGAGTATTAAACGTCCGATATAAGGGATAACTGCCGATATGACGAAAAATCGTATCGCGTTACAGTAAAACTTATAAACATTCGATTAAGATACGTCCAATCTAGGGACGTGCAGTCTCGGGGACGTCCGATTAGAGTATGAGGAACTGAAACTATTTAGAAGGAAGCATCCCGATCTAGGTACGTCGAATCTAGACGTTCAGTCTATGGGACGTCCGATTTACGAAAACATCCCGAAATCGAAAGGAGCGTCCGAGTTTAGGGAGTCTAATCAAAGAGAACGTCCCGATCTAAGGGACATCGCCGAACTAAAGGTAACGCTCCTTTAAATGTGCGATTAGGAACTCGAATAGGATCGATCTAGGGAACGTCTGTTAGGACGACCAATCTTAGGGAAATAGTCCGATCTAGGAAAGCGTAATAGCTGAAAATTCTCGCGGATGAAGAGAGCGAGACCTCGATGTATAAGAGAAAATAGTACCAAAGAAATATAAGGAACGACCAATCTAAAGAGATAAAGGCAATCCAGAGTCCTAAGAGAGACGTCCATCTGAGGACATGCTGACATCAACAGACATATTACCCGGTGCTAAGACCGAGAAGTAATCGTACTAGCGAAACGTCCAAGAATCAAACAGAACCAAACGAAAGATGCAAGGAGAACAAGAAAACTTAAAGATAGAAAAAATACTTAGACCTGACAAAGAAAATTAAAAGAACTGACGATGGAATCATCTTGAAAGAAGATGAGAAAAGAGTGAAGAATGCACAGTTGTAGTTACGAAAAAGTTTATAAAAGAAAAACGAAGAAAGGACTGGGAATCGTTTAACAAATATGGGAAATATGGCAACGAAGGTATAGAAGAAGGGAAAATAATTTACTGCAATCATAACAAATATAGTCTTTGTGTAAGGAATCCGTCTTAAGAAATTGACAATGAAGAAAATGTGTACATCCATACATAGGAATAGCGGAGGGATACAAAGGATAATTACCAAGTTGAGGTAAGATAAGAAAAGGTAGTCTAGAGAAGAAAAGAGAAAAGGCGTCTAAGAATATCAGAAACTGTAAACTGCGCTTTAAGAAATTGCTTATAGTATCAAATCCTTACACTTTGCGGAGGGCGGGAAGGAGAGAATTAACAGGTAAATGTATAGAGAGAAGGAAAACTCTGAATTCAAATTAGTAGATCTACTTAAGAAAGTTGAACCTTGTTGTCGCGATCCTGCTCGTGCGAGGAGAAATGAAAGAGGAAGAAAGAAAGGCTGGCATATATACATTTCTAATGCGAAAAATCTTTTTATTCTATTAAGAAACAGCTTTTTTTGATTAATTGCAGGACGCTGAAATTTCTCCGACCAACCTATATGTCTGCAGGAAGTGTGCTGACAGTTTCTCTGTCATCGTCTAGATGCTTTCCGCAATCTCTAATTTGTCAAACAGCCTATCAAAGACTAAAATTCGACTCGAACGCTACTTATTTACAAAGGCGCCGTCTTTTAGCCATGCTGCAAGTAAAGTATACCGAGGGGCCGCTTCGCTCCATCAAACACCAAGTCGCTGTGGTCCTGTCCTTAAAAACCGAGACTAGACGACAAAACTTCGTCACAAGTCGAGAACCAAATTGCGCGACGACGATAAATCAACATTTAACCAGAGAAAGAAAGAAAGAAGAGGAAGTCATATAGAAAATTGTCAAGTGGCTATAATTCTTCTTATGATACTCCTC
Organism: Doryteuthis pealeii; assembly: GCA_023376005.1. Lineage (NCBI taxonomy): Eukaryota > Metazoa > Mollusca > Cephalopoda > Myopsida > Loliginidae > Doryteuthis > Doryteuthis pealeii. The sequence goes on along the minus strand of CM042180.1, from coordinate 19,196,660 downwards.
CGTTACATGGATTTCTTTTTAATATTTTTGAGAGAGATTTTTGCTCAATATTCATGTTAAGTAAGCATAAACACAAAACAATTAGAAATCAACTAATAATCTACAGCCATATATTCTATTAATCAAATTTTTTTAAGATCATATGCAAATATCCAGCAAAACTTCCCGATATTACACTAAGTAAATACTCCAAGAGACTATTCTTCTGTAAGTTGGGTTTTTATTAAAAATATATTAAAAAAATTTAACAAAATTTTTCACATGTTTGCTAGTATGTTATGATATGGTCAACATGTATCATATAATAGTAAAAATTTTATTAATAAATACCGAGGTTTAAATAAAAAATAAATCATCGGACAATGTGATGTAAATAACAAAGGGAATTTTGACTTGGTAGTGATATAAATTTCGGTTACAGATAGAACAAACCGTCCCAATCTCCATTTATAATAAGATATATTAGACTACTAATTCTAATAATATATATGTAATATATAGTACTTTATTAATACCCTACATTTGCTGTCTGATTTTGTATTATATCTTTAGCTTTGACTATGATCTTATTCTTGATGCGAATAGGGGGTTGTATGATAGTGCGTGTACAATTATTATAGTGATAGTAGGATGAATTTTCATGAGGTCTCTCCTATCTATTCGGGGTGTACAAGATCTTCTCTTTGCTCGATTAGTTGCTGAAGTATCTAATAATAAGGCCTTAATTGTAGTGTTTCCAGAATCCGTTTTCCCTCGGTATATTATGTTTGATTTTTACTCGTATTGGCCAGAATTTGTTCAGTTATTATCTTAATTTATATCAATCACATATCTCGGCAGATTCTCTGCATAGCGGTCAAGTAATTCTTTTAAGTATTTTTATTATGTTAAAATAGGTAGTTATTTGTTTGTTTTTGGTTTCGCTTTTGGTTTTTACGCATATCAATAAATTCAGTGGGTCTATTTATAAATGCTAGTGATAAAGTTTATAAGATAAATAATATAAAATCTTCTATATCTTGGAATAAAATTATAAGTTTTTTTGATAAAATACATTTTTCTATTTAACTCATAGATGGACCTAACAGGGGAACGCATTCACTCCGGGTTCGGAGTGGACCAGGTGACAAGTGGTGATGTAGGGTGCTGCCCACATTTCAACACAAACTCACAAAAAGTGGACTCGACACATCAAGAATGAGTTTAACGTGAATCCGCGTACATGCACCCCCCAGCCACACCTCTAGCACCCGATATGAATAAAAAGGTTGGGGCTGTGCATAAGAAGGGCAATAGGGTTGGGAAAATTTAATATACGGTGCTAGAGCTTGACGTGACCAGTCGAATTGTCGAGGGGCTCCAGACCGCCCGTCTAGCCCAGAGATAGGGCCAAAGTGGAGTATTGCATGTCATGAACTGCTCATCCACCTGGGCTCTATCCTTAAGCATCACGGGTCGCCCACCCCGGCCAACAGGTGGCCCCATTGGGGGAGTCTTACCCCTCTGCAGAGGTGCAGTCGGTGCATTCTAACGCCCCAGTCGACAGGACGGTGTTAATGTAATGAAATAATACTAGATTAGAAAGACTAATGAAAGTAAATCAGAAAACAGATAAAATGATTTGAAACAGAGGGGGGGGGTATAATCGAAAAATAGGACAACTTTGAAGCTAACTCTTCCATCATTTTCCATCACTCCCGCCTTTCATTGCTAAATTTTCTTAATTTAACTATTTATTAAAATCAAATTTTTAAGATCAATATGCAAATTAACCTTCCCGTTCACACTGTAAACTCTTATTTTGTTGTATATATAAATACAATTGCATGTTATTAGTATATTAGTATAGATCAACAGTATTAATGATATAAAACAATTTTATTGATAATTGAGGTTTAAATAAATAAATATAAAATCATGGAGAATGTTACGTAAATAACTAAAGGAATTGTGACGTGAGTAGTGATATAGTTTCGGTTTACATACAGACACACACACAATCTCCTTTATAAGATTTACATATAAAAATAACGGGATTATTTACGTAAGAATCAACATTTTTCCGTTAGCCGTTTCGAGACAAAGAAATTTCTCACGTGATATTTCGTCGGCCAGTCGAGAACAAAGAAAATCCTAGCGAGATATCTCGCCGTCCGGTTGAGAACAAAGGAATTTCTCGGGAATTGATTTTTGTTTGTTCAAATCTTAACCAGTACGTAAGACCAGGGGGTTAAAGTTTATTTTTGTTTGTTTTGTTTTTGTTTTACGGGATATATCAACCTCAGTGGGTCATTTAACTGCCGAAATAAAGTTTTGAAATAAATCAATTTCTTAATGGATAATACAATTTTTTTATAAATGCATTTTTTTCTTATTTAAACCATAGATGGGCCCCAAATAGGTACTAATCACTCCGGGTCAGAGTGGGCCAGGAGCACATGGTGATGACTGGGGTGCTCCACATTCCCCAAACCTCCAAAATGGAACCTCACCATCAGATAGAGTTTGAGTCATTCCCAGGACATGTAGACCCGCAGCCCACCGCCTTCTAGCACCCATAAAATAAAAAAAGGGGTTGGGGCTTGCCATAAGGGCAATAGGGTTGGGAAAATCATATAGGTGATGAATAGGGCTTGACGTAACCAGCCGATTGATCGGAGGGGGCCTCTCCGACCGCCCTTCTAGCCCAAGATAGGTTAAAGTTTTAGGCCCTGACATGTTTTCCGAAAAGTGTGTGTTGGGTATGGGGGGGGGGGTCCCTTAATGAAAAAAATTGTGATATTGTAAAAAAAAGTACCTGGCATCTATTACTTATGTATAACATTTGTTATCTTGATGTAGATATAGGTATGTGCAAAATACGCTCTTTTAATATGCGCGGGGATTGTTAAAAAAATATTTTAAAACGTCAATAAAAAATGGAAAATTAACTTTTTAATGTTTTCTTTTGAGTTTAATATAAAGAACAATTCCAAGTTTATGTGTTATGAAAAATAAAAAAACAAATTTCTGTTACATAAAACCTAAATTTTTGCATTTTAAAGTAAATTCCCATAAATTCCAGTAAATTCTTAATCTTTGTTGACATAGTTATCGCATCTTGACGTGTGCAGTCCTAGCCGACAGGACGTGAGTATTTTAACAAGCTGCAAGAGCAGACAACAGGATTCTGTCCTTAAGCATCACGGGTCACCACTCACGGTCAACAGGTGGCCCCATTGGGGGGGGGGTCTTACCCCTCTACAGAGGTGCAGTCTGTGTATTCTAAAGCCCCTGCCGACGGGACTGTGGCAATATTATAAACAACTGACTGTAATTAATGAAGAAATCTCCGCAAAAAGAGTCGGTCAAGAGTCATTTGTTTGTATCGATTAAAAGCCACTTTGCTTTAAAAAAAAAAAACAACATTAAAATAAGAAAAAGAAAAAAGAAAGAAAAGGTTGCGTACTAAATAAAAGGCAAAGTGAAAGTGAAAGTAGAATTACGCGCGAACGAAAATTGAAGAACGTGATAACGAGGCTGTAAAATGGGTTCTTTCTTATGTATTGATTTTATTTTTAATTTGACAATGGTAATTAGACAAAGAGGGAAACAGACAGATAGACAGACTGACAGACAGACAGACGGACAGACGGATAGACAAACAGGCTGACAGACAGACAATCAGGCTGACAGACAGGCAAACAGACAAATAGAAGAACAGACAGATAGACAGACAGACAGACAGACAGGCTGACCGATATATAAACAGACAGACAAGCTGACAGACAGACTGACAGACAGGCTGACAGATAGACAAACAGACAGACAGGTTGACAGACAGACAGACAGATAGGCAGGCAAGCTGACAGATAAACAGTAGACGACAGACAGACGGAGGCTGACAGACAGACAGACATAGGACGGACGACAGGCTGACAGACAGACAGACACGACAGGCAAGCTGACAGATAAGCAGACAGACAGGCGGACAGACAGACAGACGGACAGGCTGACAGATAGGCATACGGACAGACAGACAGACAGACAGACATAGACTGACAGACAGACAGACAGATAGGCAGGCAGCTGACAGATAAACAGGCAGACAGGCGGACAGACAGACAGACGGACAGGCTGACAGACAGACAGATAGGTAGACAGACGGACAGACAGACAGACAAACAGGCTGACAGACAGAGAAGAGGAGAAGCAGCGAGGGAAAGAATGAGAGACAAGTGAGAGAAACATAACTTTTTTTTTCAATTTAAAGTCTGGTTTGGTTTATTTATTTTATTGGCTCAGCAAAACCTTTATGGGTCATTTATTGTCGAAATTTGATTTATTTAGGGTCGGTGCATAATTATTTCGTTTTTTTTTTAATAAATGTATTGAAAAAAATCTGCAATAAATATGCACCAACCCAATATAAACGTTTTTATCATAAATTGGTTTTATTTATTTGTTTAATGACACATAAAACCGTTATGGGTTATTTAATGGCCAATTTTAATTCCTTTGTAAATGTTTGATTATAAATTGGTTGGTTGGTTGGCAGGGTGGTTGGTTGGTTTGATTTAATGGCATGCCAACTCATTGGGTTATTTTATGCCGAATAGGTTTTGTTTTATTCATTATGGTTGGGTATTCAATTTTTTAACTAAATGTTTAGACACATATTCTAAACGCATTTGGTACATTATAGTATGTGGTCTACCTTTTGGATGTGGCCTACAAAACTTGTCTCTCTTATAGTATTGTGGCCTACCTTTTGAATTGTGGCCTACAAAATCCTGTCTCTCTTATAGTATGTGGCCTACCTTTTGAATGTGGCCTACAAAATCCTGTCTCTCTTATAGTATGTGGCCTACCTTTTGAATGTGCCTACAAAATCTGTCTCTCTTATATGTCCTACCTTTGAATGTGGCCTACAAAATCCTGTCTCTCTTATAGTATGTGGCCTACCTTTTGAATGTGGCCTACAAAATCCTGTCTCTTCTTATAGTAGTGGCCTACCTTTTGAATGTGGCCTACAAAATCATGTCTCATTTATAGTATGTGGCCTATCATAAAAAGCATATTATAAGGTTATAATAATAACTGCTAACCCTAACCTTATTTTAGAATTAAATAGATCTCTGATTCATGTAAATTATGGATAAGTTCTTTTTTAATTATTCTTAATTAATATATACAGCTTATGACTGAATTGCATTTCTTGAAATTGAATATATGTGAAAAATAAGTAGTTTCAATAAATTGCCTACTACTTATATTTATAAATATACTCTTACTTGGATATAACACACATTCAAACTGGGTAGGCCACATACTATAACTGAATCAAAAAGGTAGGCCATATACTATATACAGCTTATGACTGAATTGCATTTCTTGAAATTGAATATAAGTTTAAAAAAATACTTAGTTTCAATAAATTGCCTACTACTTATATCTATAAATATACTCTTACTGAGGTAGGACACATTCTAACCGGGTAGGCCACATACTATAACAGAATCAAAAAGGTAGGCCATATACTATAACAGAATCAAAAAGGTAGGCCACATACTATAGCGGCACCATTAACAGGTACTACACTAGGAAAATGGAAACCGGGATATAGAAAATTCCGAAGGGAGGCGGTAGTACTGACGCGGCTGCGCATTGGCCACACAAGGTTTCTACTTGAACAAGAGGAACCACGATGTGTAATATGTCAAACACTCTGCCATGTTAAACACTTCCTCATATAACGTAAAGTTTACATTCCTACCAGAAAAAAGATTTTTCAACACAAATAACATGAAAGATTTGTTTGAAAATGTTCGCATAAATATTTGTATCCTTCTTGCGAACGATAGACTCCCTCGCTGATTGGCTGATACCGACATTAGACCGCCCCGACGAAAATATATATATATATATATATATATATATGGCAGGCCTAGTTAATCACATGAAATCATGAGTGCAATCCGACTGTGATTGTTGTCTCTCCCACACTCAGATTCCCAACATGAAAACTTTTCATGTCCCTCCTGCACTAAGGTGTGCCGAACAGCTGGTGGTCTCAGGCGTCACGTGAGAGTTCACAGTGGTGCGTACACCGTGCCTGTCCTCTCAGTCAACACCGATCGTCATAAGTGCAAAATTTGTTCTAAGATGTACAAGTCGCTGGCAGGGCTGAAGAGCCATCAACGAGCCCACGAACGGACAATGAATGAAGGAGTGGCATTCGACGTTGCGATCAACATATGTATGTACATGTTGTGTACGTTATAAATATTATATCATGTTATATTATTCGTTTTTATATTATATATACAAGCAAAAACAAACACGCTCTGGGCGATGTAAAAATTATTTTTTGAAAGATATTGTCTGAGGAGGTGGGCGTTAAAAATTCAATGCCAGAGGGTTAGTATCATAAGCAAAATCATCAAATTTATTAAAGGAGTAAAAAAAAATCTAAAAAATAGAACAATTTAAAATGGCAACTTTGTTCTGTCTCCCTCAAATAAAATGTTGTGTGTATATAATAATTATTAATTAAATAATTATTTTGAATATTTTACACATGAATTTAACACAAAATCGTAAGTGTTTATTTATTTATAAACTTTTTAGTTAGCTTCTTCAAAACCTATCCTAAGGAATAATTCAGACTTTCCAAAAACATCGCAGAGCACGCATGCGCGTATAAAACTAAAACTTCCGGCTGAGCAAAATTCGAAACACAAAGACAGGAGTAGCAACCAACAAAGAACAAGAATTCCAAAATTGGTACTATAAGGAAGTGTATCCAATATCTCCCCTGTATTTTAAAAAAACGAGACTGACGGTCATAGGTCAGTGATCTATTATACAACTAAAGCTTCCAGTTGAGCAAAATTCGACACACAAAGACAGGAGTAGCAACCAACAAAGCACAAGAATTCCAAAATTGGTACTATAAGGACTTGTATCTAATATCTCCTCTGTATTTTGTTACTGAAAAAAAGGGCAAGAGTATGGTGGTATTGGGTCTTGTGACGTAAGCAGTGATATAGTTTTGGTTACATACAGATAAACATAGTACTATAGAGAGTACAGAAATAACCTACTCGAGTTTCACCATAAGGATCTTCAGGGTTAAATCCACTGAATTAATGAAGATATTGTTTTGGTTACATACAGATAAACAATAAATCTCCATAATTAATAGATTATATATATATATATAGTATTATAATATGTACAGAAATAACCTACTCGAGTTTCACCATAAGGATCTTCAGGGTTAAATCCACTGAATTAATCAAGATATTGTTTTGGTTACATACAGATAAACAACAAATCTCCATAATTAATAGATTATACATATATATATAGTATTATAGTGTGTACAGAAATAACCTACTCGAGTTTCACCATAAGGATCTTCAGGGTTAAATCCACTGAATTAATCAAGATATTAATTAATTACAGTTAACTGTGGTAGTTCACATTGTAATAGTGACCGTTGAAAACAGTTTCGTAGTTAACACTTATAAACCAAATATTGAGACCAACACAATATTTTTTACTAGTAAGTCATTCCCTTTACACACACACACACACACACACACATATATATATATATATATATGATTTTATATATGAAAATGGTGACTTACCGGAGAAAATTGGTTGATACAAGTTTCACAATAATAAGACAGCGATATAACAAATAAAAAGTGTTCAATACGTAAGTAGAGCGAATTTATCACAATGGCATACACAGGAATAATCTACTCGAGTTTCACCATTAAAACCACAAAATACACACGTACACTTAACTGCAATTAATCAATATCTTGATTAATTCAATAGATTTAACCCTGAAGATCCTTATGGTGAAACTCGAGTAGGTTATTTCTGTGTATACCATTGTAATATATATATATATATTATTATTATTATTTATATTTTTGAAGGCAATTACAATGCGCATTGTAATTGCCTTAAAAATATAAATAATAATATACTTTACTTAACAATGCCATACTTTATATATATATATATATATATATATATATATATAATATATATATATATAATGGGAGATTTGAATAAATCCGACAAAATGTGGTTGAGAATCGAGGAAAATGTGGGTATAAAACACAAACAGCTCAATTCAATTTGAATGTAGCTGTTTATGTTGTTATACCCACATTTTCCTCTATTTTCAACCACACACACACACACACTTATATATATATATATATATATATATATATATATATATATATAGATAGATAGATAGATAGATAGATAGATATAGATGGATAGATAGATAAAAGGGTATGAAAACACACAATGTTGTTAAAATGAATAACATTGTGTGTTTTCATACCCTTTTATCTATACATATACCGTCGGATTCATTTCCTTTCTCTTAACTCATACATACATACATGCATATATATATATATATATGTATATATATATATATATATATATGAACTTAAGTAAAAAACAAATGTGTTTATTTTTTATATGGCTTTAAGCCGACAATTTTTGGAGGATATGTGCTTAATTGAAGTCATACCTAATTTTGAAAATTAATTAGTTAATAATTAATGAATTTAGGCGGGCATATATGTTCAAATGTTTAGTCTTACATTTGAACATATATACCCGCCTAAATTCAATAATTATTAACTAATTAATTTTCAAAATTAGGTATGACTTCAATTAAGCACATATCCTCAAAAAAAAAAAAAATATATATATATATATATATATGTGTGTGTGTGTGTATATATATATATATATATATATATATATATATATGTAGGGGTTGGCATTGAATAACCCACGAGGTTGATATGCCATTAAACCAAACCAAACCGGATGGAAAAACAGACGTCCATTTGAAAACTTTTCCTTTTCAACGACGCATTGTCCATTGCTTTTCGATTTTCAACATTCTATTTGTTTTCGCTGATTGTTTATTTTTGTTTTTGTCTGTTTTTTTTTTTTTGTTTTTTTTTTTTTTTGTGTGTGTGTGTGTGTGTGTGTGTGTGTGTGTGTGTGTGTGTAAACAGCAAAACAACAAACAAACAACAAAATCTAATCAACTTGGAAGCGAGTCACATGATTTTGGAGGGACGCTTTCTGGCCTTCAACCACCGTCGCCATGTTTTCTTAACCCGTGAGTCAAAGGACAGTGAGTTGATTAAACTTAAACATTAGGAAAACTGACGGGATATAACCAGTCCGAACATGTCTCCATGATAATAACACGCCATTTACTTCCTAGCAATATAACTGGAAATTCTATGGTGAATATTTACAATCCCGAGCAAGAACATTAGGGACGTCCAATCTAAGGACGTTCAATCTAGGTACGTCCAGTCTAGGGACGCCCGTTCTAGGTACGTCCAATCTAGGGACATCCGATCTAGATACGTTCAATCTAGGGACGTCCAGTCTAGGGACGCCCGATCTAGGTACGTCCAGTCTAGGGACGTCCGATCTAGGTACGACCATCTAGGTACGTCCAATCTAGGTACATCCGATCTAGGTACGTTCGATCTAGGGACGTTCAATCTAGGGACGTCCAGTCTAGGGGTGTCCGATCAAGGGACGTTCAATCTAGGGACGTCCGATATAGGGATGTCGGATTTACGAACGTCCGATTTACAAATTCGATTAAGGTACGTCCGATCTAGGGACGTTCAATCTAGGGACGTCCAGTTTCAGTCTAGGGACGTCCGATATAGGGATGTCGGATTTACGAACGTCCGATTTACAAACATTCGATTAAGGTACGTCCATCTAGGGACGTTCAATCTAGGGACGTAGTCGATCAAGGGACGTTCAGTCTAGGGACGTCCGACGGATTTAAACGTCCGATTTACAAACATTCGATTAAGGTACGTCCGATCTAGGGACGTGCAGTCTGGGGACGTCCGATATAGGAACATCCGATTTAAGAACATCCGATCTAGGTACGTCCGATCTAGGAACGTTCAGTCTAGGGACGTCCGATTTACGAACATCCGATCTAAGGACGTCCAGTTTAGGGACGTCTAATCAAGGAACGTCCGATCTAGGGACATCCGAACTAAGGACGTCCAATTTAGAGATGTCCGATCTAGGGACCTCCAATCTAGGGATGTCCGATCTAGGAACGTCTGATTTAGGGACGACCAATTTAGGGATGTCCGATCTAGGGACGACCAATCTAGGTACGTCCAGTCCTGGGACGTCCAATCTAGGACATCTGATCAAGAACGTCCCGTCTAGGGATGTCCGATCTAGGGACGTCCAATCAACAGACCACAGAGTCAAGATGAAAGAAAACTTAAAGATAGAAAAATACTTAGACCTTGCTAAAGAATTGAAAAACTGTGGAATATCAGAGTGAAAGTAATGCCAGTTGTAGTCAAAATTTTAGAAAACAGAGTGGACTGGGCTCTTTAACATTGGTATGGCAACGAGTATAGAAGAAGGAAAACTCTGAATTCAAATCTGTTAAACTCCGCTTAAGAAATTGACCTTGTGTCACATCCTACATGTGCGGAGGGGTTGGTAAATATGTCTAGGAGAAGGAAAACTCTGAATTCAAACCTGTTAAACTCCGCTTAAGAAATTGACTTTGTGTCACATCCTACACATGCGGAGGGGTTGGTAAATATGTATAGGAGAAGGAAAACTCTGAATTCAAATCTGTTAAGCTCTACTTAAAAATTGACCTTGTGTCGCATCCTGCTCGTGCGGGTAGGGGGTGGATATATACATTTCTAATGCGAAAAATCTTTTTATTTCTATTAAGAAACATTTTTGATTTATTTGCAGGACGCTGAAATTTCTCCGACCAACCTTATGTCTGCGGAAGTGAACCAGTTTCTCTGTCATCGTCTAGATGCTTTCCAATCTCTAATTTCAAACAGCCTATCAAAGACTAAATTCGACGAAACGCTACTGAATATTACAAAGCGGCCATCTTTTAGCCATGCTGCAAGTAAAGTTAACATCGAGGGGCCGCTTACGTCCATCAAACAACTCAAGTCGCTTGCGTCCTCCTTAAAACACGACAGACGACAAACTTCGTTCACAGTCGATGAACAAATCGCGATAAATCAACATTTAACCAGAGTAGAATATCTTCTTGAGCTGAAAAACTATTTTCACGATCGAATTTTCGCATTCATTTCGAAAATTACTTCACAATGGCAGACGATAATAGAAAACGCACAGAAATCCAAAATGGCTGACGATAACCGGAAGTTGGTTGAATATGAATTAACTAAAGTGAATGGTTGTTCGTTGACAGAAGAAGACGTGAAAGAAATTACAAGATTTGTTGATAAAATTAACGATATACAATCACGATGGACAAAAATGGCTGACTCCTCAGAATTGGATTTAGCGTTTTTCGAGGACGAAACCAAAGAGTTAATTTTTAAACAAAAAGGGAGATCACCAACTGAACTCATCTGCTATTTGATACCAGACATGACGAAAAAAATCGAGAGATGTGTTGAGCTTTCAAAAAAATGGCTGAAAGTGGTTTCTCTCGAACAGAACAACCAAAATACTTTCAATGGAATTGACAACAGCCAAAAAATAACCGAGACGTCAAACAAAATTTTAGAAATTGACGAAAGTATTTTAGCCGATGAAAAAAGGGCCCGACGTCTTCAGACGGAACTGAAGCGACTGGAGAATAAAGAAGTCAGGTACGTCGTGTTGAAGGATGACTACGAAACGACGGCTGAGAAATTGGAACAGGTATGTAGTGACTATCGCAACGCTGTCCTCGAGAGGCATTCGTTGAATCGAAGAATCCAGAAAGAACCGGGGTTTTGGGAAGAGGCTAAAGGGATGAAGAAATTGAATGATGTCGGTGATAGGATTGAGGCCTCTCACAAAGATATGAAGATGCTGAGATATTCGTTCGCTTTGCTCCAGGAAGACATGGCGCTGGAAGCGGGAATGCGATCGAGCTATATCCGTTTTGAGCAAAACGTCAAAGTTATGTTGTCGAAACTTGAGTTGCAAATCGGAGAGAAAAGGCAAAAGAAAAGAAAACTGGAAAAGAAATTGGTTTTATTAAAAGCGAACAGTAAGTGGTTCGAATCGAAATATGGGAAGGAATTTTCGGAAAACCTCTTGGACGAAGAAGTTGAAGAATTCAAAGAAAAACGGAAGAACGACGAGAAGCATTATTCAGAGAATGTACGCACGTGGATTGGTGTCGAAAACGAACCTGGATTGACGTCGTCTCGTGAGAAACTCGCAGAAACAGATAGGAGTGGTACAATTTCTCGAATTCCTATCCTAAGGTATAATTCAGACTTTCCAAAAACATCGCAGAGCACGCATGCGCGTATAAAACTAAAGCTTCCGGCTGAGCAAAACTCGAAACACAAAGACAGGAGTAGCATTCAACAAAGCACAAGAATTCCAAAATTGGTACTATAAGGTCTTGTATCCAATATCTCCTCTATTTTAAAAGAACGAGACTGACGGTCATAGGTCAGTGATCTATTATAAAACTAAAGCTTCCAGTTGAGCAAAATTCGAAACACAAAGACAGGAATAACACCCAACGAAGCACAAGAATTCCAAAATTAGTACTATAAGGACTTGTATAAAATATTTCCTCTATATTTTGAAATAACGAGATTGACGGTTGTGGGTCAGAGCTCTATTAAAAACTAAAGCTTCCGGTTGAGAAAAATTCGAAACACAAAGCAACCAACGAAGCACAAGAATTCCAAAATTAGTACTATAAGGACTTGTATAAAATATTTCCTCTATATTTTAAAAGAACGAGATTGACGGTCGTGGGTCAGAGCTCTATTAAAAACTAAAGCTTCCGGTTGAGAAAAATTCGAAACACAAAGCAACTAACGAAGTACAAGAATTCCAAAATTAGTACTATAAGGACTTGTATCAAATATCTTCCCTGTATTTTAAAAGAACGAGACTGGCAGTCGTGGGTCAGAGATCTATCATTGTTTTATACTAGATTGGCCATGAACCGGTTGGTCCGTGGTGATACTGATGCTTCCAAGAAAGAGTGAAGGATTCTAATATGTATTTCATGGTCATCTTCGTTAAAACCAGTATTTGGATTATTTATAATTGCCTTTCAGCGCGATCGCAAACCCCACAGAATTGTCTTTCAATTGCAGATTGAACTGGAAATAGATTTATTCGCAAATTTGTTTTAAAAACCTATTGGTCGCATAAAAAATGTACGTTTTGACTAACTTACGGTTACATACAAACTAAATGAGATTTTTAGTCATACTAGCAAATATATGCACCCTCCGGGTGCAAGTATTTAAGTTTTAATGTAATGAAATATCGTATTAAATTAGAGGCAGACAAAAAGATATGTAACAGAGTGGGGGTATAATAGAAAAATAGAAATGAAACTTACTCTTCCATCACTCCCTTCTTTCATTGCTGAATTTTACTTATTTAACTATTTAGTTAAATTAGGAAATAAAGAATAAAATGACAGTTATTTTTCTTGTTAATGGATTTCATTTAAGATTCATTGAAGAGATTTTTGCTTATATTCATTAAAATAAAACCAAACAGTTAGAAATCAATAATACTAAGCACATATTTAATAAAATCACATTTTTTATATCAATATGCAAATTAGCCTTCCCATTCACACTGCAAACCGTTATTTTTTGTATATATAAATACAATTGCATGTTATTTGTATGTAGATATGGACCACACTAATAAAAAGGTGAAGAAATTTTATTAATAATTGAGGTTTAAATACAAATAAAATCATGGAGAATGTGATGTAAATAACTATGTTAATTGTGACTCGTTAGTAATATAGTTTCGGTTACAGACAGAAAATCACACAATCTCCATTATAATAAGATATATATATATTAAGAAAATTGGAGAAAAAAAAACAAGTGTTCCGAAAATAGGATGAATTTATTTATCAATGTTTAAATATGATTTTTATCTCCTGTCATCTATAAAACACCCATCAATTTCTTCATCCCAAGATACATCCTGATGAAGGTTTAAAGAAACCGATATGTTTAAACAAAGTCATCCTATTTTCGGAACACTTGTTTGTTTTTTCAATTTTCTTAATATTGTCGGATTTATTTTCCATATTTACTCCCATATATATATAATATATATATATATATATATATATATATATATATATATACGAGGGTGAGTCAAAAAGTAATGCCATTTTTTAAATTTCAATTGTAGGTTTTTTTTATAAATCTAAGGCCTACATTGAGACCCTAACGAAGCTCAGAGCAAGAATCCGGTTAGAAAGACCCAACTTGCCAATCGACAATGCTCGACCAAACTCAAGCATCAGGACAAGGGAGAAAATTACCTTATTCGGGTGGACAACTTTATCGCATCCTCCATACTCACCAGATATAGCGCCTTGAGACTATCATCTCTTCGGTCCCATAGAAGAGGGTTTGAGAGGCAAATATTATTCCAATGACGAGGATGTGAAATCTGAAGTGAAGAAGTGGCTCAAAGAACAGTCAACAGAATTTTACGGGACAAGGATACATGCTCTTATTCGAAGGTGGGACATTGCTATTGAGAGAAACGGTGACTATGTGGAGAAGTAGGGATGGGATCCACAGACGACCAGCTTCATTTTGATGTATGATACATGTTCCTGTGTTGGTAATTATACCTGTCTTAAATAAAATAGCATTACTTTTTTATTCACCCTCATATATATAAGTATTTTATAATAGTGTGATAATAGCATACCACAATATGCACACTAACCAACTGCCCAATAAGAGATCCAAATATATGCAAAAAAACTAACACCATCGTTTAATTTGCCTAAAATGCCATGATGTTTATATAGGAAGTACAATCAGACCCCTCCACACCAGAATTAAAGAACACCCCCCAACACACATGCATCCTCATTCCATAAACATTTAATTAATTGCAAAAATTATATTTTTTTCCATTAAAATAGAAGCAATAGTACGTAATATCGGTAATCTCAGAATTAAGGAAGCTTTATTAATAACTAGGATACATCCTCAGATTAACTGTAGGCTTTTTCATAAGGAAGAAATTACGTCACAATTTTTTCATAAGAATAAAATTACGTCACAATTTTTAATGAGGCTAAAATTGCGTCACAATTTTTCATAAGAAAGAAATTACACCTCAATTTTTTATAAGAAAAGAAATTACACCTCAATTTTTTATAAGAAAGAAATTACTCCTCAATTTTTCATAAGGAAAAAAATACTTCACAATTTTTCTTAAGAATAGAATTACGTCACAATTTTTCATGGGAATAGAATTACGTCACAATTGTTCAACAGGTCACTCTGCACACATTACTATAGCTACCCTCAGATCAATATTAGGGATAGGCGTGTGTTTCAGTTTTTTCTACCCTAAAAACAAAAGAAATTAATAAAATAAATGAAAATAAACTTTGCATCAAGTCTAAAAATTGAACCGAAATTACAAACATCGAGAAAGAAAGAAAGAATTAAGAAAGATTAAGAAAGAAAGAAGAAAGAAAGAAAAGAAAAAGAGTGAATTATATTAAGAAAAAAAGAAAGAAGAAAAGAAAAAAGAGTGAATTATATAAGAATTAAGAAAGAAAGAGAGAAAGAAAGAAAAAAGAAAGAAAAGAAAGAAAGAAGAAAAAGAGTGAATTATATAAGAATTAAGAGAGAAAGAAAGAAAAAAGAAAAAGAAAGAAAGAAAAAAGAAAGTAAGATTTAGAAAAAAAAGAAACAAACAAACAAAAAACAAACAAAGAAGATAATATTAAGAAAAAAGAAGGAAGAAAGAAAGAAAACAGAGAATGAGTGAATGAAAGAAACATTTAAAAAAGAAAGGAAGAAAGAAAAAAGAAAGAAAAGAAAAAAGAAAGGAAGAAATAGGGAAAAAGATAAGGTAAGATTTAGAAGGAAAGAAAGACGGTAAGATTAAGAAAAAAGAAGAAAGATAAAAAAAAAAATTTTTAATTTGTTGGAGAGAAAAGCAAATTCACGCGGACGTAGTTGTGAACGTACCACGTGAATCTGAAAACAACATTGCACCCAATGGCAATGAAACACCAAATGTTTGAATGTCAGTTGGACTAAGCCTATTCGTTTATCAGCCAATAAAACCATTTACTACAGATAACGGCAGTCCCAAGAAAACAGCAGTTCACATTAAGCAACGGAAGACAGCAATTAACAATCAGCCTATTGACATTCATCTAAATTCTACCAATGTATCAACGACAAGTCAACTAGACGACATCAAGCGTCCGTACAGAGCTGATGAATGGGTAATTCCATGTCAAATCATCCAGAAAAAAGTAAAAATGTCACCCACCCCCTTCAAATTTTCTTTTCTTTTTTCTTTGTTCTTCCAACTAACTTTTTCGTACAAATAATGTTCAATATATGTGAAATAATAATAGAAAACTTTGTACAGGTGTGGACTATGTTAAGGTTAGACAATCCCTAAAATTTGAGCTTCCAATTTTAAAAATTGGCCGAGATATGTCGATTTTTTTCTAGAGCTTCCCTACTCCTAAAAATTGGTTTCTAAGAGCATTTTAGCCTATCAAATCCAAAACTGCTCTCAAAAAAGTCTTAAAGTTAACCAATTTTAAGTTATTAATGTTTTCTGTTTTGCAAAATTTTAACTGATGTTGTAGCTTCGGTTCTGAGCAAAAATCAAACTATCTTTTTCGTAGAAATAATGTTCAATATATGTGAAATAATAATAGAAAACTTTGTACAGGTGTGGACTATGTTAAGGTTAGACAATCCCTAAAATTTGAGCTTCCAATTTTAAAAATTGGCCGAGTTATGTCGATTTTTTTCTAGAGCCTCCCTACTCCTAAAAATTGGTTTTTAAGAGCATTTTAGCATAACAAATCCAAAACTGCTGTCAAAAAAGTCTTTTAAGTTATTAATGTGTTTGTTTTTTTGTTTTTTTTTTGCAAAATTTTAACTGATGTTGTAGCTTCGGTTCTGAGCAAAAATCAAACTATCTTTTTCGTAGAAATAATGTTCAATATATCTTATTATAATGGAGATTGTGTGTTTTTCTGTCTGTAACCGAAACTATATTACTACTCAAGTCAAAATTCCCTTAATTATTTACGTCAAATTCTCCATGATTTCATTCTTTTAAACCTACAGTTATTAATAAAAATTGTTTTACATTATCAATACTGTTGACCATATCTACGTACTAATAACATGCAATTGTATTTATATATACAACAAAATAGCGGTTTACAGTTTGAACGAGGAGGCTAATTTGCATATTGATATTTAAAATTTTATTTTAATAAATATGTACTTGGTATTATTGATTTCTAATTGTTTGGTTTTATCTTAAGAAATATAAACAAAAATCTCGTGGATAAATCTTAAAAGAAATTTATTTACAAGAAGAAATAACTGTAATATTATCCTTTACTTCCTATTTTAACTAAATAGTTAAATTAGGAAAATTTACCAATGAAAGAGGGGAGTAATGGAAAATGATGGAATAGTTAGTTTCAAATTTGTTCTATTTTTCGATTATACCCCCTCTGTTGCAGATCTTTTTATCTGCATTCTTAGTCAGTTTCATTAGCCTTTCTAATTTAATATGATATTTTATTATATCAAAACTTAAATACTTGCACCCTACGGAGGGTGCATATATTTGCTAGTGTGAAATAATAATAGAAAACTTTTAGTCATAGATGCAGTGCCACATCGGTATATTGATTATGTGGTTATTTCCTATAACTCCAACATAAACAAAGGGGAACCACTCTGATTGACTGATAAATTATTTATTTATTTATTGATCTACTAGGAAAAAAGAAGATGGCATAAAATAACCCAAGGGGTTGACATGCCGTAAAAAATGATCTGTATGTATTATCATTTACTACAATCCACTTTTTGTTGATCATCATTATTATTCCAACAGCACAGATTCCCCCTCTCTCTCTCTCTCTCTCTCTCTCTCTCTCTCTCTCTCTCTCTCTCTCTCTCTCTCTCTCTCTCCTATAACTCCAACATGAAAAGGGGAACCACTCTGATTGACTGATAAATTATTTATTTATTTATTGATCTACTAGGAAAAAAGAAGACGGAATTAGGGTGTAGCGTTAATTTTTTATTTGCCTGGAGTTGTCTGCCCCTTTTAGTTTGCTGGGTGCCCGCTAGGGCACCATAGTATTTAAGCGCCGGGTTCAAACCCTTTCTCTCTCTTTTCCTGTTTTAGCAACTACGAGCCACATGAGGTAGATTTTATCTAACCCCTCTCGTTGGGGCTCCGCCCCCCTTACATTACTGTAAGTTCTTTACAGCATGGACTATTCCTAGTCTCATGTCTGTACTTTTATATGTTAGAATGTACCATTCATGAATGTGTCTTTATCTTTATTTGTGTACCCCTTTATATAGGTAACTCTTTTACTATGTACGTTGTATTACTGTTATCCATGTGCAGTGTATATTAAATGTTTTTGTCCGTTAACCTTCGGAGTTATTTGTATGCAAAGTATCTAATAACTTTGCACCCACGTTACAAGGGTTAGGGTTTAGGGTTAGTTTAATTGGAAATTTTTTTTTTTTTTATGAAATAACCGATTTTGCTATGAAATTTATTTTAAATCTTCAATAACGTAAAATTAGTTAACTTTAAGACTTTTTTATAACATTTTTGGATTACTTGAGGGAAAAAGATTTTATAAACCATTTCTTATGAGTAGGGAAGCTCTAGAACTTATTTTACAGACCAAAAATAGATTACAAAAAGTCGCCATTTTTCGCCAACCCAACCAAATTTGGAAAGATAAAAATCGACATAACTCGCTAATTTTTAGAATTGGAAACTCAAATTTTGGGGATTGTCTCAGTTTAACATAATCCACACCTGGAAAAAATTTCAGAAAAATTGAAGGGGGAGGGTGATATGACCTGGATGAATTGACATAGAATTACCTAAATGTAAGTTTTTGCTGGTCGGTTGAATCTAGTGAGTCCATAAGAGAACGTCACTTATGAGTTCGTCCTTACGTCTCTAGCAGTACCAAACATGACTCGTCTTACTTGGATGGTTTGCCAGATGATAGGGAAGTGGTTGTACAGCAGCTGTTTTGTAGGGTGCTGCTTCCAGGATTCATTCAAAACAGTACGAATCATCCCTGTGCAGTTTCTATCTAGCCTTTTCCTCCAAGTATTTTGTTATGAGTCCAAGTGTTGAGTATTATTGATACACCCTTTACTCTGGAACCTGTGCACACTGATCGGTAATTTATGAGGAAGTGCGTCCCGGTCTCCTGCCTCAAAAATTGCTACCCGGTGACTTAAAATAACGACCCAGCTCAGTGTATTCAAAAACTATCCATCTTCATATCTATCTATCTCAATTTGTTCATATTTATCTATATTACTTTAAATACTAAGATTTTTCTTATTCATGTTTGTTTAATGTCTTGTTTTTAGTTTGAATAAACAAGAATTACGACCAAAAAAAAAAAGAAGCGACCCCCCCCAAAAAAAAACATTTACTTGTCGAAAATATCTATCTATCTCCATTTGTTCGTATCTATCTATATTATTTTGTTTGTTTATCTATCTATCCCAGTTTATTCAAAACTATATATCCATCTTCATATCTAAACAAGAATTACGACAAATTACGATAAATAAACAAGAATTACGATGAGCTGGGGTTGTTATTTTGATAGTCACCGGGTAGCAATTTTTGAGGCAGGAGACCGGGACGCACTTCCTCATAAATTACCCACTGATCTGTATGTATTATCATTTACTAAAATCCACTTTTTGTTGATCATCATTATTATTACCAACAGCACAGATTTCCCCCCCCTCTCTCTCTCTCTCTCTCTATAATAATATATATATATATATCTGTGAGTGTGCACTGTATATATATATATATATATATATATATATATATATATATAGAGAGAGAGAGAGAGAGAGAGAGAGAGAGAGAGATGGGAGGGAGAGGGAGGGGGATAGGTTTTGGTAGGATTGAACTTAAGAAAGAAGAAAAGAATTGTATTTGCTTCTTTCTTTTTTTTTTTTTTCATTCCAATTTACTGAGACATCAAATCCAACTGACAATGATCAAAGCCCCAAAACATCACGACCCGCCCAATTCTGACGTTGCCCAAAGTCATCTCTCCCTGGCGCCACACAATATCGCCGCTTAGACTCTGTCGAAGATTCGAACTAACAAATAACTATATTTTTTTATCACCTGCCGATGACAGGAAATAGGCTAATCCAAACATTGGTAATATTTGGAGCGGCATCCGTCAGTTTCGTGAGACCCCCTGGATCTGACCTCGGATATCGGCACCAGTCTGGCGCAAGCTCAGATAGAAGACCGGCAGTTGCCCATCCTAAAGATCCCTGACGCATAAAAATCATATCCATGCGTCCCAATGCTTTTCTCTTTTCTTCCCTGAACATTTCAAGCTAACTGTAAATACATTGCAATAGTTTCATTGAAAAGAATTTCAAAGAATAGGTTACAGGGTAGGAGTTAGACGGCTTTAGTTTTTTTTTCCTCGGGTCATAAATAGTAACCCAACAATTAATTAAGAAACTTTAGTTGGGACCCATCAAATTTCCCGAGGACTCATTTAAAGCAAATGTGTGCGTCCCAGGACCACTAAATCAAAAAGCTATCAGCATTACTGTTTTGTATCACCTGCTGATGACAGGAAATAGGTCAATCAAAACATTTAACATTTGGAGCTCCTTCTATTTCTTTCGACATCCGTCAGTCTCGTGAGACCCCCTGGATCTGACCTTGGATCTTGGCACCGGTCTGGGCAAGCTTGGATGGAAGACCGGCAGCTGCCCATCCTACAGGTTCACAGAGCCGATGTCGACCAAGGAAAGGGGGAAAATGATATAAAACTTAGTGTCAGTGTCTCCAATGTTGCATAATCTATGGTAGCATAGATTATTGACAACAGTTAGTTCGAATCTTCGACAGAGTCTAAGCGGCGATATTGTGTGGCGCCAGGGAGAGATGACTTTGGGCAACGTCAGAATTGGGTAGGTCGTGATGTTTTGGGGCTTTGATCATTGTCAGTTGGATTTGATGTCTCAGTAAATTGGAATGAAAAAAAAAGAAAAGTAGCTAAAATGGAAAGTTACAGACCGTTAGGGAACTTTTGACCCCAGAGGCGGGAAAGCCTTAAATCTCGTGAAGTCACGTGAGAGCTAGTTAGATCGCCAGTTCCAGTTTAGATGTTTAGCGGAGAGAGAGAAATGTCCCTTGCCTTAGCTGGAACTCAACTGCGCGCGCTGTGTTAGATAGTAAAGAAACTTAGTTAAGAATAAAGTTGTAAAAAGTAACATGGCGTTGTTGGTTGATGCATGCATTAGTTAGAAGACCGGCCAAGAGATGAAGAACCAACAACAAGATAGAATCCAACATGGCGAGAAGAAATAGAAAGAAGCAATAAGCAAGAAAACTAGGCGAGCACAAATGGCCAAAGAAAGAAAGAAAGTAAATTATGCATCTCATCTCACTGATACTCTGTCTACCTCTCTCTCTCCCCTCTCTATGAACATTTGTGTATATACCCAACAGGGGTATATAACACCAAGGGAGTTGTCAAAATGAGGCTGAACACAACGTCGGGCTGTTCTAGGGACCCCTGGTTTTGTCACCCCATAGCGGTAATTTACCCTACCCACGCTAAATGGTGGGTAGATCTTCAATGACAAATTTCAGATATCTATATATATAAAAGGAAGTTTGGTATGTACGTGTCGACGTATAACTCCAAAACTCCAAAACTCCAATTCGAAATCTTGCATACACATTAATATTCCTATAACTAAGAAACACCAAATTTTGTCATTGATTTCTACTGATTAAGGGATATAATTAATTAATCAAACAAAAATCAAATGTATTTTTATAATTGATATCTTAATTGTTAACAAAATGAAAAACATCCTAAAACAAACAAACATCCTATTATCCAAATTCTCGGCGATTTTTTTTAGATTTGATTAATCATTTTCCTCTTATTTTCTCCCTAACTCCTGTTTTCTCCTCACTCACTCTCTGGTGTTTCTATTTTTTTTTTTTTAGTCCGGTCATGGACCGGGTACTTTTGATAGTATTGTATAACACTTAATACTTGCACCCGGTCATGGTTAACTAAATGAGGACAGTCTACTCCCATGGATTGAATAAAGTGTTCGGTTCGAAGTTCCGCGACGGCTCTCGAGTTCGACAAGAAGGTTCCCGAGTTCGAGAAGGTTTCCAAGTCTGACAAGATATTTCAGGTAAAAAAAAACGCAATATGAGTCAAGCTAAAAAATCATGTCATGTAGCAAGTCACCAAAAATGGAATATAACTAAGTTCAAAAACAAACGAAAAATCTGGAAAAAACAGCTAGTGTAATGGTTGAATCCACGCCCGCCAGGGTTCGAATCACACACGGAGCAGTCTTCCTGTCTATAACTCTGCTGATGAGGCATAATATGCCGAAATGTACATACAGAGATTGACTTTTTCTCGATTTGTTTAGCCTTACACTTGAATAGGTATGCCCGCCTAATTCATTAATTATCAATTAATTAATTCTCAAAAATTAGGTATGACTTCAATTAAGCACATATTCTCCCAAAAATTGTCAGCTAAGGCCATATCAAACACATTGTTTGTTTGTTTACTTCTCATAAGTATAAAGGTAAATATTCTAAGAAGAATAGAACATTAGTTACAAAAATTCACTCTGAATTGTCTAATTGGATATATAGCGTAGTGGATATAGGCGTTGAGTTAAGATAGTTCTAAGTGACGATGGTACGCCACTGAATGAACGAATATGATATAGTGATGATAACTGCTTCATTAATCCGCGTTCCCAGAGCCGACAAAAGGCCGTACCCGATACAGATAGTAACCAATGGCGATAATAACACAAAATAAACACAGTTTAGCACTTGTACCCGGTCATGGTTAACGGAATGAAAACAGTCTATACCAGTGAATTGAATAAAGGGTTCGGTTCGAAGTTCGTAATTAAAAAGTCTAGATTAGACTAATTTTTAAAATGCAATATGAGTCAAGGTAAAAAAAAAAATCATATATAAATCATACATATTTAGGTAAAATAGTACATTAGGTTTATAAAAGTAAAGTCGTCGAGGCGGCCTAATGTCGGTATCAGCCAGACAGCGAGGAAGTCTATCCCCTTTTCGCTAGCGCTAGACCAAGTAGATTATTTTAGCATCTGGGGTGGAGCGACCATCAGCTCCTCACTTTACCGCACAGATCCCTGTGCTACTCATACACTGAGTTGACGTGGGCCGGTATAGAACCAAGAACCTTGTGATTCCTAGCCGAACACTCTACCAACTGAGCTAAACCGGCCCTGAGGTTTATAAGTTCCTAAAAATTCACTCTGAATTGTCTAATTGGATACATAGCGTAGTGGATATAGGCGTTGAGTTAATACAGTTCTAAGTGACGATGGTACGCCACTGAATGAACGAATATGATATAGTGATAATAACTGCTTCATTAATCCGCATTCCCAGAGCCGACAAAAGGCCGTACCCGATACAGATAGTAACCAAGGGCGATAATAACATAAAATAAACACAGTTTAGCACTTGTACCGGTCATGGTTAACGGAATGAGAACAGTCTATACCAGTGAATTGAATAAAGGGTTCGGTTCGAAGTTCGTAAAGGTTCCCGAGTTCGACAAGAAGGCTCCCGAATTCGACAAGAAGATTCCCGAGTTTGCAAAGAACGTTCCCGAATACCTGAAGAAGGTGGGAGGACACATCGACCGAAATGTTGTACAGATAACAATAAAGATGAGGACAATAATCCGAATAATACAAATAATACAAATTATCAAGTCTCATCTAAAAAAAATAACAAGAAACACCTGAAGAGGGGCGGAGGGCGTATCGGTCGAAACGTAGTGTATATAAGAAAATAAAGATGAGGACAATAGTCCGAACAATCCAAATAATGCATTTTACGGTTTTTACAAGAAAAAAAAAACATTTTAGAATCTTCGTTTTATTTTAAGGAAAATTTGTCACCACTCTTTGAAGAAACCAAATCATATTTCTTTCTGTAACTGTCCTTTCTTTTCTGCGAGAAATTATTATGAGTATTATTACTGTTAATATCAATGTTTATTCGCTATCGCCCGCCATTTTTTAACAAGAGACGCCGTTTAATGTTGCCGACAAAAGAAACAAAACAAAATGGTGGACTTTTTTTCTTTTCTTCCTTTTATGTCGACAAAGATTGGTTCAAAGGGAAGCGTTTGCTACCGTAAACTGCGAATAAAACAAGAACAAAAACAAAAGACGAAGCCGTAGGTTGCCGTCAACATCTTGCAGACGACAATTAACAGACGATCAATGGAAACATGGGAAAAAGAAGAAAAAAAAGAAAGAAAAGAAAATATAAGCGAACTGTGAAGAAAAATGGCTGACGTTCAGCGTGCGTGACCTCGTGACGTCACCGTGACGTAATTAACAAATAACAACGTGACAATTGTCGCGGTTAGAATCAAGTCATTCGCCTTAAATACAGCTCGACTATAAACACTAGCTCAGTCGATACCGGTTCAATACCGGTCCTCGCCAATTCAGCGCATGGGTTAGCACAGCACCCAAACTACGTCACTGCTTACGTTACAATACCTTCTGGAATTGCGAGCTCAGTGGGTAAAGCGTTCGCCTAGGAATCACAAGGTTCCTGGTTCGATACTGGTCCTCGCCAACTCAGCGTATGTGTAGCACAGGGATCTGTGTGGTGAAGCATCTGGAAGATGACGGTAGTTGTGGCAGTCCACCTCAGCAAAAAAAATTACCCTGGTCTAGCGCTAGCGAAAAGGGGATAGACTCCCTTGCTGTATGGCTGATACCGACATTAGACCGCTCTGATGACTACTTACTTACTACTCACATAAATCTCCAAATGGGTTAGAAGGGCCTCCTTAGCCTTGGTCGGCAACCCATCTAGGAGAAGGAAAAGTCCGATACAAAACCTCCGCTGCTTAGCGGCTTTTACCTCATCCCAAGGAAAGGCTAGGGGAGTAAACCCCGAAAACAAATCGGGAGCCAGAGTCTCTAAAGTGGTTTGATGCTACCCATCAACTACTGCAACACTATCGCTGCCAAACTGCATTGGTTCCTTACCTTTCCTTTGGATCACACCGGCAGTGTGAAGAGGGGGGATTGGCTGCTTTGGCAACAGCTCATCCTCCATATGAAGCCGCCTAATCTTAGAAGTCTCCTAATCATATTTCTTTCTGTAACAGTCCTTTCTCTTTTGCGAGAAATTATTACGAGTATTATTACTGTTAATATCAATGTTTATTCGATGGGGGATTGGCTGCTTGGGCAACAGCTCATCTTCCATATGAACCCGCCCAGGCTACATCGTCTCTTGTAGACGGAAGGATGCCAATAGTCGGTAGAGCATACGCCTAGGAAACGCAAGGTTTCCTGGTTCGATACCGGTCCTCGCCAACTCAGTGCATGAGTTAGCACAGCTTGGGTAATCTGGTCTGTTCGGTAAAACTTTGGAAGCTGACGATAGGCGTAGCGCTCTAACTCAGCAAAAAAAAAACAATCTCCCCGGTCTAGCGCTAGCGAAAAGGGATAGACTCCATCACTGTTCGGCTGATATCGACAATAGGCCAATCCACCGACTTTACAACTATAAATACTAAAACAATTTATTTTTTTTTATCACGAGTTATCTTCCCTGTTGGATTATACTAATCAACAATTTTTTTTCTACTCATCTTTATTATAATAGAGATTCGGTGTCTGTCTGTAACCGAAACTACGTCAATGCTTACGTCACATTACCCTCATGAATCGTGTACGTTTATCAATGAGCATTTAATATATAGTCAAAATTATTATAATAAAACAATTAACCACAAAGTAAATATATATATACACATTCATTGTTACTAAGTCTAGATATTTGTGCAAAAATTATAAAGATTTGATTTATATTTGCGAAGATATTCTAAAATTAAAACAGCATTAGCATTAAAATTCTACTTAAAAATGTCCGTGAATTAAACAAAATTAATATGGAAGCACAAAACAATCATTTTTTTTTCTTTTTATTTATTTATTTTCAGGCCGGATTAACATAAGGTCTTTTTACGTGGAGATTTTTTATGAGGATTGAACTCGCTATTCAGTAGTAACGGATCTGTAAGACTAGCTTGCTAACCATTACTCCACGTTTATTTATTTATTTGTGTGTGTGTGTGTGTGTGTGTTTTTTTTCTCCTCTACCTAGGCGACGCCGGGTAGTCGCTTCTAGTCTTAGTTGTTAAGGACCAAAAATCACGTATCACGATTTTTGCTGATTCAACAATAGATATTTACAGACACTGACAAACAAGGAAGACAGAAAAGAAAGAAAAGAAAATCTCTCAAATTAATTTGAAAACATTTTTGTTTATTCAACAATTGTCGGTGTTTTGTTACAAACATTAAAGTTAATAATTTAATTCCTTCCTTTTTGTTGGAAAGTTCGCAATCATTTCAAACATGTAAACAATTCATACTTAGTATCATTTGTATTATTCGGACTATTGTCCTCATCTTCATTGTTATCTGTACAACGTTTCGGTGATGTGCCCTCCGGCCTTGTCAAATTGGATAAGGGAGTTAGGTTAAGACAGTTCTAAGTGACAGTTATCTCTAGACTGCAGGTTCAATCCTGGTCAGGGGCAGCAGTAACATAGAATAATAATTAACACAGCTTAACACCTCAACCCCAGCTATGGTTAGAAAACAGGATATCCCCGTGGACTGAATAAAGGGTTAGGTTCAAAGTTCCGTGATATATCCCGATTACGACAAGAAGGTTCCCGAGTCCGACAAGAAATACCTGAAGAAGGCCAGAGGGCACATCGACCGAAACATTGTACAGATAACAATGAAGATGAGGATAATAGTCCGAATAATCCAAATAATACTAATTATCAAGCCTCATCTCAAAAATTCAGAGAAATTCATACTTCGTTTAAAGTAAGCAAAGGGTTAAGTGAAGTACAGCTGGTTTGAATTCAAAGTTTTATCATTGTCCGAGATCAATTTATAATGGCGATGTTTCAATTTTGGAGCTCTGGGGAGTGGAGAGTACCTCTTCATCCCTATTACTCCCAGGTCCACTCTGGCCTGGAAGGGTAGTACCAGTTAGTTTTAAATAAATGTTGAATATCCACCAAGAATAAATAAAACAAAAATCTTTGGCATATAATAACCCAACAAGGGTTGACATGCCATAAAATCCAACCAACCAACCAAGAATAAATAAAACAAAACGTCTTTGGCTTAAAATAACCAAACAAGGGTTGACATGCCATAAAATCCAACCAAACAACCAAGAATGAATTAAACAAAACGTCTTTGGCATAGAATAACCCAACAAGGGTTGACATGCCGTAAAATCCAACCAACCAAGAATAAATAAAACAAAATGTCTTTGGCTTAAAATAACCCAACAAGGGTTGACATGCCATAAAAACCAACCAACCAACCAACCAAAAATGAATTAAACAAAACATCTTTGACATAAAATAACCCCACAAGGGTTGACATGCCATAAAAACCAACCAACCTTTTCTCGGAAAAAGATTCATCTAATCAGGATCAGGCAGCTTTTTGAAATGTTCTAGACTAACCACGAATCTGTTGGGTTCCCTATGTAACGGCTGTCCATTGTTATATTCGTGCTTCTATTTAGGAAAAAGTGAAGGATTCTAATTAGCATTTTATAGCTACTAGCTGTCCATGATGATATGCATCGCTATTACTGCCAGGTCCCCCTTAACACGAGGTGGTAGTACCTGTTAGGCTCCCATCTATGGGTTAAATAGAAAAATAATTGAGTTTAAAAAATGAGTTAAGAAAATTGAGTTTAAAAAAGGTTGAATACCCATCAAGAATGAATAAAGCAAAAGTCTTCGGTATAAAATGACCCAACAAGAGTTGATATGCCGTAAAATCCAAAAAGATTGAATACCCATCAAGAATGAATAAAACAAAACGTCTTCGGCATAAAATAACCCAAGGGTTGACATGCCGTAAAATCCAAAAAGATTGAATACCCATCAAGAATGAATAAAACAAAAGTCTTTGGTATAGAATAACCCAACAAGAGTTGATATGCCGTAAAATCCAACCAACTAACTAATCGAGATCAGTTGCTGTGTCATAGCAACAGATTGTCAGTCGTATGGAAATCCGATCTCACTGACAAGTTAAAGCGACAATTCTTCCAAGCTATGGTTATATCAGTGCTACTGTATGGCAGCACCACTGGGACCCTAACGGGGCGCCTTGAGAATAAGCTCGATGGGAGCTGCATAAGAATGCTGCGTGTGGTCTTGAAAAAGTCGTGGAAACAGCACCCCACAAGGAAGCAGCTGTACGGCCACCTGCCCCCAATCTCACAAATCATCCGAGTGAGACGGACAAGGAGTGCTGGACACTGCTGGAGGAGCAAGGACGAACTCATAAGCGACGTTCTCCTGTGGAAGCCAACACATGGACATGCTAGTGTGGACCGCCTACCAATAACCTACATTGACCAACTATGCGAGGATGCTGGTTGCTGTGCAGAGGACTTCCCTGGGACAATGAATGATAGGGAAGGTTGGCGAGAGGTTGTCATGGATATCCGTGTTGCGTGCGCAACATGATGATGGTGAGCTGGAGAGTCTTACCAACTATTTTAATTTGAAGAGATGGAATCATGCCTTTCCCGGGGACATTAGCTCGAAGAGGCATGAACCTATATCTTCCTTTCACCACCTCCTGCTGTATACGCAATTCCCTGCGCATAGTTGAGGATTATAAGTTCCATTGTGCGTCGTCGTCGCAGCGACAACAGTAATCATATTCGCGTGACTTTATAGATATCCAATCAAATGCGTTTTTAAATAATCCACGTCTAGCAAAGATAAATATGCGGTGAGCTGAGTAAACTGGGCCTAGTTTGGCACAAGGCTATTAGTCCGAAAGAGTTATAGACCCTTCCTGTGAACATTAATGGGCATGTCCCAATCCTCATATACCCTACCTATAACATTAATGGTTATGTCCCACTCCTTATATACCCTATCTATAAACATTAATGGGTATGTCCCAATCCTCATATACCTACTACCTATAAACATTAATGGGCATGTCCAATCCTCATATGGGCATGTCCCAATCCTCATATGTGAACATTACATGTCCAATCCTCATATACCCTACTTACCTGTGAACATTAATGGGCATGTCCCAATCCTCATATACCCTACTTACCTGTGAACATTAATGGGCATGTCCCAATCTCATATACCCTACCTACCTGGGAACATTAATGAATCCTGCATCTCTGTCCCAATCCTCATATACCCTACCTATAACATTAATGGCTATGTCCCAATCCTCATATACCCTACCTATAACCTCTGTCCCATCCTCATATACCTACATATGACATTAATGGCTATGTCCCAATTCTCATATACCCTACCTATAGGCATGTCCCAATCCTCATATACCCTACCTATGAACATTAATGGCTATGTCCCAATCCTCAGAAGTCTGGGAGTATTATGCTGACCGAGTAGTCTTATACCACGAGCAGTGGTTTACCTTCTTCACACCACTGGGGAGTATTGTATTTTGTTAATATAAAATTTCAATTTCATTTCCAACCTCCGTTTGGTTATTTCTCATTTAGTAACCTTTGTTAGGTTACGACCTTTAGGAGACCCACAGCCTCAGATGAAATTTAACGTCATACCCGGGGACACTAAGACCCTCAGCCATCGCCTTCTAGTACCCATCTGATAAAAATTGTTGGAGCTTGCCATAAAGGCAATAGGGTTTGGATAATCGTAGAGGTGCTAGGGCTTGATGGGACCAGCCGATTGATCAGGGGGGCGTCTAAGTAATGGCCAAATTGGAGTGTTGCATGTCATGGACTGCGCATCCGGGATTCCGTCCTTAAACCTCACGGGTCGCCACCCACGGCCAACAGGCGGACTCATTAGTGGTGGTGATACCCCTCTGCAAGGGTTGAGTGTTACGTTCGCCTATCGCTTTCAACGTTTACAAACGCTTTTCCATCAGAGACCAAAGAAAAATGAAAGGTGTACATGCAAAAATTGGCAAAGAACAACAAGACATAATATATATATTTATAACAATCTTTAATTCAAAATTTGTAAGCTGGGAGGAGGATGAAACGAACGCCGACAGGGTAGGGTTAATAAAGTCATTATGCGGAATCTCCTTCATATCAACTAATAGCAATTTTTCAGGACGGAAGAAATGTTTACTTAACTTTTATGGATTGGTTCATCTTCGTTCCCACCGTCTGTGGTGGTCAATTTTTCTTCATGGGGACGATTTTCTCCCATCCCCCACGAGGTGAAGGAATCCTACTACGTTTTTCTGACTGGGTCCCGAGTGCAAACTGAAACTAATCCTAGGGATCTCTTTCCTTCCC
Organism: Doryteuthis pealeii; assembly: GCA_023376005.1. NCBI lineage: Eukaryota > Metazoa > Mollusca > Cephalopoda > Myopsida > Loliginidae > Doryteuthis > Doryteuthis pealeii. The sequence goes on along the minus strand of CM042180.1, from coordinate 19,166,111 downwards.
CCCAAAAAGCAGGTGGGGTTATTCCCGTTCATCCCTTTGCCTTCCTCTTCCCCGAGGTTGGCTACGTGCTATGACCAAGCAGAATTATTCTTGTTCCTTCCGGTAAAATACGTCGTTTCGACGCGCTGAAGTTGGGGTCACTTTCTGGGACTCCCCCCTCCACTCCGGCGTCTAAAGGTTTCTAATTGTTGACAATTGATTATACGTAACATGAGTCGGTGTATTCTAAAGCCCCAGCTGACAAAAGTTTTGCAATATTTTGGTACATGCAAGTTTTAATGTGTACATCACGTGACCGAAATGAGGCTTGATTTAATTTGTATTATTTAGTTTTTTTTTCTACGGACTGTTGTCCTCAGCTTTATTCCTACACCACTTTGGACCTGTCTTGGGCTAGACGGGCGGTTGGAGAGGCCCCCTCCGATCAATCGGCTGGTCACGTCAAGCCCTAGCACCTATATGATTTTCCCAACTCTATTGCCCTTATGGCAAGCCCCAACCCCTTTTTATCATATGGGTGCTAGAAGGCCGTGGCTGCGGGTCTACATGTCCTGGAAATGACGTTAAACTCTATCTGATGGTGAGGTTCCAGTTTTAGAGGTTTGGGGAATGTGAGCACCCCATTCATCACCATTGCTCCTGGTCCACTCTGACCCGGAGTGGTAGTACCTGTTAGGATCCCATCTATGGGTTAAATAGAAAAATGTATTTATAAAAAAATTGTATTATCCATTAAGAATTGATTTATTTCAAAACTTTATCGGCATTAAATGACCCACTGAGGTTGATATGCCGTAAAACAAAATAAACCAAACTTTATTGCTAATATACAACATCTCAGCCGTAGCACATGATACATGCCAAATTAACCTGTCAATGATAAACACGCCACTACTATACATAGTACAGTGAACGTTGAGGGGATCGCAAATTAGGCCAATGCTCAGGCGTAAGAAATAATGGAATTTGATAATTTGCTTATGAAGCATTGTTAAGTAAAGTATATTATTATTTACTAGCAAATATATGCACCCTCCGGGTGCAAGTATTTAAGTTTTAATATAATAAAATATCATATTAAATTAGAAATGCTAATGAAACTAAATAAGAATGTAGATGATAAAAAAATTAGAACAGAGGGGGTACGATTGAAAAATAGAAGAACTTTGAAACTAACTCTTCCATCCTTTTTCATTACTCCCGTCTTTCATTGGTAAATTTTGCTAATTTAACTATTTAGTTAAAATAGGAAGTAAAGAATAAAATGACAGTTATTTCTTCTTGTTAATGGATTTCTTTTAAGATTTATCTCAGAGATTTTTGCTCATATTCAAACAATTAGAAATCAATAATAGTAAGCATATATTTATTAAAATCAAATTTTTAAGATCAATATGCAAATTAGCCTTACCATTCACACTGTAAACCGCTATTCTGTTGTATATATAAATACAATTGCATGTTATTAGGATATAGATATGGTCAACAGTCTTAATGATGTAAAACAATTTTATTAATAATTGAGGTTTAAATAAAAATAAAATCATGGAGAATGTGATGTAAATAACAAAGGGAATTGTGACTTGTATAGTAATATAGTTTCGGTTACAGACAGATAAACTCACAATCTCCATTATAAGATATCAGGTTAATTTGGCATGTATCGTGTGCTACGGGCCGGTAGCCCAGAGGTAGAGTTTCTGACTCTGCGTGCTGGGTTCTCGGTTTCGATCTCTGTCAGAGGGAGATCGTAGTATACACCGCTGATGAGACTTAATAAAGTAAAAATAGCTGTACTGTGTTCCACACGTTGCGCGCGTTATTCGCCGAGTTTGCTTGTCATGATTATTTTTAATAATTATCGAATTTTTATACGATATACGCATTGTAATTGCCTTCAAAAATATAAATAATAATATACTTTACTTAACAATGCTTCATAAGCAAATTATCAAATTCCATTAAGCAAATGACTATTAGTGAGAGATTCTCACCGGGTGCCCTACATTTCTGGCTCTGTCCTAGACTAAGCTAAGCTAAGCAAATGACTACTACTGAGATTGATTCTCACTGGGTGACCTATATTTTGGTCACGTGCCAAAATGAACCAAACTTACTCCTCTAACAAACCATTGCTAGTTGATTCATTTTCTCTGAGCGCTCTATATTTATATCCTTATGCCAGACTTGGCTATGATTTGCCAATTACACCTGATGAGTGACTACCATAGCGATGTGCTAATCTCTCAAACCATTGCTACATTCGGTTTCTCTTTTTGGGTGCTCAGTTATGATTGCCTTGTGTCAGACTAATATTTACCGGGACACTAAAAAACAAGATAAAATACGTATATATATATATATATATATTATATAATATATATATAATCCAAAAGTCCAGAGAAGGACACAAGAGTTTTTTTTTGGTTTTTTTAAACCTGTCGCAGTTTGAGAGCTCAATGTGTGCTCTTAATGTTAGAGTCACAGAGCAAATATACAAGTAAAGAAATAACAAAAGACTTGGAGATTTAGCATAATAGTCTATTTCAGGGAGCTTAGACAAAGTGTCTAACTCTCCCGACTCATCAGATGCGAATGATGAGTCGGGTGAGTTAGACACTTTGTCGAAGCTCCCTGAAATAGACTATTATGCTAAATCTCCAAGTCTTTTGTTATTTCTTTACTTTATATGTATTTTATCTTGTTTTTATTGTAAATATTAGTCTGACACAATATATATATATATATATATATATATAATATATATATATAATATATATATATATATAATATATATATATATATATATTCCTCGCAGTTATGATCTTTCCATGTGTGGTTTAACCAAAATGATGCAGTTAAACCGTGGTGAGAGCTCAATGTGCCTAGTGCCAGTGAATGGACGAACAGAGCAAAATATTCAATAAATGAAGGAAAAAAAAACTGTAAATTTGCTTCATTACAATAATTTATTTCAACCGCATTACTGCGGCATCTTCAGGTATGAGAAAAATCATGGATATTACTGAAAAAATTGCCTAAGAAACAATGGTTTAAATATATCCATTTTTTTGTGAGGAGGGTCTTATTTTGGGAGGGTAGTATGGGCGGGTCTAGGAAATTTGAATGAAGTGACGGAGACTGGGCGTGGGATAGGGTATATGTGAGGTGATTAATTTTCTGGGTTGTCTGACAAAATTAAGTTGGGAATTGAAATAAAACAAATCAATTACAAAGAAGTACATGAAAACCCAATATAAAGAAATGTGTTTCAAAAAGAAAGGAGACATATCCACACTCGAAGCCAGAGGAACAATTCACATACTTAGGTAGTAATATCTCTTCCACAGAAAGCGATGTTAACACACGAATAGGAAAGGCATAGTTGGCTATAAATGGATAATCAGTCATACGGAAGTCCGATCTCACTGACAATTTAAAGCGACAATTCTTCCAAGCTGTGGTTATATCAGTGCTACTGTATGGCTGCACCACTTGGACACTAAATATATTTTCTTGATTCTTTAACAAATAAAGAAAATATATTTAGTATTGTAAAATAACGGGTGCAAGAAAAATAAAACATTTATTGGAAAAACACGGACATAAAATGAGGGTTCAGTTTATTTTAGGGTAGGAATTTACGAGGAAAAGTTAAAGATTACCTCTTTCTCAAAATTATTCGTATTAGACAATACTTGGTGCCACATGACTGCAATTTATTTGAATTCAGAATAGTTACTTGAAGCTAGAAAGCGATGTTAATAGACAAATAGGAAAGGCATGGTCGACCACAAACAAATTATCAGTCATTTGGAAATCCGATCTCGCTGACAAGTTAAAGCGACAATTCTTCCAAGCTGTGGTTATATCAGTGCTGCTGTATGGCTGCACCACTTGGACCCTAACGAGGCGCCTTGAGAATAACATAGATGGGAGCTGCACAAGAATGCTGCGTGCAGTCGTGGAAACAGCACCCCACAAGGAAGCAGCTGTACGGCTACCTGCCCCTTTCCCCATCCGAATGAGACGGACAAGACATGCTGAACACTTCTGGAGGAACAAGGACGAACTCATAAGCGACGTTCTCATGTGGAAACCAGCACATGGACGGACATGCTAATGTGGACCGCCCTGCAAGGACCTACATCGACCAACTCTGCGTGGATACTGGATGCTGCGCAGATGACCTCCCGGGGCAAGAATGATAGAGAAGGTTGTCGAGAGATTGTCATGGATATCCCTGCTAATTGCGTGACATGATATATATATATATATATATATATATATATATACACCGTATTTGACGGCATATAGGACGCACTTTTTCCCAAAAATTTGACTCAAAGAATTGCCCTGCGTCTTATACATCGTAGGTGAAGTTTGAGACCCCCGTAGGACTAGGCTAATCTTCTCTATGATGCTCACTAATCCAGATTACGCTCAGTAATTTTACCTACCCTAAACTCCATGCATTCTTATTTTATTGCTGGTATTGTTATAATCAAGGTTAACAGGAGCGTATGCTAGACTGTTTTCAACAATATATGCTTAAATACACTAAAAACTTTTTTTCCTGGATCTGACCTGCTGAAATGGGGGTGCGTCTTATATGCCCGTGCGTCTTATATGCCGTCAAATACGGTGCGTATTGTTTGAAATATATCTCCATTTTTATTGTAATAGTGTGATATTTGGGGAATGCTATGTTAAAAGGATTGAAGTTTATGAGTTTTATGAAGGGAACTTCTGAAGGAATTCGGGAAATGGTTGACTGAAAATGAGCGTTTAAAAGGAATAATTTTTTTTAAAATCCAACAGCCGAAGGAGCAAGATGGCCGACCCTTCTAAATTATTGAAGGGACAAAACCACCAAGAGAGTCAACATCACCACCACCTGTTTAACTAATTTCGGTGCTCTTTCAATATGTGATCTACCAAAGGTTTGTGATCTACTATTGATCTACTATTCATGGCATGTGATCTACTAGGATAAAAGGAAGAGGGTTAGTTTATGGGAAAATAATGGGTAGTTAATGGGTAGATCACATATTGGAATGTAATAAAGAAGACAGGGTTAGGATTAGGGTTAGGGGCCTTAAGTTTTAAAAAAAAATGGGAAAAAATATTAATGGGTAGACTACATATTGGAATGTAATAAAAGAATCCAGGGTTTTGGTTTAGGGTTAGTTTAAGTGGGAAAATAATGGTTAAGTTAATGGTAGATCACATATTGGAATGTAAAAAAAGAAGCTTAGGTTTAGGGTTAGTTTTAATGGTAAAATAAGTGATCACTATTGGAATGTATATCATAAGAAGAACAGGGTTTGGGTTAGTTTAAATGGGAAAGATAATGGTCGTTTAATGGGGTAGATCTATATTGATAGTAATCAAAAGAAAACAAGGTACGGGTTAGTTTTTAATGGGAAAATAATGTGTAGGATTATCATATTGGCAAATGTATATAAAGAAGACAGGGTTAGGGTTAGTTTAATTGGGAAATTTAATGGGTTAGTTAATGGATATATCCGATATTGGAATTAATAATAAGAAGACAGGGTTTGGGTTTAGGTTAGTTAAATGGGGGAAATATATGGGTAGTAATGGTGCTAGATCCATGATTGGAATGTAATAGAAGAGAATACAAGGTTAGGGTTAGTTTAATGGGATAATAATGGGTAGTTAATGGTAGATCACTATTGGAAATGGTAAACAACTGCGTAGATCACATATTGGAATTAGAAACAATTCGGTAGTTCACATATTGGAAGAGCATCCTATATTTCCCAGGTCATAAACACCACCACGCCTTCCTAAGACATGAGAATAAACCCGAAACTCTTTTTCAGGAGTTCCCAGAAAAAATATTATAAAGCCTCATGTATTATCGTTTACCAGTTTTCAGTAAGTTATGCGGTCTGATGAAACTCATATGCATGATATGGCGCAGATAATAGAATACTATAACTACATAAAGACCGAAATTTTTGTAAGCCTTTTTTTGCCAATTATATTGCTCTGTTTCAATAATATGTGAACATCAAGCTCTCAACTGTAGACCTGAAGCAATGTTTGAAAAAGGTTTAACTTAGAATCACCTCTAAAACCGAACTGATTCTGGTAACCCATCTATCGGATGTATATATATATATATATATATTATATATATATATATTCTCGTTTACCTGGTGAAATACTTTTAGCACAAAACCATTGGTAGTAATATTGTTCCCAATATAAATGAATAAAGCTAAAAAAAATGTTTTATTTGTCCTTCATTTCAACTTATATATATATTATATATATATAATATATATATATATATATTACGGTTCTTTGCTAATCCACGGAAAGCAAACACATTTATCTTCTGGGTTACTAAAAATCGATTTAAAAGGGTGCTCAATAAAAAGAGGCTAAATATACGTTTTTTTTTAAAAAGCGAATGTATATAAATATTCTCAACTGCAGTTTCTGCCGTAGCAATTCTTCAGGGAATTATTGCTTATTACAGCAATTTAATTACTGTAATATAGCAATAATTCCCTGAAAGAATTGCTACGGCAAGAACTGCAGGTTGGAATATTGATAATTTACATTCGCTTTTAAATAAAAAAACAACATTTGTTATATGTATATTGTGTGTGTGTAATAATATATATAGTTATATATATAAGATCTAATATATTATAGTTGAATGAAGTGACAAATAAAGTTTTTGAGTTTTTAATCATTTATTTGGAGCGCCAAATTATACTACCATGGTTTTGTGGCTAAGTATTCAGCCAGGTAAACGTAGAATATATATATATAGTATATATTATATAATATAAATTATATTCGTTAATGATGGTGTTTATCCAGTCAGTTGGTATTATGGGTGGATTCTAAGTTAAACGCTTTTTTTCCAACAGTTGTTCAGGTCTATATTGGAGAGCTTGATTTCATTATTATTGAACCAGAGCAATAATAATTGGGAAAAAAGGGCTTAGAGAAGTCGGTCATTTGTAGTTATAGTTCTATATCCTGCTCATATTATTGCATATGAGTTTGTATCAGACGCTAACTGTTAGCCTGAACACGGTTTAATACAGATAGTATACATGAGGCTTTATATATCATTTTTTCTCGGAATCCCTGAAAAGTTTCGGGTTTTAGTTTCTCATGTAGGTATAGATGGGGTGTGTTTTTATGACTGGGAAATTAGGATGCTCTCCAATATGTGAACTACGAATGGTTTCTAAGCTCAATATGTGATCTACCCGATTGTTTAATTCCAATAAGTGATGCTACCCATTAACTACCCATATTTTACCATTAACTAACCTAACCTTGTAATTTCTTTTATTTACATTCTCAATCTGGGATCTACCCATTAACTACCGATTATTTTCCCATTAAACTAACTCCTAACCCTAACCTGTCTTCTTTTATTTAATTCAAATGATAGTATCCATCTAACTACCCATTATTTCCCCATTAAAGCTAACCGCTAAGCTGTCTTCTTTAATAACATTCCGAAGTAGTAATCTACCATTATTTTTCCCATTAAACTTAACCCTAACCTTGTCTTCTTTTTATTATATTCCAATAATATGAATCTACCCATAACTACCAGCATTATTTTCCCCATTAAACTAACGCCAAACCCTGTCTTCGTTTATTACATTTCCAATAGTGTGATCATTATTTTCCCATTAAACTAAACCCTAAACTAACTTTCTTTATTACATTTCCAAATATGTGATCTATCCCATTAACCTCAACATTATTTTCCCATAAACTAACCCTAAACCAAACCTCTGTATTTTCTTTTATTACTTCCAATTATGTTAGTTCACCCATTATTTTCCCATTAAACTGGCACTAAACCCTATATCCTAACCCTGGTTCTTCTTTTATTTAACATTCCAATAATGTGATTCTACCATTAACTACCCATTTATTTTTCCATTAAACCCTCTTCTTTTACCTAGTGAGATCACATGCCATGAATAGTCGATCAATTACGTAGATCACAAACTTTGGTAGATCACATATTGAAAGAGCACCGAAATAGTTAAACCAGGTGTGGTGAATGTTGACTTCTCTTTGGTGGTTTTGTCCTCAAGTATTTATGACGGGTCGGCCATTCTGCTCCTTCGGCTGTTGATTTAAAAAATTGATTCCTTTTAACCGTCATTTTCAGCTCAACCATTCCGAATTCCTTCAGAGAAGTCCTTCATAAAGATTCAACAGACTGTCATATCTTTTACATATGCATTCCCCAAGATATCACCTGATGACAATAAAATGGAAGATAATATTTCAAACAATACGGCACCTATTGACGGCATATAAGACGCATCGGGCAAATGTAAGAACGCACCCATTTCAGCAGGTCAGATCCAGGAAAAGCAAAGTTTTATGTATTTAGCATATATTGTTGAAAAACTGTCTACCATACTGCTCCGTTAACCTGAATTATAACAAATACAGCAAATAAAATAAGCGATGCATGGAGTTTAGTGGTAGGTAAAAGTACTGAGCGTAAACTGGTTAGTGAGCTCATTAAGAGATTAGCCTAGGCGCCTACTGGAGGTCTCAACTTCACCTACGATGTATAAGAAGCAGGGCAATTTTTGGTGAGCCAACAGTTTTGGGAAAAAGTGCGTCTATATGTCCGTCAAATACGGTATATATATTATATTTATTCATGTCACGCAATTAGCAGGGGTATCCATGAACAATCTCTCCGACATACCTTCGTCTATCATTCATGCCCTGGAGGTCCTCTGCGCAGCATCAGTATCCACACAGAGTTGGTTCGATGTAGGTCTGCAGGGCGGTCCACATTAGCATGTCCTTCATGTGCTGGTTCCACATGAGGAACGTCGCTTTTATGAGGTTCGCCTTGCTCCTCTCAGTAGTGACAGTATGTCTTGTCGTCTCATTCGATGGTCTTAAGATAAGGGCAGGTAGCCGTCAGCTGCTTCTTGTGGGGTGCTGTTTCCGACTGCACGCAGCATTCTTGTGCAGCCTGCCCATCTGGATGATCTTATTCTCAAAGGCGCCTCGTTAGGGTCCAGTGGTGCAGCCATCAGCAGCTACTGAATAACACAGCTTGGAAGAATTGGTCGCTGGTAACTTTGTCAGCGAGATCGGGATTTCCAAATGACTGATAATTTGTTTGTAGTCGACCATGGCCTTCCTATTTTGTCTATTAAATCGGCTTTCTAGCTTCAGTATCTATTCTGAATTCAAATAAATCTTGCAGTTCATGTTGGCATCCAAGTATTGTCTAATACGAAAGTAATTTTGAGAGAGGTAATCTTAACTTTCCTCGTAAATCTACCCTAAAATAAACTGAATCCCTCATTCTTTAAGTGTCGTGTTTTCCAATAAGGATGTTTAGTCTTTCTTGGCACCCGTTATTTTACAATACTCAAATATATATTTTCTTTTATTTGTTAAAGATCAAGAAAGATATATTGTGTCCAGAGTGGTGGCAGCCAGTACGTAGCACTGATATATCACCCACAGCTTGGAAGATTGGTCGCTTTTAAATTGTCAGTGAATTGTATCGACTTCCGTTGACTGATTATCCATGTTATAGCCAACTCTTGCCTTTTCCTATTTCGTTGTGTTAATCATCCGCTTTCTGTGGAAGAGATTTTACTGACCTAAGAGTATGAATTGTTCCATGTGCTTCGGAGTGTGGTATGATTCTCCTTTCTTTTTGAAAATCACATTTCTTTCTATTGGGTTTTCTGTACTTCTTTGTAATTGATTTGGTTTATATTTCAATTCCCAACTTTAATTTTGTCAGTCAAGTTGGCCAGAAAATTATCACCTAACATATAGCCCTATCCCACGCCAGGTCTTCCGTCACTTCATTCAAATTTCAGACCCGCCATACTACCCCCAAAATAAAGACCCTCCTCCCCCCAAAAAATTGATATATTAGAACCATTGTTTCTAGGCAAGTTTTTCAATAATCGATCCATGGATTTTTCTCATACCTGAAGGATGCCTGAAGTAATGCGTGAGATAAATTATTGTAATGAAGCAATTTTACAGTTTTTTTTTCCTTCATTTATTGAATATTTTTGCTCTGTTTCGTCCATTCCTGCACTAGGCACATTGAGCTCTTCACACGGTTTAACTGCATCATTTTGGTAAACCACAGCATGGAAAGACAAACTGCGAGGAATATTATATATATTATATATTTTATATATATATATAATATAAGTATATATATATAGGGCATATATATACTAGTATATATTGTGTCAGACTAATATTTACGGGCCAATAATAAACAAGATAAAATACATATAGAAGTAAGAAATAACAAAAAGACTTGGAGATTTTAGCATAATTAGTCTCGATTCAGGGAGCTTCGACAAAGTGTCTAACTCACCCGACCATCATTCGCATCTGGATGAGTCGGAGAGTTAGACACTTTGTCTAAGCTCCCTGAAATAGACTATTAATGCTAAATCTCCAAGTCTTATTTGTTTTTCTTAACTTGTATATTTTGCTCCTGTGTACTCTAACATTAAGATGCACACATTGAGCTCTCAAACTGCGACAGGGTTTAAGAAAAACAAAAAAAAACTCTTGTTCCTTCTCTGACTTTGGATTATCAGTAGTATATAGTATATAATTTATAGATATATATATATATACGTATTTATCTTGTTTTTAAGTGTCCGTCGGTAATATTAAGTCTGACACAAGGCAATCATAACTGAGCACCCAAAAAGAGAAACCGAATGTAGCAATGGTTTGAGAGGATTAGCCTACATCGCTATTGGTGGTCACGTCATCAGGCGTAATTGGCTAAATCATAGCCAAGTCTGGCATAAGGATATAAATATTAGAGCGCTCTCGAGAAAAATCGAATAACTGCATGGTTGTTAGAGAGTAAGTTGGTTCAATTTGGCCACGTGACCAGAAATATTAGGTCACCCCGTGATGAATTAAAGTCTCAGTAGTAACTTTGCTTAGTTTAGCTTAGTCTAGGAACAAGACCAGAAATGTAGGGTACCTCGGTGAGAATCTCTCACTAATAATCATTTGCTTAATTGGAATTTTGGATAATTTGCTTACTGAAGCAGTTGTGTAAGTAAAGTATGTTATTATTTATATTTGTGTGAAGGCAATTACTAATGCGTATATCGTATAAAAATTCGATAATTATTTGAAATGTAATCATGATATGCAAACTCGGCGAATAAACGCGCGCAAACGCGGTGGAACATCTGACAGCTGTTTTTACTTTGTTAAGTTCTCAGTCAGCGGTGTATTACTTTACGATCTCCCTCCAACAGAGATCGAAACCGAGAACCCAGTACGCAGAGGTCAGAAAAATCTACTTCTGGGCCTACCGGCCGTTAGCACCGATTACAGTGCCAAATTAACCTGATATCTTATAATGAGTATTGTGAGTTTTATCTAGTCGTAAATGCCGAAACTTATATTACTTATGCAAGGTCAGAAGTTCGCCTGTTATTTATCATCACATTCTCCATGAGGTTGTATTTTGTTTAAACGTCATTATTAATAGCAGATTGTGTTCTTACATCTATTGACTGTTGTACATTTCTATATCCTAATAACATGCAATTGTATTTATATATACAACAATATAGCGGTTTACAGGTGTGAAATGGTAAGGCTATTTGCATATTTGATCCTAAAATTTGATTTATTAAATATATGCTTCTATTATCTGAAATTTAAATTGTTTGAATTATGAGCAGAAAGTCTCTGAGATCATATTCTGAAAAGAAATCCATTAATCATAGAAGAATTATGTCATGTTTATTCCTTATTTCTTCCTATTTTAACTAAATAGTTAAATTTAAGCAAAATTTACCCCATGAAAGACGGGAGTTAATGAAAAAAGGATGGGATAGAGTTAGTGTCAATAGTTCTTCTATTTTTCAATCGTACCCCTCTTGTTCCAATTTTTTATCATCTATCATTCTTATTTAGTTTCATGTAGCATTTTCTAATTTAATATGATATTTTTATTATATTAACTAAAATA
>CM042180.1:19128014-19148014 GCA_023376005.1 Doryteuthis pealeii | reverse complement strand
TTAATGGATTACTATCGATTACAGACCAATCTATCAGATTGTAAAAAGAATTCAAAAAAGTTATTTATTTTTTCGAGTTTTCAAGGGTGCTCATTTCCCCGTATAAGTTTATCGTAAATCGATCCCCCATATCGGAACCGCTTAAAAAAATTTTTTTTGTAATTTTTTTTCTTTTTCTTCAATGGATTATTATCGATTACACACCAATCTATCAGACTGTAAAAAAAAATTCTAAAAAGTTATTTATCTATCGAGTTTCCTGGGGTGCTCATTTCCCCGTATAAGTTTATAGTAAATCGATCCCCCATATCGAAACCGCTCTACCTTAACAGTTGGGCTGAATTTGCACAAAGGTGTCAAAATTAAGGTGACACAGAAAAAACAGAACCCACAAATTTTGTATTAAAACTTAATTTTAACTAAGGGGGGGGGTTAGGGTTCCAGATGCTCAGGTCCGCCGAAAACAATTTTCTCAAATTTGCAACTTGATGATAATTTAATGGGGGGTGGGGGCTGTAATCGCACCGAGCTAAGTTCATTCACGTTCTCGATATAGTTTTTTGCTAAGCACATTTTTGGCCCTGCTTGCTAACCACGTGAACGGCGTTTGTTTTTTTGTTGTTTTTTGTTTTTTTTTTTCAATGATAAAAACTATTCGCTGCTTCCTAAATAGAAGCATCAATATCATCATGGATAGTTGTTACGGCGGGGATCCAACAGGTTCGCGGTTAATCTAGTTTTTAACCCTAAAGTGTAAATAAATTAAAATCACTTTTAAAAATGGGTTGAATTCTTTAACAGCTGACAACCTATAAATTAAACTAAACTAAAAATGTTTATAGTAAAAACCGGTGGGTAGACTGTGAATTGAGGGGCGTAAATATTTATTATAGTCTACTGGACACGTTAGTGGCGTATGAAATAAAGTACTTTTTTTTTTCTTCTTTTTTTTCAGAAGCTCTAAGGAAAGCATAACTTAATACGACGTATTAAGTTATGTTTTCCTTAGAGCTTTTTTATTAAAAGTATTAATCCAAGTTCTGAAAAAAAAAAAAAAAAAAACTTTATTTCATACGCCACTAACATCTGTCCAGTAGACTAAATACGTTAATTCATTTATAAGTTTGTTTTTTGGGTTTGTTTGTTTTTTGGGTTTGTTTGTTTTTTTAATTAAACGACAGCATTAATTGATGTTGTATAGATTTAAAGTCGTTGCGTAGTGATTCAGTTATACACTTTTTGACCTCAGAACTGCAAAAGTGGACAGTTTAAATTTTTTTTTTCTTTCTTTTTACACAGAAATATTGTTAAATACTCGGCAAAATTAACAGCGAATAGTAATTTTCAGTTAATTTCAGTATAAGGACTTGATTAAGTTATAATCTCAATTCCCTTAGAATAACACTGAGGTTTAAAAAAAAAAAAAAAAAAAAGTGTATAACTGAATCACTACGCAACAGCTTTAAATCTATACAACATCAATTAATGGTGTCGTTTAATTTTTTTTAAACTAAATGAATTAACGTATTAGGTTATGTTTGTTTTCCTTAGTTTCATGTTTATTCAAAGTATTAGTGGAGAAATTTAAAATGTGTACATTGGACTTCATTTCATATTCCACTAATATCTGTCCAGTAGATTATGGTACAAATTTACGCCACTGAATTCACAGATTACCAACGACACTATTACAAACTTTTAAAATGAAATACGAGTGTTACTCTCTAGCTTTTTTAAATTATATATATTATAAAATTCATTAATTGTTAAATCAATACTGAAAATTTCATTAAAATCGGATAATTACCTGATTTTTGGTAAAAAAAATTTTCCATCCCAAATGTTACGTTAAAATTGTAAACAAGCGCCTAAAACCATTGAAAAACAGCCAAAATGGCGGGTCGCGTCGAAATTGACCAAAACAAATAGTTTTAAATATTTTTAAAATAAACTGCATATGTAATTATATTTTTCTTTTTTTAATGTTGGTTATTATGCTACTACTTATTGATTTAGACAAAGTTTAACCTTAAATAATAGATTTAATTATTCTTAATTCGCTTTTAAAACTCGTAGTATCCGATTTTTTTTTTTTTTTTGCCTATACCTATATTATATATATTTCTTCTAAAATTGAAGAAGTCACAACATCTTTTTTCATTTTTTTTTTTTAAATTATAGAAAGAAAGACCCCGAAAAACCCCTTGGCTAGCGTCTGGGGGTTGAGAGAAAGAAAGAAAGAAAAAGAAAAAGAAATGAAATAACAAACCAAATAAATAAGTCTTCCGATCTCTTATATTCCACTAACGTCTGTCCGGTAGACTACAGTAAAAATTTACGCCGCTGAATTCACAGTCTACCAACCAGTGGGCCTCAAGTAGTAATGATACTACTAAAAACTTTTGTGCCTCCCTCGATATGTTGAAATGAAATACGATTGTTACCTACTAGCTTTTCTATCTTATTCTGAAATTGAGTAGGTCACATTTCTTTTTTTATTTATAGAAAGGCCCAGAAAACCCCCCATTCCAAATTGTTAGTGTCGGAGGCGGGGATAAAATAAAAATAAAAATAAAATTAAAAAAACAATAAAACAAACCGAATACATTGTCTTCCGATCTCTTAGTGAAAATTGGCGAAAGCTTTTGTTAAAACGTTGTCTTTTGTTCGTTTTAAAAGCCAGATGTGTTGTTAATAAATGGGTTTCTCTTCTTCTTTTCGCCAATCTTTTGTATTTAGCGAAGAGGAGGGAAAAAACTTACCGTGTTTAACTAGACAACAACTGCTAGTTTAAAGGTCTTTCTATTTTCCCCTCTTGTGATTTTTACCTATATATACTTTTATCTTTAATTATTCCTCCCTCTCATCTACTCCCCCCCCCCTCGCACTATATTTGACCACAAGATTCTTGGTACTATTAATTTAAATAGCACTATCTGTGATCTCCTCAGTAATGTTTTGCGGGTGAGTACGTCAACATCATGTTCGTTTTAATCCTATTTTTTATAGCACTAAGTTACAAGCACTGCGTAGATACGTTACTAAAAAATAATAATAATAATAATAATCTTTTGTTTTATCAATTCTGAAATTTTAATTTTAAATATAGTTTGAAAATAACTTATCTTTTTTATTATTTTTATTCCATTTATTTAAGCAGTTTGTTTTGGTTTTAAGTTCTTTTTTTCTTCTTTCTGTTCACTTAGGAAAAAGTGGTCAGCGTTTTGATGATGAATTGCAATTTAAAAAATATATTCATTTTAATAGTTAAAAAAAAAAATTAAGGGAGAAGAAATTTTAAATATAGTTTGAAAATTTGTATTTTTCATTTTTTAAGCAAACGTTTTGTTTTTAGTTCTTTTTATTTATTTTCTGTTCACTTAGACAAAGTGGTCCGCATTCTTATTTAATTATTTTAAAAATATATATTTAATTTATTTTGATTGTTAAAAAGATCAAGTGAATGAAGTTTAAGTCTTTGCAAAAGTATTTAAAAGATTTAGTTTCTATAAATTTAACAAACTTATTTTTTTAAGCAAAGATATAAAGTTTTTAACGCCCGGGGAAAAACCTTTTATCTTCTTTCTTAACTTAAATTAATAAAATAATTCTATTAATTTAAATTAACGAAAACTCTAAAGACTTGCTTTCTCCCTATCTTAAAAAAAAAATTCAACCTTTGGTTAAAAAAATAACTTGGTCAAATTTGTATAAAACTAAATCTTTTAATACTTTTGCAAAGACTTTAAAAATGTATTCCCTTGTTTTGGGGGGTTTTCTTTCTTTTCCTGTGTGATGTCTGGCATTTTTCGAGGCCCTACTTGTTCAAATTTTTGGGGCCACGAGAAACTGGTCTACAGTTTTGCTGGAATAAAATACTCACCGTAAAGGGGTTAATGTTATCGTTTACGTTTACCCACACACAAAAAAAAAAAAAATTAATCAACAAGTATCCCCACCCACGAATACTCCTTTCGTAGAATTTATCGTAACTAAAAATTGCATCAACTTTTTAAATTCTCGATAATTCGCTTATTAATTATATCGTTTTTAATTATATTGTTAATTATTTAAATGTTTATATAGAACTCTTTATATTTTTGATTATTTTATTTTATATTTTCTTTATTATTGACTATAAAATGCTATGAATTGTGAATTTATTTAAATTTCTCCGTATCTAGACCCTAATGAAGAAATATTCATTTAGTAAATACTACTTATTAAAAAAATATTATTGTACATAATATTTACATTAATATTTTTCTAAAATGACTAAGAAAAAAAAAAAAACACCTTTCTCGTATACCACAACAAAAATATCAACTTTGGATGGGCAATATCGGATAATAATTCACTATTTTTTTTTTTTTTTTTTTTTTTTTTTGTAATTTCTTTTCAATCGGGAGGGTTACATTTATTTTGTAAACCCGGATTTTACACCATCTTTAGACAGCGTTTACGGCCATGTTTAAGCAAAATTGGCTGAAAAAATACTTTTTAAATTTATTAAAAATAAATTGCATGTGTAATATTATTTTGCTTTTTTTTTTTTTTTTTTTACTGATGCTCATTATGTTACTACTTTTCAACTTAGACAAAAAATTGACCTTAATCAATTTGATTAATTCTAATTTGTTTTTAAAATGAAAAGCAGACGAAAAATTGGGTATGCCTCTTTTTCTTGTTTATCGGTTCATCATTATTCTTTATATTAAATATTATAATTTACATTCATTAAGATTTTGATATTTTATTTCAAATAAATGATCTGTGTATTATTAATAATAAAAAAAAAATTAGAAATCGTTTTAAGTCGATTAAACTAGTCTTTATTTCATTCTTAATCTCTGAAATATTTGAATGCTAAAATTATATTTCTATGATGAATTTGAACTAATAATTTTTTTAAAATACGGTCACTAATTAAGATTAATTTAACCAAGGAAGAAAGTTTTGTTCCTTTTTTTTACATTTTTTTATTTATTTATTTATTTATAGATGTAAGGGGTGAGGTTTCGATCTTCCGTAAAATTAAAGATTGTTTTTCTTTTCTTTTTTTTTTTTTTTTTTTTTTCCCCGGTCTTAAAAAAATGATGAATTTGCGTTTTTGTCTTTTCCCCCCTTAAGTTTACGCTAACATTTCTTTTTTTAAATATTAGCAACAAATTCATTTTTTTTCTTTATGTTATTAGTTTAAATTGGATGTTAAATCTTTGCTAAACAGCGTGTTAATATAGTAGAATAATTATACTTCAGCTCGATTTAACCATAATTTAAGCATGGAGTATTTTTTTTTTCTTTTTCTATGAAAGAAAATTACTATCTTTTCTTCACTGTTTTTTCAAGTCTATTACACAAACTTGTCAGTCCTAAAAAAAAAAAAAGTTGTAATTACATCAAATAAAAATAAAACGAACTACTAAAATTCTTTTTACGAAAAAGAATTTAAAGAATTCTTAGTTACTATTCTCTTGATGATTTTTACTTACTAAACATTCAGCAACTAAAAAAACAAAACATCTCCTTCTCCTCCTACGAACTTCAATTTACGTGACGGTAGCAGTGTCACCTCAAAATACCAACGTGTCTTTCTAATTTTAGTGTAACGGCATATAACGAAAAATAACTTTTCGTTGACTCTTCTTGATCATATAGTATTAGTAGTAAGTATATTAGTATATGACATATACTTACTAAGAGGAGGGGGAAACTTTTTATATATACTAGGGATACCCATTTTTTTTTGTCTGCTTTTCATTTTAAAAACAAATTAGAATTAATTAAATCGATTATTTATTTAAGGTCAAATTTTTGTTCCAGTCGAAAAGTAGTAACATAAACTAGCATCAGAAAAAAAGCAAAATAATATTTACACATGTAATTTGTTTTTGATACATTTAAAACTTTTTTTTCGGTCAATTTAGATCAAAGTAATTTTGATCTGGAGTAAAAATCCTTGTTTACAAAATAAATTTAACTCTCGATTGAAAAAAAAAAAAAAAAAAAGTACCGAAAATCGGGGAATTTGCCGATTTTAATGAAATTTTCAGTATTGATTTATCAATGAATTAATTTTATAATGTATCAGTTATTTTATTTGATTAAAATCTGATAATTCCCCGATTTTTATAAATTTCTTTTTTAACGAGGGTAGGGGTTAAATTTGTTTTGTAAAAACACGGATTTTTCGACAAATTGGGTATCCCTGTTATACTTTTTGTTTTCGTGTTTTGTTTTTTTAATACATATTTACCAACCCCTCCGCACGAGCGGGATGTGACACAAGGTCAATTTCTTAAGCGGAGTTTAACCGGTTTGAATTAGTTTTCCTTCTCCTAGACTGGTTGCCTAACCAAGATTAATGAGCCCACTCTGCCCTACTATTTACTCGTAACTGGAGGGAGAGTAGCGCTATGTGAAATGTAAACAGTTTCGTCCAGGATTTGAACTCGCTTCGACGAGTCTTTCCAACGACTGTAACCATTACACCACACGCAACCTTTTTAGTTTGTTTGTTTAGTTTTTGTTGGGTTTTTTTTTTATCAGTCAGGCTCTATGGATGTTTTGTTTTTGCGGCATATCAACCTCAGTGGGTCATTTAATGCCAACAAGTTTTTTTATGGTAGGAATTTACGAGGAAAAAGTTAAGGATTAACTATCTTTCTCAAAATTATTCGTATTAGACAATACTTGGTGCCACATGACTGCAATTTATTTGAATTCAGAATAGTTACTTGAAGTTAGAAAGCGATGTTAATAGACAAATAGGAAAAGCATGGTCGACCACAAACAAATTATCAGTCATTTGGAAATCCGATCTCGCTGACAAGTTAAAGCGACAATTCTCCCAGTCTGTGGTTATATCAGTACTGCTGTATGGCTGCACCACCTGGACCCTAACGAAGCGCCTCTAGAATAAGCTAGATGGGAGCTGCACAAGGATGCTGCGTGCAGTCTTGAACAAGTCGTGGAAGCAGCACCCCACAAGGAAGAAACTGTACGGCCACCTGCCCCCATCTCACAAACCATCCGAGTGAGACGGACAAAGCATGCTGGACACTGTTGGAGAAGCAAGGACGAGCTCATAAGTGACGTCCCCCTGTAGAAGCCAACACAGGAACATGCTAATATGGGCCGGACACCAAGGGTCTAAATTGACCAACTATGCGAGGATACTAGATGATGCGTGGACGGCCTCTCTGGGACGATGAATGATAGGGAAGGTTAGCGAGAGATTGTCATGGATATCTGTGCTAATTGCGTGACATGATAATTGTTTACTAAGGGCTAGCAGGACCTGTGGATATACCAAAGTATAATTTAATTATTATTGCCTTTGATGGTTACTTAAGAGCTATTGCAAAATAGTCCAATATATAAAAAGTATAATCTTGATTTGACTCGTTTCTTGTGTAGCATGTCTCTTTTCTTTCCTTTCTTTATAATAAAAACGGAATGGTCTGTTATTTAGCTGAGGTGACGACACTCTTAGTAAATAAGAATTCACCGGATAAGCAATACCAGACAATCAATTTGATGTTTACTTAAGAGATATTCGTAAATAGTTCAATATATAAAAAGTATAATCTTGATTTGACTATTTTTTTTCTTTTTTTTTTTTTTTTTTTTTTTTTTTTTCTTCCTTCTTCATTATGTTCGACTGAAACTGATTAGCATTATCGCTTCCGTGTGCTCACACCCTCTGTGTATATCTCGCCTACTCTTTCTTCCTTTCCTTCCTTATTTTTGTGTAGCATGTCCCTATTCTTCCCTTTCTTTATAATAAAAACGGAATGGTCTGTTATTTAACTGAGGTGACGACACTCTTAGTAAATAAGAATTCGGCGGATAAGCAATACCAGATAATCAGGATTTTTTTTTTTTTTTATCTTTGACAATTTGGACCTCTCATTTTTAACCTGAGGGTGTTACAAGATAACGTAAAATATATGCTGCAGACATCAGGGAGTGTTTTTTGGATGTCTGAACGCTAGTGTAGTGATTGTCTTCCCTTGTTATGAGGCTGGGTGGAAAAGGGTTATCTTCCCTTGCCGCCAGGATTTGTCACTAGATGCCATTACTACTATTTTAAAAACTCTTTATCTAAATAAACTCTATTCTCCCTCTCTTTCATCTGGCATCCACAATGATGCACTAGACAAGTGTCTATATCCATTAAGGTTTGGGGGATTGCCCCCACCCCCCAAAAAAAACTATAGGCTTGTACCCATGTGTGTACATAGCCCTTTCTAGACCCTTCTATTCCACATTTAGTGGTCTCAAGACTAACTCTACAAGAACTCTTTCTTTAGGACGTTCGTCTTGTTTTGTATCTATATTCAATGTCACATGTGCTCAGACAATAAAGCCTGTATTTTTGTTGTTATATATAGTTAAAATTAAGTAGTTTGTCTTTGCTCTTTTTTGTGTAATCTTCAAGTTGTTGGATTGTGGTTTCTACGCAGTCCTCTATGTTGCCAAGACCTCTTCCCCCTTCCTTTCTTGACACATATAATCTATCTCTATCATCTCTAGGGTGGAAAGCCTTGTGCATGGTCATTAATTTTCTCGTCCTTTGGTCAATCTGCCTGAGTTCTTCTTTTGTCCATTTTAAGAATGGTCCCGAGTATCTTATAATGGGGACAGCCCAGGTATAAATTCCTTTGATCAGATTTCTGCTGTTAAGTTTGGTTTCTAGAAGTTTTCTAGTTCTCCTGAGATATTCTTTTTTAACTTTTCCTTTCATTTCTGCTTGCATGATATTGTCCGCTTCTAAAATTCCTAAGTATTTGTAGCTTCCATTTTCATCAAGTGATTTTATAGTTTCCTGATTTGGCAGTTGTATACCATCCATGAGTTTTTAATGAACTTAAAATTACATATTTAATTCTTATATTAGCATATACTAACACGTTTGTGAGAAACGGATTTCCCTTTCAATCAAGGACGTTAAATTGAATTTAATGGTGAAGTTCCAATTCTGGAGCCCTGGGGAATGCGGAGTACCCCTATATCACCATTACTCCCATGTCCACGCCGGTCCGGAGTGGTAGTACCTGTTTTGTTTTTGTTTTTTTAATTGCGTCGCAGTTAATTTCTTAAAATTGCGTTGTTTTAATTTTCGCCCACATATTGGCATTCATATGTCTCTTGACTTCATCGATCTCGGCACAATGCCCGGACAATGCCGCGTGTAACATTGGCAATTGCCCATGCAGCTAGTTTCCCCTCTCCACGACATTGGCGTTGTCTCGTGAGCAGTAGAGCTTTTGTCGGCTGAGTTTGAAGAAAACAAGATTGGCGACAACTTGACGATTGTTTTAGGGCAGGCATATCGAACATGTGGCCTGGGAGCTGTATGCGGCCCTTAGCAAGCACAGATTCGGCCCACGCGCAGACTGTGCTTTTACAGTACCCAGGTTTCCAAATTTTTTTTTTTTTTTTTTTTTTTTTTTTAGGGCAATGTGTTATTAAGAAACAGTCGGTTATCAACGTTATGATAACCGATTAGGGTTAGCCGTTATTATTATTATAACCTTATGATGTGCGTTTAGGGTTAGCCGTTATTATTATTATAACCTTATGATGTGCGTTTAGGGTTAGCCGTTATTATTATAACCTTATGATCTGCTTTTTATGGTAGGCCACATACTGTAAGAGACATGATTTCGTAGACCACATTCACCCACTGTCTTGGGTTGTGGAAGGAGGAGGAGGCTAACTCTGTCAATGAAAAGGAGTGAGTCTTTCCTCTTGCCTTCTTCTGCTTTCAATCCTTCCACATTTACAGAGCAAAGTGAGGATTCCTATCATTAATTTCTTTATCAACTAATAAGCAATGAGTAAATATTAATAAATAAATAAAATAATTTGTTAAAAAGAAAAAAAATAGACTATTACTGACCGAGTTCAAATAATAAAACGTACAAGTGTCACATGGCTATAATTTAAAGTGACTGACACTTGTACGTTTCATTATTTGAACTCGGTCAGTAATTGATTTTGTTTTTGTTGTTTTTTTTTGTTTGTTGTTTTTTTGTTGTTTTTGTTTGTTTTTGTTTTTTTTTTTTTTTTTTTGTTTTAAACAATTTTTAAATATGAATTCATTAGCTTTTAGTTGCTAAAGACATTAATGATAGCAATCATCACTTTGCTTTGTTAATGTAGAAGAAGGATTTAAAGACTTGGTTGTCATGTGCTGCCCTCATGACAGACATGTGTAATTCATGCGGACCTAGGTGTCTACTCGGTTTGACATGCCTGTTTTAAGGAATCTAAATTTATGCCTTTCAATTAGCGGTAAATTCAAACGGTCTTGCCCAGAAATTGAACCTGATTATTTAAGACCTATTGCTGAATAGTTCAATATGTAAAAAAAGTAAAAGTCTGTCTCTGTCTCTGTGTGTGTGCGTTATCGCTTCCATGTGCTTACTCTTTTCTCTCTCTTACAACCTTTATTATATTTTCTATTTGTAGCATGTCCTTTTTCTTCCCTTCCTTTCTTTATAATAAAAATGAATGGTCCTTTATTTAGCTGAGCTGATGACATTAATAAGAATTTGGCATATATGCGACACCAGATAATCAATTGCAAGATAACATTTTTTTTTTTTTTTTTTAAGGTGGGGGGTTCTGATGCATTTTTAAAAAATCTTTCAATCCCTCCAGCGAAATTTAATATCTTAAACAAATAGTGCTAGTATTGTTTTGATTGTACGAGACTGACCGCATTGGGCACAGGGGTGAACAGGATGTATGAGGACGATGATATTACGTTTTAACTTGGGAGTTTAGACTAAATTGTTCATCATGCCACCAAAATGAATCATTCAACAACTTGACGCTCCTCAAAAACTGACTCGATTATTCCCAACTTGGTTAAGACGATATCAGCGATCAGCTGACTCAACAGAAAGAGAAAAAAAATCGATGCCTTTATCAGTTGAGCCACGGGATTCGTCTGATTTCGTAAAGTGTTTCTTAGAATTTTATTTAGTCATTTTTGTTGTTGGTTGTCTCTCTGTTGTGTGTATATTTAGTAGACTTGTTATTAGTGAAGTTTTAAAAGTTAATTCATTTTCAAAAGGTTGTTTATTCTGTAAATAAATTAAGGGAACTTGTGTTTTTCATTTTATGAAATGGCTTTTTCTTTCCTTTATAAGCTAGTAGTGGTGTGTGTGTAGTAGCACAGTGATCTGTGCGGTAAATTAAGGAGCTGATGGTAGGCGTGGCGCTCCACCTCAGACGCAAAAACAATCTCCTTGGTCTAGCACTAGTGAAAAGGGGATAGACTCCTTCGCTGATACCGACTTGAGGTTACCCTGACGACTTACTTATATATATATATATATTTATTAGATAATCCGGGGAAGAAATCTTCCTTAGGAGTTGGGGTTTTTTTTTTTGTTTTTTTTGTTTTTTATTGTTTTCAAGTAGCAGTTTGCAGAGCTCAATGTGTACTCTTATTGTTAGAGTCACAGAGCAAATTTATAAGTAAAAATATAATAAAAGACTTAGATTTTTTTGCCTTATAGTCTATTTCAGGAAGCTTAGACAAAGTGTCTAACACCCCCAAATCATCAGATGCGAATGATGAATTCTTTATTACTTTTAAGACATTTGAAAACAGATTTTTTTTTTAATTGTCCTGTTTCCCTCTATTATATATATATATTATATATATATATATATATATATATATATATATATATATATAAATTTATACACAATCAATCAATATATATATATTGGTTCTTGTGAACGTTGTTTTTTGGTATTATGAAGCCTGGAAGTAAACAAAAAATAGAACAAAAAAAATTTCAATATCAAGATGTTGTTCTGTCCCTGGTTCGATTTATTCAGATATTTCGGGTGAACCTTCACCCTTTGTAAAGGTATAAAGACTGTGTGGGCGGGGGCGTGAGTGAAATCCAGTATGAGAGAAAAAATGTTTTGAACTCTACGGACAATTCTTGTCTGACTATTTTTTCCAATCCTTTCTAATTGTCTGGCTGACTCGATTATTCCCAACTTGGTTAAGACGATATCAGCGATCAGCTGACTCAACAGAAAGAAAAATCGATACCTTTTTATCAGTTGAACCACAGGATTCGTTTGATTTCGTCAAGTTATTCATTAATTTTTGTTGGTTGTCTCTCTGCTGTGTGTATTAGTAAAAGTCGTCGGTATCAGCCAATCGGCTAGGGAGTCTATCTCCTTTTCATTTGCGCTAGACCAAGGAGATTGTATTTTAGCGTCTGGGGTGGAACGCCACACCTAGCATCAGCTCCTCACTTTACCGTACAGACCTCTCAGCTACTCATACGCTGAGTTGGCGAGGGCTGGTATCGAACCAGGAACCTTGTGATTCCTAGCCGAACGCTCTACCGACTGAGCTAAACCGACCCTAAGTAGTTAATTTTCAACTGTTTGTTTATTCTGTAAAATGAATCAAGGGAAATGGTGTTTTTCATTTTTTTCTTTCTGTCATTAAAAGCTACTAGTGAGTTCCAGTTTAGTGTGTGGAAAAGTGAAACCCAACTCGACGGACAATTCTTGTCTGACGAGTTTGTTTTTTTGTTTTTTTTTTCTTTTTTTAATCCTTTCTAATTGTCAGGCCATCGTTTTAATATCAGGATGGAATTGGTGTATGAATCCACCAAAGGTTCTAACACGCGTACTTTCTGCACTACTTAGTGCCATCATCAGGTGTGGAACTGGTGAGATGTTTCCATTGTTTCTTTTTTAAACAAACACTAGAAGGCGGTGAGTGAGGGTCTTCACGTACTGGGAATGACGTTAAACTCTATCTAATGGTGAGGTCCCAGGTTTGGGGAATGTGGAGCACCCCTTTATCACCATTGCTCCCTGGTTCACTCTGACCCGGAGTGGTAGTACCTGTTAGGGTCTCGTCTATGGGTTAAATAGTAGAACATGAGTTTATTTTTAAAAAATGAGTATCCATTAAGAATGGATTTATTTCAAAAACTTTGCCGGCATTAAATGACCCACTGAGGTTGATATGCCGTAAAACAAAACAAACAAACCTACTAACCTTTTGATAAGCCGGTCACCTGCTGTTACTAAGTGGTCACCCATGTAACTACTGAAGAGGCTCATTGTTGCTTAACTTCGATTATCTAGCGAAAAGTTTGTTTTTTTTTCTTTTCTTTCTTTCTTCCTGTTTGTGTCTCACTAAATAGTTTATCAGACTACCAAAATGAATCATGCAAACGTTTGGCACTCCTACCACGGACTAGATTGATATAACTAACCCCCCGGAGGGGCCCTCAAACTCAAGGACACGAAAGGGTCATTACACTTTGGGGGGAGAGGCAAAGCGGCCCAAAACTGGAGGTGGGTGGAGGGGAGTGGTTTCCACCATTTTTATAAGGTTAATCTACTTTACAGTTGATAGACTGCTGTTTATTTATTTATTACTAGAAGGTTGGGTAGCCCAACATCGCCTGGGTAGAGAGGATTGGCAAAAACACCCTGGTCTATTGATTTACTTTTGAGATTTACAAATGCTGGAGATTTTAAGTAGAATTTCAATGCTATTTCTATGTATATGGAGATTTACAAATGCTGGACATTTTGAAGTAGAATTTCAATGCTATTTCTATGTATATTTTAATTTTTAAATATCTTCAAATATAAATAAAATCTTCATAACTTTTACACAAAAACAAGAACCGGTGATATTTAATGTGTATATATAAATGCTTAACTCGAAGTGACTACTCAGCATCACCTGGGTAGGGAAGTGGAAAAAAAACCTAGTGTATTGATTTATTTATTTTTGAGATTTACAAATGCTGGACATTTTAAGTAGAATTTCAATGCTATTTCTCTGGATTTTTTTAGATGAGGCTTGATAATTTTGATTATTCGGACTATTGTCCTCATCTTTATTGTTATCTACACCGATCTATTGTAGATAACAAAGATTTGGGGCGTTAGAATGCACTGACTGCACGTATTAAATGCTAGCAGATTTGAATAAAATAATTTATATTTGGACAGAAAATCCATTTCCTAGTGACTAGAAATGGATTTTTTGTCCAAATATCCAGAATTATCACTGCTTCAGCTTTTCTTAATGTTTTATTACATGTTATTATGCTACTGATGACTGACAAGTATAGATGATGCTAATGAATTAAACAAATATTTTGATTTCGGGGCGGTCCAAACCCCATTCGGGACGGTTGCTAATTTTTGTTCGGGATGGTCATGAAAAAAAGTTGGTGTCGGGGCCTGATATATAATTACTAATTTTTGCTGGTTGTTTCATCAGTGATATTAATAGATTGTTAAGTTTTTTAAAAAAGTTAATTTTCGTAGGACTCTGTCCTGAAGATGATCACTTGTTTACATTCCTGATATTTTGTTTCTGTTTTAATTTATTTAAAATATAGAATAATTTTTAAATAGAATAGTGTGGGGGGGGGGAACGAAATTTGATCGAGACACGTGTTGACATTTAACAATTATAAATTTCCTTCATACCAAAGTATATTTTTCTTCCAATTATCTTTTCAACATATCTGTCGGATACATTACCATTTCCATACTTGAGAGAGACAAACACGAGAGAGACAGATGAACAGACTGGGTGAAAGAGAGTACCTAACCCTGCCTAATTCATTTCCATTTTGACCCAATTTTCCTTACTTTATTTTTCCTTACTGTGAAGAGTTCTAGAAATTAGTTGATTTTGGTTTAAATATTAAATTATATCTCTTAATTAGTAAAAATCTTTGGGTTTTTTTCTTAGAAACACATTGATATGTCTGCTAGATTTCCAATCAGAATAACATCTCTTTCAGGAGTTTTAATTTATTTTAAATATAGAATAATTTTTAAATAGAATTGTTTGTGTGTTAAAAAAAAAAAAAAAAAAACGAAATTTGATCGAAACACGTGTTGACATTTAACAATTATAAATTTCCTTCATATCAAAGTATATTTTTCTTCCAATTATCTTTTCAGCATATCTGTCGGATACATTTCCATTTTTCTCACTTACATATATATTATATATATATATATACATTACTCGCTGATAATAAAAGAAAAAAAATTCTTAGAATCTTTCTGAATGACGCGCGCACACACACATAGGGATGCTGATAGCTTTTTAATTTAATGCGTCCTGGGACGCATGTATTTGATTTGAATGAGTCCCCGGGGAATTTGATGGATCCCTACTAAAGTTTCTTGATAAATTATAGCGTTTTTATCTATGAACAACTAAAGCCGTCTAACCCCTACCTTGTACCCCATAGCGTGTAATTCATTTCCAAGAAAATATTGAAATGTATTTACAGTTAGCTGAAAACCGTAGGGGGGGGAGAAAAACACTGGGACGCATGAATACAATTTTACTACGTCCTTTTAGATTTTTATGCGTCTGTGACCTCTAACGTGTCTTAAACTCATTATTTCTTGTTTTCTATGAATGTGTACTCTTAACCCACTTAATTCCATTGATATGTAAAAAATATTAATTTTGATTCGTATTTTTTGTTTAAATAAGCAATGACTCTCTTAAACTTTATTCCAACTACTCCCACCCACCCCCTCTGCCACGTACGGTCAATATATATATATATATATATATATATATATATACTAGCAAAAGTACCCGGTCCAAGACCGGGCTAATTTTTTTAGGAACACCAGTGAGAAAGGGAGAAAACAGGAGTAAGATAGAATAAGAGGAAAATATTTTATTAAATTTAAAGAATCGCCAAAAATTCTTATTTTACAATGTTTGTCTTTTTAGGAAATGCTTTTTTGTTTACATTTAAAATATTATTTTAAAAAATGTAACCCTGAACTCGTTTTAAAACATAATTTTACTTGAGAGAGACGAACACAAAGAGAGAGACTAACAGACTGGGTGAAAGAGTACCTCGCCTGTTAAGTTAGAGTGAAATGTATTAGTCTAATTCATTTCCTTTTTGACCCAATTTTTCCTTACTTTATTTTTCCTTACTGTGAAGAGTTCTAGAAATTGGTTGATTTTGTTTAATTATTAAATTATATCACTTAATTAGTAAAAATCAAAAAACAAATTGTGTTTTTCTTAGTTAGAAACATATTAATGTGTCTGCGAGATTTCAAATCAGAATAACATCTCTTTTCGGAGTTATAAGTCGACACGTACATACCAAAAACATTCTTTTAGATATAGATAGATAGATCGATCGATCTAAGATTTAGATAACTGGCATTCCGTAATTTCGTTACACGACCTTTTAGTCTGGCGTCAGTTATCTCGGGTTGCTTACAATGCCTGGTTACTAAGTGGTCACCCATCTAAATACTGAGCAGGCTGATCATTGCTTAACTTAGGTCGCTTTGTTATGTTGTTTTCTTTTTTTTTGGGGGGGGGGTGAGAAGATCCGTGTTCTGAGATCAAACTCAACTAAATTCTCTCTATCTCTCTATCTCTCTATCTCTCTATCTCTCTATCTCTCTATCTCTCTATCTCTCTATCTCTCTATCTCTCTATCTCTCTATATATCTCTCTATATATATCTCTATATATCTCTATATCTCTCTATCTCTCTCTATCTCTCTATATCTCTCTATATCTCTCTATATCTCTCTATATCTCTCTATCTCTCTATATCTCTCTATATCTCTCTATATCTCTCTATATCTCTCTATATCTCTCTCTCTATGTATCTCTCTATCTCTCTATATCTCTCTCTCTATGTATCTCTCTGTCTCTCTTTGCCTCTCTCTCTATGTATCTCTCTGTCTCTCTTTGCCTCTCTCTCTCTCTGTCTCTCTCTCTCTATGTCTCTTTGCCTCTCTGTCTCTCTCTCTCTGTCTTTGCTCTCTGTCTGTCTCTGTCTCTCTCTCTCTCTCACTCTCTTAGCCTCTCTGTTCTCTCTCTCTGTCTCTGTCTCTCTCTCTCTGTCTCTCTCTCTCTCTCTCTCTCTCTCTGTCTCTGTCTCTCTCTCTCTCTCACTCTCTTAGCCTCTCTGTCTCTCTCTCTCTGTCTCTGTCTCTCTCTCTCTGTCTCTCTCTCTCTCTCTCTGTCTCTCTCTCTCTCTTCTCTTCTCTCTCTCTCTCTCTCTCTGTCTCTCTCTCTCTCTCTCTCTCTCTACATTCCATAGTTGATCCCACCCAACCAAGGCCAAACTATTCCACAGCCAAAAACAATAGTCAAAGGGAATTAGTCCAAAACAATCATCTATAATTACCAAAACACAAATCGACTAACAAACCTTGTCATTTCCTCGGATATTTGAACCAATTTATTTATTTTTATCTCTTCTTCTTTTCACCAGTCTTTCCTATTAAAAGTCAACAACCGACAAACAATTCTAAATCCAAATGCACTTTTTCAATAACAACCAGAATGTTTGACCTTTTAATCAAACCCTAGCACCTATATGATTGGCTTAAATTGAACGTAACTGACCTAAATTCCACCATCGTATGTCACCCCGCCGAAAGACAAAAAAAATACCAAAAATCAGGGAATTAATCGAATTAAATTAAATTTTCAGTGTTGATATATCAATGAATAAAATATATAATTCACCAGTTATTTTATTTAAGAACTTTAACATTTTTTTCAGGGCAGTTAACTTTGAACCACGTTTCTTTCAGAATCTGTATTACGTCTCAAAGATACAGTGTTCAAAGTTAACTGACCTGAAAAAATGTACAAGTTTTTAAATAAAATAACTTGTGCATTATGTTTTATTTATGATGGTAGGTGTGGCGCTCCACCTCAGATGCAACAACAATCTCTTTGGTCTTCTTGGTCTAGCGCTAGTGAAAAGGGGATAGACTTTCTTGCTGTCTGACTGATACCGATATTAGGCTACCTACTAAAAGGAAAATAAAATACCAAAAAAACAGGGAATTAACCGAATTTAATAAAATTTTCAGTGCTGATATATTAATGAATAAAATATATAATGCACCAGTTATTTTATTTAAGAACTTTAACATTTTTTCATGTCAGTTAACTTTGAACCATGTATCTTTGAGAATCAGTGTTACGCCTCAAAGATATGTGGTTCAAAGTTAACTGACCTGAAAAAATGTAAGTTTTTAAATAAAATAACTGGTACATTATATCTTTTTTTTCATTAATATATCAACACTGAAAATTTCATTAAATTCGATTAATTCCCTGATTTTTGGGTTTTTAATGTGAAGTAAGGGACAGGTCAGTTTTTCACTTAATTACGACTAATTAGAACCAATTAAAATGGCTTTTTTCCAAACATAACTCAATCCTAAAAGTAAGGAATAATTCAGTATAACTTTCGTGTCATTAAACTAAACAGTAAAAAAAGCCTTTAGGAGACAAAAGTTGATTTGCTCAGCTTTAGTGATATATAAAGTCGTTGGGGCGGCCTAAAGTCAGTATCAGCCAGGGAGTCTATCCCCTTTTCAATAGCGCTAGACCAAGGAGATTGTTTTTAGCATCTGAGGTGGGGCGCCACACCTTCCATCAGCTCCTTACTTTACCGCACAGATCCCTGTGCTACTCATACGCTGAGTTGGCGGGGACCGGTATTATCATATTATATTAATCATCCATAGACACCTTGTTTCGACATCACATCTCTTCGGTGTGGCTAGACATTTGTAAGCTACCTACAGCCTGGATAGAAACCTGATCGATTAATCATCGGTCGGGCTGCTTAACCGCTAGGCCATCGTCACCCACAGAATGGGAAATGGATTTGAACTGTTAAATACACACATCTGTATGTGTGTAAAGGCTGTCATGGTGCTCCGTCCTTATATATAATGTGTGTGTGTTAGTTCATGTGACTGAAATAAGTTAAATAAGCCAATGTATTAATCTAATTTTATTATTTGTGTCACAGAAACAATGAAGAGATCGCCAAAATAACTTGAGTTCAACTCCATTGTTATTTTTTTTTTGGGGGGGCTGTGTTTTTTGGGTTTTTTTTTAACCTTCCACCCACTCACAACCGAGTGTACTCATCATTAACAAAGACTTGAACTCTCTGACACTCGACTCACGTCCTGAAAAGGTCATAAAACCCAAAACGTTATAGTTAACATTAACACCAAGAATAAATATTCATCTTTTATAACATCCAGTGTTTGTCTACATTTCTCCACACATACTGTCAGATTAATTTCCTCATTTTACACACACTCACTATATAATGTGTGTGTGTGAGAGAAGTAAACAAACACAATGTGTTTGATCTGGCCTTAGCCAACAATTTTGGGGAGAATATGTGCTTAATTGAAGTCATACCTAATTTTGAAAATTAATTAATTTATTGATAATTAATGAATTAGGATCAAACACATTGTCTGTTTGTTTACTTCTCATACTGTCGTGTAGCAAGTCACCAAAAGTGGAATATAATAAATATATTAAATAATAATAATCAAAACAAACGAAAAATCTGGAAAAACCAGGTAGTGTAATGGTTAGAATCCCCGCCTGTCAGCTTGACAGTCAGGGTTCGAATCACACAGAGCAGTCTTCCTGTCTATAACTCTGCTGATGAGGCATAATAGGCCGAAATGTACATACAGAGATTGACTTTTTCTCGATTTGTTTACGCTCTACATTTGAACAGATATATTCGCCTAATTCATTAATTATCAACTAATTAATTTTCAAATTAGGTATGACTTCAATTAAGCACATTCCCCCCCACCAAAAAAAAAAATATATATATATTATTAGTTGTTATACAATTAAAGAAAAATAGTTCATGTGACTGAAATAAGTTAAAAAAGCAATGTATTAATCTAATTTTATTTGTGTCACAGAAACTTTGCCAACAATGAGAAGATCGTCCAAAATAACTAAAGTTCAACTCCATTGGGGGAGGGGGGGCTTTTTCTTTTTATTTGTCTTTTTTTGGGGTGTAAACTTTTGATATATTATGCAGAACATAATTTTTGTTTTAATTTCTCCTGTCCTATTGCAGAGCAGAATCTATAACTGCATATCTCTCGTCTTT
>CM042180.1:19074714-19127914 GCA_023376005.1 Doryteuthis pealeii | reverse complement strand
GATATAACAAATGCATAAATAAACCAGTTAACAAAAGAGAAAATTTCAATTACAATGCGACTTACAACTTTTACTTCTTCCAGAGCTGGTAGTGAAATGATATCAAGGTCTTCTGTCATGTACTAGATGTACTAATATAGCACATCGCATGCAAATGACCCGTTATACAGACATTGCATGCAAATGATGACCCAGTATACAAAAAAACTGTGCTGCAATTCTGCTTTACTCGCAGAAGGCCACGAGTTAGATCCTTGCCAAAACCTCCAACCATGCTGTAACAGTGCGTTTGTCTGTAACCGAAACTATATTACTCCTCAAGTGACAATTCCTTTAGTTATTTACGTCACATTCTCCATGATTTTATTTTTTATTTAAACCTCAATTATTAAATAAAATTGTTTTATATTATTAATACTGTTGACCATATCTACATACTAATTATAGAAGGAAAAAAAATAGAGGGGGTAAATAAATATGTTTGTTCTGCTTATGATCAGTCTTTCGATCTCCAGTCTGTTTGAGATTGGTTTGGTTTCTTTGCACAATTATGGGGTTTCAAGTAAATGTTCTTTGTTGAGGGGGCGGGGGAAGAAGCAAGTCTAACGCCTTATTCGCAGGCTACAACACTGTCATCGTCATCTACCAGCAGCTGAAGTCGCAACACTCTTACTGCCGTCACCCCACTTATACTGCCGTTTCCCCTTATCGTCCAGGCATATCAGTCGAACCTTGCGCCCGTGCACAATTCTCATGCAGTCAGATGAATACGTGTAGGCCCCAACATCCGGGCACCTGAATTGCACCTTACGTCCATCCAGCACCTAAATCTCATTTCCTTGTATTCCGGAGGGCGTGGGTTCGACTCCAGTAGGCAAGACAGTCTTGCTCTTTTTTCTAAATGAGTACGGTAGTACTTGTTCTCTGTCACACTAATAACATGCAATTATATTTACTAGCAAATATATGGACCCTCCGGGTGCAAGTATTTAAGTTTTAATGTAATAAAATATTGTATTAAATTAGAAAGGCTAATGAAACTAAATAAGAATTAAGATAAAAAGATTTGAAACAGAGGGAGTATAATAAAAATGGAACAACTGAAACTTACTCTTCCATCACTCTCGTCTTTCATTGTTATTTTTTCTAATTTAAGTATTTAGTTAAAATAGGAAGTAAAGAATAAAATGACAGTTATTTATCTTGTTAATGGATTTCATTTAAGATTCATTGAAGAGATTTTTTGCTTATATTCATTAAATAAAACCAAATAGTTAGAAATCAATAATACTAAGCACATATTTATTAAATTCGATTTTTTAATATTAATATGCAAATTAGCCTTCCCGTTCACACTGTAAACCGCTATTTTGTTGCATATATAAATATAATTGCATGTTGTCAGTATGTAGACATAGTTAACGGTATTAATAATGTAAGACAATTTTAGTAATAATTGAGGTTTAGATAAAAATAAAATCATGGAGAATGTGATGTCAATAACTAAGAGAATTGTGACTTGAGTAGGAATATAGTTTCGGTTACAGACAGAAAAACACACAATCTCCATTATAATAAGATTTGATTTTAATGTGCCCACCCCTACTTATAGTATTATTTGACTTAGGGTGGAGAATAGTTGTAAATGGTGATGGTTAAAAGAAAAATGTTTATTTTATTTTTCAACAAAAAAAGAAAACATTTTTAAGCCGCCATTTTTTAAACTAACCCAAAATTGTGTCATATCTCCTAAAAATCATAATCGACAATAAAAATTGCCATTGAAAATATTCGTCCCATAAATTCGACCTCCATTTCCTACCCCTACTTATAGCTGTATCATTTGACTAAGGAGGGTAGAGGACAATTGTGGAGTTTTAAAAAAAAATGTTTTATTTTCAACAAAGTTGAATTGACAATTTTTATCTAAAATGTAAAGATTTGAGGTCAGGAAATTTTGACAGCTGTCAAGCTGGGTCGTCTGATATGATCATCTTGTCAACCAAACAAATTTTTGCCTGTTTTTTTTTTTTTTTTTTTTTTTTTTTTTCTCTTTCTTGTCAAGGTTAACTGAAAAGTAGGAACTGAGCCAAGTTTTCAGGAATGGCTTTTAACTTCCTTGATAATAACTATAGTCGGACTTATTTTACCCAAAATATTCACACGCATACTCAGTGTTTTATAAAGATCCGTAGTTATATTTGTATACAAACATAACCCAGGAAGAACAGCAGCCCTGTTGGCTGGGGCTTAGAATACACCGACTGCACCTCCTGCAAAGGAGTAAGAACCCCCCTCCACCCAATGATACCACCTGTTGGCCATGGGTGGCAACCCATGATGCTTAAGTACGGGATCCTGGTGGATGAGCAGTCCATGACATACAGCACTCCTATTTGGCCCCTACTTCGGCTAGACTAGCAGTTGGAGAGGCTCCCTCTGATCAATCACCTTGTCACATCAAGCCCTAGTACCTATATGATTGTCCCAACCCTATTGCCCTTATGACAAGCCCCAACCCTTTTTATCATATGGATGCTAGAAGGTGATGCCTGAGGGTCATATTGTCCTGGGAATGACATTAAACTCTATCTGATGGTGAGGTTCCAGTTCTAGAGGTTTGGGGGAAATGGACCACCCCTTCATCACCATTGGTCCCTGGTCCACTCTGACTCAGAGTGGTAGTACCTGATAGGGTCCATATATGGGTTAAATAGAAAAAGGTGTTTATAAAAAAGAATTTAATATCTAATGGATATTCAATTTTTTGAATTTATTTCAAAACTTTGTTGGCATTAAATGACCCACTGAGGTTGATATGCCATTAAAAAAAAAAAACCAAACCAAACTAGAAAGAGCGTCTCAGCATTTTTTTTTTTTTTTTTATTAGAGCAATAAACTTTAAAATGCCCTTAGAGAATAAAGCAATTTCCAGTTCAATTTTCATCTAATTATAATTTTGTGGGGTCTACATTTTTCTTTTTTTTTTTTTTTTTTTTTTTTGTATCAATTCAAAGAAAAGCATTGGGTTATTTCCTATAAATCCAACATAAACAAAGGGGAACCACTCCTGACTGATAAATTACTTATTTATTTTTCCATTAAACTAACCCTAACTCCGTCTTCTTTTTTCCTAGTAGATCAATAAATAATTTATCAGTCAAGAGTGGTTCCCCTTTGTTTATGTTGGACTTATATAGGAAATAACCAAGCATTGTTTTTAGAACTACAAAAAACACGCTATAAGAATATTTTTTTGAGATTTAAGAAAATTACTTTTAAATTCTCAAATAACTTTTGGGGGTGGGGGTACTGAATTTTTTTTTTTTTTTTTTTTTTTTTTTGCGTGTCCTTCAGGATTTGGTCTTTCTAGAAATGTAAAAATTAGGGACTGGAATTTTTTTCTTCAAATGACCAAAGATCAAACCTCGTACATTATGAATTGATAAGAATAAAAAAATCTATTTCTTTTTTTTTTAATAAGCAATTCATTATAAAATTTAGTCATTAATGAATAGTTTGAATTCTCTGATTTTTGGTAATAGTTTAAAAATTCGAAAATTAAAAAAAACTTTACCTCCCTTTGCAATATTTGATCATACCTAAAAAAAAAAAATTTTAATTCCTTTTATGACGGCAAATAATTAGTGAGGACAAATAATTCATAAACATTTTGAATTCATTATTTTTTATTTTTTATTTTTTTTATCACGGCAGTTTCGAAATTCAAACTTGTATAAATTGTAGATCGTAGATTCGATGTCTAGATCGTGTCACGTGATCTCTGACGTCATTGCCGCCATTTTTCGAAATGTAGCGTCTGTTTTCTTAAGATTTTCTTTTTTAAAAAAATCTAAGAATTTTTTTCTATTTTTACTTTTTTCAAATTCTTTCTCTACAAAAAAAAAACAACAAAAATGTTGAATTACACTTAAATAACACTTATCAAATTTTAAAATCAAATTTAAAATCTTTTTATTTTCTTCATTTCACTTTCTTTTTTTTTATTACAACCTTTTTTTTATTTCTACCGAACCTGTAAGTAAAAATTCCTCTTCTTTTGTGAAACTTAGATTTTAAATGTGTATTAAACCGTTCGTATCAATCTAGATAAACTTCTTTTGTTATATATATTTGTGGGTGGGGGATGAATAAGAACAAGAAATTTGTCATACTTATCTGAACGGGCGAAAATCTTTTTAGAATTTTGTTTTATTAATGAACCTCACGTGGTGTAATGGTTAGAGAACTGGAATAGTAAACTATTGTTAGTGAGTTCGATTCTCAGTGAGCGCCCCATACTTCTGGCCTTGTGTCACAGCTAAGTAAGTTTGGGGCGCAAAATATCGGTGGGATTTTATGTAAATTTGAAACGACTTACAGTATGAATAAAAAGATATATAAAAAATTTCACATCAACTTTTCTGGATTACTTCCCTTAGACTGATACGAAATAGTTAATTTTTTCTGAGAGATTTGCAGGAAATGGACATACGAGGAGTTTGGTTCTTGTCTTTCGGTTAAGACAAATCAACCTCCAATCTTTGAAGATGCAGCATCTTATATCCATTTCTTTAAAACTCAAGGGACAATAAGTACAATAGGATATTTTGCCTTGAATGTTCCCAGTGTTAATTTTTGGTTCCTAATGCCAAAGCCAAATCTTATTATAAATGGAGATTCTGTGTTTGTCTGTAACTAAAACTGTCACTGCTTACGTCACAATAACTT
Organism: Doryteuthis pealeii; assembly: GCA_023376005.1. Taxonomy (NCBI): domain Eukaryota; kingdom Metazoa; phylum Mollusca; class Cephalopoda; order Myopsida; family Loliginidae; genus Doryteuthis; species Doryteuthis pealeii. The sequence goes on along the minus strand of CM042180.1, from coordinate 19,123,183 downwards.
CAGGAGTTGCCTAAGTTTATCAATGACTATTTAATTTATAGTCAAAATCATTAATACATAGTTAATAAATAAGATTTATTCTATGAAAATCTGAGTTAGATTTGCCTCAAAACAGGGGTTTTCACTAAGAAATAAATACTCCATATAATATATGGAGTGGTTAATTTGCTTACTGGTTTTAACAAAACCGGGTTTGATAAATAATTATTTGGTGTTATTGATCTCAAATATTGTTTTATTCCCCCCAACCCAACGTATCCTATGAATGATTTTTTTTATATAGAAACCAATTAAAATATAGTTAGAAAAGTGTAATCTTTTTATATGCGTTCTTATTTAATTTCGTTAGTCTTTCTAATTTAATATTTCACCACATTAAACCTTGCACACCTAGCTCCTGGCATAAGTTGAAATGCTTTTTAAAAAAAGTTGTTTTCTTTGGGGGAGGGTAATCTAATTTAAATTTATTACGAACCAAAAGATTGTATTTTCTCTGTCAATATTTATGTAAATAAACGGAATTTTATATGTAATTTATTGAAACCTACGGAAATTAGTCCAACACTATGTAGAAATTAGAACAAAACAAAGTATTAAAAAAAAAAAATGAAGATTTTCTAAACTTATTCATTACTTAGAGAAAGCAAGTCAAGGGGAGATAACTCTTCTCGCTTATTTCGAAGTTTGTTACTCAAAATTTCTTAGTTTGCTTATAGAAAAGGCTAGGCTTACTGAACATTAAGGAGTTCAGTTATCATTGGGTGCTCCGTACTCCTGGCCTTGAACCAAACTACGCTAAACTTATTAAAGGCAACTTTAGTTCATTTTTCGTTAAACTATTTCTGTCAATTTACCTACTTTTTTTCTTGTATATAATATATATATAGATAGATAGATAGATAGATAAAAGGATATGAAAACAACACCATATGCTGTTAAATTGAAAACATTATTCATAGCTAATATTGAACAATATTTCGATTTTATAAAAATTATCTTCAGAGCTTGTTTATACTCCGTACTATCAAGAGCGGAGACGAAAGTTTAAAAAAATAAAAATAAAAATAAAAAATTTTAAAAAAACTATTTTAAATGGTTATTTGATGTTGGATGAAAGGGAGGTAATAAAAAAATTATTTTATCTTTTTTTTTTTTTTTTTTTTTTTTTTTTCTCTCTCTCTCTTTCTTTCTCTCTTTCTCTCTCTCTTTCTCTCTCTCTTCTCTCTCTCTCTCTTTCTCTCTCTCTTTTCTCTCTCTCTCTCTTTCTCTCTCTCTTTCTCTTTCTTTCTCTCTCTCTTTCTCTCTTCTCTCTTTCTTTCTCTCTCTCTTCTCTCTTTCTCTCTCTCTTTCTCTCTCTCTTTCTCTCTCTCTTCTTGTTCTTCTTCAGAATATTCCACCGATGAAATGTCGGCAATAATATACAAAAGAAAAAACAATTTATAAGATGTAATATTTCCGTTCACTATTTAGATAACGCTAAGTTTTAGTTCTTATCTTCATTTTTTTTTCTTTCTCTAACTGTTATAATATATAGTTAGGTGCTAAATATATCTATCTATCTATCTATCTATCACACTTAAAAATGGAGCAAAACTGAAACTTACTATTATCTGGGGTGATTAATATAAAGGTTTTTTGTTTGTTTGTTCCCTAAAACAATTTTATATTCATAATTCTGCATAAAAGAATTCCTGACCACTGACATTCCCCTTAATTTACAATTCATTTCTATTGTAAACTATTGCTACAATGTTATATAATGAACAGTTGAGTACGTTACGTAGTGTAATGGTTACCAAGCTATATAGGCCACCTTATGTGGTGTAATGGTTAGCAAGCTAGATTAACAAAACATTGGTAGTGAGTTCGATTCTCACTGGGTGCCTCATACTTATGGCCTAGTACCACATCTAAGCTTAGTAAATAACTATATAATGAACTTTTTTTTTTTTTTTTTTTTTTTTTTTTCTGTGTATTTTTCCTTAAATTGGAAGAGGGATTTTTTTTCCTTTCCTATTTGGGGAATTTCTTTTTCTGTATGAGTTTTTTAACCATCGATTTTTTTTTTTTTTTTTTTTTTTTTTTTTTTTTTTTTATCAAATTTACTGTTTTTCTATTTACATTTAAATTTTTTTAAATTGTTTCATTTTCTTTGTATCCATTGAGGGGTAAGTGGGTTGTGAGTGGCAACTTATAATGACTGAGGACAGGGTCCTGGTGGCTGAGCAGTTTGTGACTTGCAGATGTCCGGTCTGATCAATCAGCTGATCATGTCCAAGCTCCTATAAGATTATGGGTTGTCAACATATTAGTCTTACATAGTTATTTCCCTTAGACTGTCTACATAAAAAAGGGAGTTAAATCTTAACTTAACGGACCTAAATTCCACCATCGTATGCCACCCCGCCGAAAGAAAAAAAAAATCAGGGATTCAAACGAATTTAATGAAATTTTCAGTGTTTATATATTAATGAATAGAATATATAATGCACCAGTTTTATTATTTAAAACTTCTTTTTTTTTTTTTTTTTTTTTTTTTTTTTTTTTTTTTCAGGTCGGTTAACTTTGAACCATGTATCTTTGAGGTGTAACACAGATTCTAAAAGATACGTGGTTAAAAGTTAACTGACCCGAAAAAAATGTAAGTTTTTAAATAAAATAACTGATGCATTATATCTTGTATTCGTTAATATATCAACACTTTTTTTTCTTTTTTCTTTTGGGTGTCATTTCTTTCGGGTGTCATATGATGGTGGAATTTAGGTCTGTTAAGTTCGATTTAACCAAAAAGGGCATATTTGTGAAGCAGTCTAAAAAGGTATGAAGGGAATATATCTAACTTAATTTGACTTATACTAGCAAGTATGTAGACGCGTGGTCTAATGGTTAGTCATAGGAAATGGACTCGTCAATGCGAGTTCAATTTGTGGATGAAGCTGTTGGCATTTCACATGGCACTAATGCCCTAAGGAAAGGTATGCATCCAATTCTCCCTACAGCTATGGGTAAATCGCAGGGCAGACTGGGCTCTTTAACCATGACCAGTCTAGGAGAAGGAAAACTAATTCAAACCTGTTAAACTCTGCTTAAGAAATTGACCTTGTGGCACATCCTGCTCATGCAGAGGGGTTGGTAAATTTTATATATATATATATATATATATATATATATATATATATATATATATATATATAAAGCAAGAATATCACCCTCTGGCGTAAGTATTTAAGTTTTAATGTATTTAAATATTTTAAATTATAATGTTGACATCCTTCCATCTACTAAAGACGATGGCGTAGTGTCCACTTTTTTTCTTTCTATCTGCATCTGCGTGAGTGGCTGAACAAACCAATTTTTGAATGAAAATCTCTGGTGCAGTGACTACAAACAGTGATGCTTGCTGGAGTTGCTGTTGTCTCTTCTTCTGGCAGTCTTTGCTGTGGCGGCTTTTTTCCTCTTTTTCATCCCTTGCTTGATGAAGAGGCACCAGGACGCTCAGTTTTCTGCACAAACCTCCCATGTGTTGGTGTTGATGTGGCATGTCTTCATTTCCTTCTACTAATTTGCCATACAATGGGTCTTTGGGGGATGCTGCCTTTGTCCATCCTCCCGATGTGACCAAGCCAGCGCAGAACGAATTTAATTAAGAATGCACATAAAAAGATTACACCTATTTTAATTATATTTTTAATTGGTTTCAATATAAAATCATTCATAGGACTGATTTTAATATGCTGGAGAATAAAACAATATTAGAAATCAATAACACCAAGTAATTATATATTAAACCCGGTTTTGTTAAAACCAGTATGCAAATTAATCACACCATATATTATGTAAACTTTTTTTTTTTTTTTTTTTTTTTTTTTTTTTGTGATATATAAGACACATTGCAAGATTTTAAACACACTAAAAACATGGGCTGTTTTGAGACAAATCTAACTCTGATTTTCATAGAATAAATCTCATTAACGATGTCTATGAATTAATGAATTTTTTTCCCAAAAAAACTTCCAGCAATTTGGCTCGCAAGCTGGAACATCAGGACCATGTGTCCTGGACTAACAGACCTACAACAAGGTCAATGATGCCCGCAAGACAGCCATCATTAACAAAGAACTCTCCCGGCTAAACATCGACGTGGCGTGCCTTCAGGAAAAGAGATCTAAAAGGAAGGAGAGACAACAGCAACTCCAGCAAGCATCACTGTTTGTTTGCAGTCACTGCACCAGAGACTGCCATTCAAAAATTGGTCTGTTCAGCCACTCACGCAGTTGCAGATATAATAAAAAATTAAAAAATGAACACTACACCATCATCTCTTGTAGGATGCCAACAATAAATTGACATAAACAGTAACATAGTTTCGGTTACACACACCAAATCTCCATTTGTAGTAACGAGTCGAACTTACCTGACTCAAAGCGTCCTTTAATTTATGGGTGACTTCCCATAGTGCATTGCAACTTTTATTTGACTATAAAAGTGATCTATTTTGGCCTGAACGACATACTGCATTTTTGTTCTTCAGTAGCGGTGTTGAGAGCGGAAGAAGAGAAAGAGAAGCTGGTGGACAATTTTCACCATTATAATAAGATTTGCTTTCTCTTCAATTCTAATTCTTTTCCGCCCCGTCGGCTGGGGCGTTAGAATGCACCGACTGCACCTCTGCAGAGGGGTAAGACTCCCCCAATGGGGCCACCTGTTGGCCGTAGGTGGCGACCTGTGATGCTTAAGGATAGAGCCCAGGTGGATGAGCAGTTCATGACTTGCAATACTCCACTTTGGCCCTATCTTGGGCTAGACAGGCAGTCGGAGAGGCTCCCTCCGATCAATCGGCTGGTCACGTCAAGCCCTAGCACCTATATGATTTTCCCAACCCTATTGCCCTTATGGCAAACCCCAATCCCTTTTTATCATATGGGTGCTAGAAGGCAGTGGCTGTGGGTCTATATGTCCTGGGAATGACGTTAAACTCTATCTGATGGTGAGGTTCCAGTTTTGGAGGTTTGGGGAATGTGGAGCACCCCATCATCACCATTGCTCCCTTGTTCACTCTGAGCCGGAGTGGTAGTACCTGTTAGGGTCCCATATATGGATTAAATAGAAAAACATGAGTTTATAAACAAAATTGTATTATCCATTAAGAATTGATTTATTTCAAAACTTTGTCGGCATTAAATGACCCACTGAGGTTGATATGCCGTAAAACAAACCAAACCAAACCAAATCTAATTCTTATTTGTTTTTAATTAACTTTTTTCCTTTTTCTTTTCAGATTATGAGCTCACAGTTTAGCGAGCTACAACCTCCACCATATTCAACTCATCCACGGCCTGGTCAAAAAACTTTAGAAACTGGTCCCTACTCAGCGGGTGGAGTTTTACCCCCAGCACCGTCTTTTGGAGTATATCCCCCTTCAGGATCCTTTTCAGACATGAACCAGTATCCACAACCACCTCCAGGAGGTTACTACCAAGGAGGTTACCCTCAGCAGCCACCACCAGGTGGTTATCCACAACCGCCACCGGGTGGTTACCCTCAGCCACCACCAGGTGGTTATCCACAACCGCCACCGGGTGGTTATCCACAACCGCCACCAGGATATGGTCCAGGACAACCTCCCCCACCTGGGTACTATCAACCACAGAATCCACCTTACGGACAGCCCACGTAAGTAATTGACAACTTTTATATTTATAGTTTAGTTATTATATATTAATGATTTGAAGGCCAATACAATGCACATAAAAAATAAAAACAAATAGATCTTTTTTTGTCTTATCGGTTTCAAAGTAAACCTTTATCTTCAGAGACAATTTTCAGAAATGGACGCGTTTATTTTGTCGTTATTTTATTTATTTATTTATTTATTTTTTTTTTTTATAAACATGCATCTCGTGGTGTTTTTTTTGTTTTTTTTTGTTTTTGTTTTTTAACAACTATCACGACCTCCCACGTGGCGTTTAAAAAAAAAAAAAGAAAAAAAAAAAAAAAACACGAGACGCATGTCTATAACATTAAAAAAAATTTTTTTTAAATAAGGACAAAAAAAAAAACGTCCATTTCCGAAAATTGTCTCTGAACATAAAGGTTTACTTTGAAATCGATAAGACAAAAAAAGATCTTTTTGTTTTTATTTTTTTATGTGCATTGTATTGGCCTTCAAATCATTAATATATAATAACATAAGTAACAATGCTTCAAGCAAATTACCAATTAGTGTTTTTTTGTTTTTGTTTTTTATTTTAAGTTTGTTAAAAAAATGGTCAACTTACCGCTAATTCCAACCCTGCAAATTAATTTTTTTAAAAACACCAACACCAAGTGAAGATTAGCATTGTTATCTGTACAACGTTTCGGCCGATGTGCCCTCTGGCCTTCTTCAGGTATTTCTTTTCAGAGAACCTTCTTTTCGAACTCGGAACATTCTTGTAGTGAGAAAGAGTGGCGGGCGTGAAGACTTGCCGTATTCTCGAAGGAAGCGGGCTAGGCTTTGCCTGGTGTGTAGGACTGACCTAGAGTCGAACCCGCTTCCTTCAGAATGTGAGAGCTGTGGACGATCAGTGAAATAAGAAATAGCATAGTGGCCTGGATGTAGGTGGTCACGCAGTGCTGACGAGTGTCGCACATGCTGCACGGACAATTATGAGTGAGGAGCCCGGATGTGGTGAAATTGAGGTGTATTTAAAGGACTTATTCTCACAGACCAGGGAGAACGACTGCAGTAGTATTTTGTTGTCAAGACGAGCGGGACAAAGAAATAATTTTGGATATTGGATTTTGGAGCATGATACAGTTGGGAGTGTTTAGACTGTTGATTGGAACCTTGCGTCAGACTCGACTGTGACTCCCCCCACACATACACACACACACTGATTAGACTTCTTTTCATAAAAGGTCTACCCACCCCTATTTTATTTTCGGATATAAAAAAAAAAAAATGAACAGACAAAAAACATTTTTACTTTTTGTCTATAAAGATGAGTCTGAATTATTATATAAGATTTTTATAAGTTTTGATGCGAGAGCTTTTTAGTAAAAGAACCATGATACAGAATTCTGTTGAAAAATAAGTAAAACAGTCTGTTTTTGGTTTTGTTTTTTGTTGTTTTTTTTACAAGATAAAAAATCCAAGTGAAGGTGTTTATGATACCTACTCTGAATACTGGTTGGCTCCAGCATTAGCCAATCGGATTCTGTGCATCCGATATCTACATTGACAAAATTCTAGGTAGGCCAGTTTAGCTGCTTGTGTTGAATCAGATGGGTTACGCACTGGGAGTGATGATTCCTAGTGGGGGTCTAACTGGCAAAAGACCCCTCCCCCTAAATGAACCAGTAATAATATAACTGATGATTCCACCCACCACTGTTTAATAGTACAAGCATAGAAACTCACTATTCAGACCATTTATCAATGCCTTTAAATAGTAAATGAAATACATGTTTGGGCGTTTTTGATTGGCCATTTGTTTTGGAAGAGTCTATAAATATAAGTTGTGATCTTTAGTATACCTTATACCTAAAAAGCGTGGTGTAATGGTTAAAGTCATGGGAAATGGACTCGTCGCCCCAAGTTCAAATCCTGGACGTGGTAATTGCATTTCACTTAGCGCTAATACCTTGGGAAAGGTATGAATCCTACTCTCCCTCCAGCTATGGGTAAATAGTAGGGCAGACTGGGTTCTTTAACCATGGTTAGGTAACAAGTCTAGGAGAAGGAAAACTCTGAATTCAAACCTGTTGAACTCTGCTTAAGAAATTGACCTTGTGTTGCATCCTGCTCGTGCGGAGGAGTTGGTAAATATATATACCTAAAATACTCCAACAGACGTGCAACCAAACGATATACCCTCCATCAGGCATCTGCCATATTCTTGAACGTCTTGCTGCCCTGGGAATGGATTTGTTGAAACTCCAGTGTCTGGCAACTGACCTGGTAAACGTTCATAAGGTCATTAAACATGTTACCAACAGCAACCTTGAGCACCTTTTTGATCTCCATGTTTCTAACACACGTGGGCATGCCTACAAAGTCGGAAAACAGCACTGCTCATGTGACTTTTGGAAACAGTTTTTTCACGCTCAGAATTGCCAAGGCATGGAATAAACTGCCTGCATCTGTTGTGGGTTGCTGAAACACTGCATCTCTCAAAGCCTCCATGCTTCCTGTAGTCCGCCAACACTATACCTGATACACCTCTCCACACACACATATTCACACATACATGTATATTGTTACTGTACACTGTTCATGTTCCTGACACTAATACATTATTCTGTGTACTAGACATGAGACTTTGATAAGTTGTGGTGCACCTGAGCACTGTACACAATAAATTTCATTCTTATTATTCTATTTCAAGAAACCAATTATAATATAATTGAAATAAGTAATCTTTTTATGTGTTCTTATTTAATTTTGTTAGTATTTCTAATTGTTACATTTCATTACATTAAAACTTAAATACTTACACCTGCAGTAATGCTGATAGCTTTTTGATTTAGTGCCTCCTGGCATGCACATATTTGCTTTGAATGACTCCCCCGGGAAAATTTATGGGCCCCAAGTAAAGTTTTGTAATAAATTGAAGGGTTTTTATTCATGATCTGGTGGAAACAACTAAATCTGTCTAACTCCTACCTTTGTAACCTATCCTTTGTAATTCATTTCTAAGAAACTATTGAAATGTATTTACAGCTTGAAATGTTAGAGGAAGAAAAAAGAAAAACACTGAGATGCATGGATATGATTTTACTGCGTTCTTTTAGATTTTTGTGTCGGGGGTGCAGGACGCATACCTATCAGCATCTCTATATGTGTGTATTTGTGTGTGTGATTAAAAATAGAGGAATAAAAGCAGATAAAACACAAACAACTTCATTCAATTGATATTTCGCCTCAGTGTGTTAACAAGGCTTCGTCAGAAATTTCTAACACACCTAGGTGAAATATCAATTGAATGAAGTTGTTTGTGTTTTATCCGCTTTTATTCCTCTATTTTTCAATCACATTTTGTTGGATTTTACCCAATCTGTAATTTCCTCGTGTTTTGTAAGGGATTATTTTGTGGTAATTTTTTTTATTTTTTATTTATTTATTTTTTATTTTTTATTTATTTTTTTATTTTTTATTTATTTATTTTTTATTTTTTATTTATTTATATTTGTTTTTTTTAATAAACAAGATGGCCCCTTGCCACATTAAAAGGCAAGGCTCTGAAATAAGTAGACCAGTTCACATACCTTGGTAGCAATATCTCATCTACAGAAAAATGTAGGGTTTTTATTTATGATCTGGGGAATTAACTAAAGCCATCTAACACCTACCTTGTAAGCTATCCTGTGTAATTCGTTACTTTTAACTCTTAACATCCTGTTGAGAATTTTTTAAGTCCAGAGCCCCATTCTTATAATGATTTATCAATAAATGGCTAAAAATGGCCTTTTCATTTCAACTTACCTGTTATTTCCCTTAAAACAAATACTTCTAAATATGTTTAATATTACATTTAAACAAAGGCTATCATTTGGGCGGATTAGGAAAACAAATGTGATTTCCACCCGGGTGGAATGAGGTGGTATAGGATGTTAAGAGTTAAATTTTTATGCATCTGGAATGCAGGACATGTCCCTATCGGCATCTCTGCACCTGGATGGTGCATATTTTTGCTCGTTTAAGTAATTCTTTTTTTTTTTTTTTCTTTTTTCCAGGTATATCGTCCAAGATCACCACAAGACAGACGTCACAGTTCTGACGACACAGAGAAATGCTGTCTGTACGCCCTATGTGCAGCGTGCTTGGCGTGTTGCTTTTTAGATGCCTTAGATTAAATAAGCAAAAACAAAATACAATATTAAATCATATTAATAATGAAAAAAAAACAAAAATAAAGAAATATTGACACCTCCTAAAAGGAACCGGACAACAAAATGAACGTTTTGAAATTTAAAAAAATACCCCCACCCCCACCCCCGATTCAAAAACTTCATAAATAAAAGCTTTAATTTTATCGGAGACAAAGTTGTCCAAAATTTGTCAATGACAGACTATTATGATGAATGCAATTAAATTTAAAATTAACGATTCCTCTCCAGCTCCACCCCCCATCCCCCATCTCCCCACAAATGACTTTCATGAAAAATTTGAGGGTTTATACAAATAAAATTATTGAAGGAGTCAAAGTTTATATTTTGACAGAAAAAAAACAAAAACTTCTGTTATCTATTTGGTAAGATATAAAAAAAAGAATGTTTTATGCCGGATTTACAAATAAGGCCAGTATGGGCAACTGCCTAGGGCCCCCAAGACTAAAGAACTCCCAAGGGTTCTCTAGTTTTGGGCCCCTGATAAAACTTTTTTTTTTTTTTTTTTTTTTTTTTTTAAAATAATAAAGATACAAGACAGAGGTATTTGAGTGGCTTTTTAAATTCAATTTTTTTTTTTTTTTTTCTTAGACATGAGAGGTGGGAGTCGAACATAAGTAATGAGGTCCCAATGTTTTATCTGCCCAGGGATTTCTTAAAGCCTAAATTCATCGGCCCTCTGAGATAAGCCATGAAATTTTTTTAGCAATAAATAGAAAAAAAATTAATGAATGAATAAAAATGGACAGGAGAAATGTCTGGCTTTTTGTTATAGGTTGTATGTTTGTTAAATAGTCAAGGATTTTTTTATTTTTTTTAGAAAGTATGTGAGGTTTGTGATAGCGATGTTAGTCTGAAAGACTTCTTGAATAAGATGTCAATTATTGAGACGAGTTTCAATTGACTTTATATTGTGCCCGGGTGTTTTTTGTTTTTGTCTTTTTGGTGGGGGACTTTCTGATTCTGTTTCCAGAATTTTATGCCAATGAATAAGAATGTGAACGGATACTACACCTTTTCCTTTTTTTATTTTTTTATTTTCTTTTTTTTTAATTTTTTTTTTATTTTTTCTTTTTTTCTTTTTTTTTTTTTTTTTTTTTTTCCTTTTTAAATGCACACATCTATAAATCCAATGGAGTATATAACTTTTTTTTTTTTTTTTTTTTTTTTTTTTTTCTTTTCTCTTTAACTCCTATTCCGAATGTGTATTTTTAAATTTTCAAAGAGTTTTTTTATGCCGACTCTACAATATGATATACAGATGGATTTTGATAAAAAAAAAAAAAAAAAGAAATAAAAAATTTAAAAAATAAAAAGCACTTTTTATTAATTTGGGTCATATTTATTTAAACTTTTTTTTTTTTTTTTTTTTTTTTTTTTATTATTGTAAATTCAATCAAGCTTTCATTACATCAAACAAAGATCAAAAAAAAAAACAAACAAAAAAATTTGGAATTCAAATTTTGATTTCGTTCAAATCTCTTCAGGAATTTCTTTAGTTATTTCCTATAAATCCAAGAAAAAAGGGGAACCATTCTGATTGACTGATAAATTATTTATTTATTGATCTACTTGAAAAAAAAGACAGGTTTAGGGTTAGTTTAATGGGAAAATAATGGGTAGATTAATTAACAGATAAAATTCATTCAGAGTGGTTCCCCTTTTTTTAGGTTGGAGTTATAGGAAATAACCATTTCTTCTTTATCTGTCCTTTTTTTTTTTTTTTTTTTTCCTTATTGATAAAATCACTTGGAGTTTCTATAAGAAAGCAAGATTTTTTTTTTTTGTCTCTGGCTTGTGGGAGAAATTTACAGCAATGAAGAAATTGCAGATGAGAAATAATGTAGGGGGTGGGTGAAGTACATTTCAGCCAATGTGCTCTCCGGCCTTCTTCAGGTGTTTCTTGTCAGACTCTGGAACCTTCTTGTCAAACTAAGGAGCCTTCATGTTATAATCAGGCACCTTCATGGAACTTTGAATTGAACCATATAGTAAATTTCACCAAAAGTTTATCTTTTTTTTTTTTTTTTTTTTTTTTTTTTTATTGCTGATTAATTAAAATTAAAAGAAATTTGACTTTTGGACTTGAAAGTAAGTTTTTGGATTTTAAATTTTAAAAAAGAAAAAAAAAAGTTCAACTGTATAAATTGGTTTAATTATTCATTTTCTGTCATATCAAAGACCGTGACTTTTTTTTTTTTTTTTTTTTCTCTATGGGTTGGGGTACCCATTCTTTTATTTGTGTTTATGATCTGACTTTTTCTGTAGACAATCAATATTTTGGAATAAAATAATAAAATTGCTTTCCGGACATAAATCTCAAAAAATAATAGATATAAAAAAAAAATGGTTTTAATAAAAAATAAAATCAAAGTGCCTACCTGAAAATTTTTCCTGGTGTGTTTACTAATCACAGGTATCTACACATACACATGAGTAGTAAAAAAAAAAAAAAAAAAAAAAAATTTTTTTAATGAACCTCCTCTTCTGCCCTGCACCACACCCTATCCATATTAAATTTGTCTTTACAAGGCTTTTTCAAAAAAAAAATATTCAACCCTCCTTTATGACAATTTGTATTTAAAATTTCTTTTTACCCCCTGGAAATATTTCTTAGGCTGGTTTGTTTGTCGAAATAAAGCTTCAGATTGCTTGAGGGCAGAAATAGCTAAATTCCCTTCAGATACCTCCCTCCTAAAGACAACTTTTTTTAATGTATGTCTCATCTAACTTCCCTGAGGCAAAATGGGAATGCTAATAAACCAAGGAATTTTTTTACCACTGCTCTCAAGGCCTTCCCTATCATTAGAGTGTCTGCCTGGAAACCACAAGTTTCCTGGTTCAATTCTGCATCTTGTCCGAACAGTGATGTTTGAGATGTATTGCTGCCATCAAACACAGAAAATCTGGTGAAGGCAATAATGCTCAAACACCTGAAGTTTGCACAGGTCCCCCCATCCCTCATCGGCTAAGTTTCACAGCCGTATAGGAGGAATAATAAAATACTCTTTTTTTTAAGGCTTTACTCCCAGCTCCAATTATCTATTAAGGATATAGGGATCTTTTTTTTGCTCATCTTATACTTTTTGAAGGAACCTGCGTCAACCTTCATTGGTAGTGGTTTCGCTTCCAAAGGTCGAAGAAGAATAAAACAACCTACAAGAGATAGTTTAAAGTGTCTTCTAAATAAGTGTACAATTTCAAGAATATTGATAAAGATTACCGTCTTTGATTTTGCAAAGCAAACTAACGAGTAAAATTTAGCATTGGAAAAAAAAAAAAAATCATATTTTGTGCTTTCAGCTGTTCAAAGCAAAATACCATTTTAAATCACCATAAAAAATAATTAAATGGATAAAAACACATAGAAATGACATATTTAGAAAGATTATTTTTTCTTTCCAACCATATAGATATTTTTAAGATTGGATCAAAAATACTTGAGAAATTACAAATTAAACTGATTAAGGTACAAATTTGTCAATGTCCACCGATTTCAGTGAAAGGGCTGGTAATGCTATATATAAGTATACTTATTTTGGCAGTAACTTTCTTAAACTATATTTAATTTAAACTTGGCTGAAAAAAGATTTGCTTTATTACCTAACTTATAAAATGTCTATTTAAAGTTTGGTCCTAAAAAATAAAGTTTGATAGATGCATGTAGCATAATTATGGTCTACGGGAATTTGGGGATTGAAAAGAATTTCTGGAGAAAGTTTTTCTCTCTCTACACCCCTCCCTATATTTCCTTCTCTTTCTCTGTATATTCCCCTCTTCTCTCTATTTACATCCCCCCTCTTTATTTCCAATTTTTTCTCTCTTTACTACACCCTCCTCTTGTTTCTATTTTTTTCCTCTCCCTTTCTACATCCCCCCCTCTCTTTATTTATTACTGACTGCATGTCCTCCTCACTCTCTCTACCTCTCCCTTTCTCTCTTACTGACTGTTCTCTTCGTCTTTTTTTCTTGTTTGCCCGGGTGAAAATGATTCCTCCTTTTTTGGATGTCAGTCTCTCTTTCTCTCACTCTCTCTTTCTCTCACTCACTCTCATGTCTATGAGACACTCTTTCTCTCACTCGCTCACTATAAGACACTTTTTTTTCTTCTTCTTTTTACTTCAGTGGGCACATTTAACTAAGGTTAAAGTTTAGAAGGGTAAACACTCAACGGGTGCCAGCAATCGACCGATGAATGATCCTGGAACTACATTTAAAAATAGAAACGGAAATTCCGGGTTTTGACCAGAATCGGATGTGACATTCCTAAAAAAAATTTTTTTTTTAATTTTTTTTTATTTATTTATTTATTTATTTATTTTTTTTTTTTTTTTTTTTTTTTTTTTTTTTTTTTTTTTTTTCAGCTAGGCCTTCGTAAGAGGTAGATGGGGTTCCCTCGTATGGGTTTCATATAGTAGTACCAAACATAACTTACAATAGAATAATTTGACCTCTCTCTTCCTTTCTTTCTCTCTCAAAAAAAAAAAAAGAACCCACGAGCCTAGAAAGGAATAAACAACCCTTTGTGACTATATGACTTGCATATGTTGTTTCTGAACTAATAACGACTACTACTACTACAACTCTAATTTGGTCCTATGCAACAATGTGTTGGCCCTGGATCTTACAAGCTTACTCACCAAGATTGATATGCTGTAAAATAAAACAGTTTCAGTTTGAGGGGGAAAAAAAGATGGAAGAAAAGAATTAAATACTGAATATTCCTTGCACAAAGTAAATAATGGCTGCATGGAGGATGAGTGGAATTCAGAAGGGGAATTAAAGAAAAAAGAAAAACACCTATTAGAAAGTAAAATATATAGAAAAATCTATTTCTGAGATGAGGCTTGATAATTTGTATTATTGTCTTCATCTTTATTTTTATATACATGTTTCGTCCGATGTACGCTCCGGTGTTTCTTGTCGGATTCAGGAATCTTCTTGTCAAACTCGGTAGACTTCATGGAACTTCGAACCAAACCTTTTATTCAATCCATGGGGGTAGACTCTTCTCATTCCATTAACCATGACTGGGTACAAGTGTTAAGCTGTGTTAATTACTCTGTTACTGTTGCTTTTGGCCAGGATTGAACCTGCAGTCCAGAGATGACTGTCACTTAGAACTGTATTAATTCAATACCTATAGTCAAACTCTGGAACCTTTACGGAACCCTTTATTCAATCCACCAGAGTAGACTCTTCTCATTCCATTAACCATGACTGGGTACAAATGTTAAGCTGTGTTAATTACTCTGTTACTGTTGCTTTTGGCCAGGATTGAACCTGCAGCCCTTGGCCAGGATTGAACCTGATGATTGCCACTTAGAACTATATCAAACCCAACACCTATATCCGTTCTTATGGAGGCGCGTGGTCTAATGGTTAGTCATAGGAAATGGACTCGTCATCCTGAGTTCAATTCCTGGACGTAGCTGTTTGAATTTTGCATGGCGCTAATGCCCTTGGGAAAGGTATGAATCCAATTCTCCCTCCAGCTATGGGTAAATAGCAGGCCAGACTGGGCTCTTTAACCTTGGCTAGGTAACCAGCCTAGGAGAAGGAAAACTCTGAATTCAAACCTGTTAAACTCCGCTTTAGAAATTGACCGTGTGTCACATCCTGCTTGTGCGGAGGGGTTGGTAAATATATATCATCCGTATCATGTGGATATAACAATGAAGATGAGGACAATATCTATATTTACTCAACCTCCTTCGCATAGGCCTCACCTACATCACCCATCATCATTTACTAGAGGGCACAGAATCCCCAATATGCACTACATGCCAAGAGAGATTTACAGTGAAACATACTACTAGAGTGTGTAGACTTTGATCTAGTGCGAACAAAATACTACCAAGCAAGTAATTTTAAAAAACTTTTCACAAAAATAAGACTATTCAGGATTTTACATTTCCTAAAAGAAGTGGGATTCTACTAAAAAAATATGAGTAATTGAACTATAGTTAAAATATATACATATATACATTTGTTTTCTACCAAACTATCGCTACAAATCCGAAACTTAGTCATCATTATATGACCCACCGAGGTTGATATGCCATAAAACAAAATAAACAAACATGCAGCAAGTTTCCCAAATAAGTATTGTCAACTCATCTTTTATTAAATTGAGTAAAATGAAAAATTTGCAGGTAGTCTGAAAACTGAACTCAACTACAGCAGTAATAACCTGAAAAATAGTTACTAACCTTTAATTCTTCTAAATCAAGCATACAAGGATTTTATTATCAAAAATATGACTAATTGAATAATAGTTAAAATATATACATTTGTTTTCTACCTAGTACACTGGTTTCGACCATGGGGTTCAGTGGCTAAAGCCCTGGATCTTACAAGCTAATATCATTGATCCCAGCCCCCCCCCCCCAGGCAACACCTGCCCCCTCAATTTAAAAGGGTAGGGCTGTGTTTATTGCCCAGTGCTTGAGGCCCCCCTTTGAGGGGGAATGCCAATGGGATCATGCATTTTTTTTTGCACCCGCCACCCATGAGCTTCGGTTCGTGAGTGGTCCAACATTAATAGGGCATTGTGCCTAACCCGTATGTGGTAAATACCATACATTTGTTTTCTACAAAATTATCACTACTAATCCAAAACTTTGTTGGCATCAAATGACCCACCGAGGTTGAAATGCCATAAAACAAAACAAACAAATAAACCCCTCTGCCATAAATTGAAATAGATCACTAATTAGGACTGAGCCTATTCTAGTAGTGACCACCCCAAGCGGATTTAAGATGTTTGAATTCAGAGTTTTCCTTCTCCTAGACTGGTTGCCTAACCAAGGTTAAAGAGCCCAGTCTGCCCTACTATTTACCCATAACTGGAGGGAGAATACTTGGATTCATACCTTTCCCAAGGGTATTAGCGCTATGTGAACTGTGGCTTCATACAGGAATTGAACTTGGTTTTTATTATATCTGGCTAGATGCAACATCCAAAGTATAAAGTATAATAATTGGCAATAAAATATAAAAATATGAACCTGCTTCCATGGATTTAGGTTTTCATTCTTAATCCATTCGGCCATGGATCCATCAATAATTAAATGATACACAAATCTGTCATATCTTCATTATTGGACTCTCCACACCATAAACTTTTTTTGACTGGGGAGGAGAATGTGATAAGAGGTTAGTTTTTACGTGGAGTAAAGCTGGTTTCAATTCAGAGATTTTTTTCCACCTCACTGGTTGATTAGTTTGTTTTGTGGCATATCAACCTCAGTGGGTCATTTAATGCCGATAAAGTTTTGAAATAAATCAATTCTTAATGGATAATACAATTTTTTTATAAATACATTTTTCTATTTAAACCATAGATGGGACCCTAACAGGTACTACCACTCCGGGTCAGAGTGGACCAGGGAGCAATGGTGATGAAGGGGTGCTCCACATTCCCCAAACCTCCAAAACTGGAACCTCACCATCAGATAGAGTTTAACGTCATTCCCAGGACATGTAGACCCTCAGTCACCACCTTCTAGCACCCATATGATAAAAGGGGTTGGGGCTTGCCATAAGGGCAATAGGGTTGGGAAAATCATATAGGTGCTAGGGCTTGACGTGAACAGCCGATTGATCGGAGGGGGCCTCTCCGACCGCCCGTCTAGCCCAAGATAGGGACAAAGTGGAGTATTGCAAGTCATGAACTGCTCATCCACCTGGGTTCTATCCTTAAGCATCACGGGTCGCCATCCACAGCCAACAGGTAGCCCCATTGGGGGAGTCTTACCCCTCTGCAGTCGGTGCATTCGAACGCACCAGCCGACAAGGCGGTCACTGGTTGACTTACCAAGACTATAGATCCCAGACTAGCTTACAACTTACTCATAGCTGAAAAAATAGCCTAATCCAGAATTTGAACTTGATAATTTAATTTCATAAAAAATTGAGTTATTTTGTGTGGGCACACCTCTGTATCCACAGAACATTTTTTTCAGGTCAATTAACTTTGAACCACGTATGTTTGTGAATCTGTGTTACGCCTCAAAGATACGTGGTTCAAACTGACCTGAAAAAAATGTAAAAGTTTTCAAATAAAATAACTGGTGCATTATATCTTTTATTCAGGAATATATCATCACTGAAAATTTCATTAAATTCAGTTAATTCCCTGAATTTTGGCATTTTGTTTTCTTTCGGCGGGGTGACATACGATGGTAGAATTTAGGTCTGTTAAATAGGATTTAACCGGTAAGTGTTTTATAGCATTTTTCCTGCCAAGTTTAACATTTGGCGCCAAAAAGTAGAAATCATTCTCTTTCAGTGCCTGCGAGTCCAAGAGACAGACGTGGGTTTCCAGAGCCCTCGGAACGAACGCCTTTTCCCCGGACTCCTAATAAAATTATTTGTCTGTATTTATGAGATGAGGCTTGATGTAAATGATATTGATGTTTCGGACTGTTTTCCTCATCTTTATTTTGATATGTATAAACAATGTTTCAGCCGCTGAATACTCCGGCCTTCCTCGGGTGTTCCCCGTGTATCCGAGCATAGTAATAACCCAACCTGTGAAATCATTTTTAATAGTTTGATAGTTGGGGCATCACTATGCTCAGATACACAGGAAACACATGAGGACAGTTGGAGGATTTAGCAGTTGAAACGTTTTGTTTATAAATACCACAATAAAGACGAGGACAACAGCCCGAACGAAACCTCAAAATTATCCTAACAAAATGTCCTGTAAACAGAGAATAAAGATTCAACATCATTTATATTAGGTGGTCTTTGCCGCTTTCTTTTGTTAGATGCCTTAGTTTTAGGAATAACAATGCCCCCCCCCCCTAGAAGAACAAAAAATGCAGGTAAGTCATAGGTGAGACAAAGACAGAAGCCCATAATGTAAAAAGCCGAATGCAGAATAGCATGCAAGAGATAATATCATTAGATTAATTATAAAAAGGATTACATTTCACGGAAATATCCGAATATCTGAAACCTTGCATATATATATATATATATATATATATATATATATATATATATATATATATATATATATATATATATATATATATATATATATATATATATATATATATATAGGGGCCGGGTTAGCTCAGTCGGTAGAGTGTTCGGCTAGAAACCGCAAGGTTCTTAGTTCGATACCGGCCCTCGCCAACTCAGCGTATGAGTAGCACAGGGATCTGTGCGGTAAAGTAAGGAGCTGATGGTAGGTGTGGCGCTCCACCTCAAACACAAAAACAATCTCCTTGGTCTAGCGCTAGTGAAAAGGGGATAGGCTCCTTCGCTGATTGGCTGAGGCCGCTCCGACGACTTTACTTACTTTACTTTTTAGAGACGCTAGGGTTGGCGTTAGGGTGAAAGTAAGTGTTAGTTAAGTTTAGGCTACTTTGCTCTGATAGCAACCCCGACTTGAATCCGGCATCTTCAACTCTTCCACCCTGCAAGCTACGTGCTACTAGTCTTGACAATTTGCTACGAATAAAACTACAAAAAAACGACCTCTTAAATCGAGAAACCACAGTCAATGTGAGTCATTTCAGGAACAACAATGCCCTCTCTCCCCCCACCCGAAGAAAAAAAAATGCAGGTAAGTCAAACTACATGCCATACCATACAACTACAAACCAGAAGTCCAAAATGAAAAAATCCATATATACATACTAAAAGCGGCTACCCAGCATCATCTGGGTAGAGGAGGGGACAAAAACTGTAGTGTAATTGTTAGCAAGAACTTACAGATCCATTATTAAGAGGAATTGCGGTCTTTGGGGAGCTCTTATTCTCCCAGTTTTAGACAATTATTCGGACGAAAGAAGACAAGCAATACAATGGAAATTAAACACATATATTGACAAAGGGTACAAAAAATATTGTTACAAATTTTGATGGCATTTGCTACAGGACTTATCTGGGAGGTGAATTTACCTTTCGTAGGTGAGGTGGCACTGGCAAGGGTATTCTGGTCGCTGTGGTTTTAGAGTGCTGTTAGATGTTTCTCTTAGAAGTTCTTAGGAAGTCAAGTGTTGGAAATGGCTTTGCGACGCGTCCATGCAGTTCGGGTCTCGTGCGATAAGTAAAAAGTGTAGGGAGTGCTTTTTAGAAGCTACTCGCCTGGATAACTGCTCTTTGAAATGAGCGGTGGGTGGGGCCCTTTTTACGGTGACTATTCAGGTCGACAGCCTTCTGATAAGTATGCCGTTGAGACGCTTCCGTCCCGGTCGACAGCCTTCAGAAAGTATGCTGTTAAAAACGTTTCCGTCCTGGTCGACGGCCTTTCAGACAAGTGATGGGGTTTGATTCTCCCACCAACCTCGTGTTGGCGATTCGTCTCCTAGCCTGAGATAATTCTCTATCGGATTTCCGATATTATTATATGTTTTGATTTTTAGATATCTTCGTAATTTTTGCACAAAAAGCTATAACCAGTGATATTCAATGTGTATATATATTTAATTTGTTCTTAATTTTTGTATTTTCGTAGTTTCATCCGGAAATACACACACACACACACACACCACACACACCAAAAATGTAAATATAGATGTGTGTATGTATGTGTCACAGATTTCGTGATCCTGCCTCTTTTTCTCTTTTTGTGGCCGGGGTGTGAGGAGACGACCTGAAAACAATGAACAAATCAAAGATATGAGAAGAGACTGTTCCTTAAACAGAGTGTCTTTGAGGCAGTCCCTAAACCTCAATTTGGGTTTCCACTGACGACGTTTGCTAGTTGAGATTTCCCCGTAAAATAGTTGTTTTGGGATTCGGCAATCATTCATCCGAACTAGATGACCAGACCAGCGAAGATGAGATCTAAGGATATAACTCTCGATACTAGGCAGATGACACCTTTCAAGAATTGTGGTGTCTGGTGTAAGTGACAGTCCCTATCCCTAAAATCATGTGAAGGCAATTCTGATGGAATCTCGCAAGTGTATGTATGTATGTATGGCGTGTGTATGTCTTTTGAATGGTCTAAAAAATTTAAGATAATATTAATCTTTTGCAAGTTTCACTAGCAAACGAAATGTAGATTCCTTTCGCCGTCAGCACAGTCTCTACCAACTGAGCACGTTACTCTCACTTCCTGACCCCCCAAATACAGCAGACGTCAAATTTCACTTGTCGTCCAAACACTTGCTTTCTTCCTCACTCCCAGTATCAATGACTGTCTGTTTTATTTATGTTCGTTCGGTTACCCTTATGCAAATTCCGACATACCTCATCCGGGTTGCTGCCAACAGCATTTCAGCTACGAGGGGGTAGCGAGTTCAAACATCCGTGGCCACTCACCACAGTATGTCCGGTGAAAACTACGAAAATAAAACAATTAACAACAAATTAAATATATATACACATTAAATATCACCGGTTCTTGCTTTTTGTGAAAAATTATGAAGATTTGATTTATATTTAAAAATTAAAATATACATAAAAATAGCATTGAAATTCTACTTTAAAATGTCCAGCATTTGTAAATGTTAAAAGTAAACAAATCAATACACCAGGGTTTGTTTTTTTTGTTTTTTTTTTGGGGGGGGAATGTTCACCTGATACAACAGGAAAATGTCGGGGGTTCCGAAAATTCCGACCTAGAAATCCAAAATGCCGACCATCGTCACATAGAAGACTAAATCGACAACGACTCGAAAGAGACTCGTCTCACTTTAATGGAAGAATTACTATTGGTTGGTTTAAAAGAGAGAGAAGTAATCAAATACCAACAAAAAGAGACCCAGTCTCTACTGTATATTTAAGATTAATAACCTTTGTTCTTCTTTAATATTGATACTGTTAGAATATTTTAAACTGTTCAAACCTGAAATCCTGTTAAATAACAGAAGTCACTATTAGAATAGGCTCAGTCCTATTAAGTGACCATCCTCCACACATTAATTAATCATTTGTTGTGTTTTTGTAAAATAATGTAATGTGTGAAAATAAACATATTTCTATTTTCTTCTTCTTCTTCTTCTTCTTCTTCTTCTGTGATCTATATACGAAAGATCTATTTGAAAATGTCAACATGGAGGACATTCTGTCCTTTTTAAGGGTGTAAGGTTCAAAGTTAATTAATGAACATACAATTCCGATACGTTGTGAGACAAAACATTTAATATATATAACAGCACATGGAAACGATAAGCTGCATAATGTACAGGAGAATAGAACATGTAAATACATATACAATATTTAGGTATAAACAAGATACCCAAATGTACCTAACATATAAATGTTACAGACATGGAACTAAAGGATAGTCCATGCTGTATAAAGGACTTACAGTAATGTGGGGGGAGGGCAAAAGCCCCACCGAGAAGGGGGTAGATAGACTCTAGCCCATAGCAGTTCTTGAGAAGATCCAGCTAAAAGAGGAAGACGTTCCAATGAACGCGCTTAAATACCAGAGGTCCCCTAGTGGGAACAAACAGCAACGCAGCGAGAAGATAACTCTTCCGGCAAAGGGAAGATAATCCCCTACAAGGGAAATAAAATTATACCATAGAATATAGACATGAAATTAATCAATACCACACAACATGTTCCCCAATAATGCTAACACATTGTTAAAACCAATTACTAAAAAGTATAAATATAAATACACAACATATATTAATTCCTAATCGTTAGGCATGACATAATCCTAGACGGGTTGATATGCCGTTAAAATCAATCAACCAACCAGTTATTTTCCTCGTACCCCACTTGTACAAGGTCAGGCACAAGGCCCTATTAACGTGGGACCACACACGAACTGAAGCTCATGGTGTGTCGAGTGCAAAAATGCGTTGATCCTGTCGGCATTCCCCCTCAAGGGGGGGGATCAGGCACCGGGCAATAAACTCAGCCTTGCCCCTTTAAATCGAGGGGTAGGTGTTGCCTGGGGGGATGGCCCCCTGGGATCAACGATGTTAATTTTACTCTGTAGGTTCGGCGGCCGAAGCTCACTGGACCCCCGGCGGTGACCAGAAACCAGATTATTTGAAGTGAGCACATACGTGCGCTCACTCCAAACAAACTTTTTATCTATTCGGAAATGAGGTACAGCGCATGTGCACATAACTCGGCATGTAGCCGGAAGTTTGGTTTTAGGGGAGAGGTGATAAAACTGGCCATATCACTACACGGATCTATCTAGCTAGGCTCACTCACCGACCGATTCATTCAAAAATAAAAAATAAAATTCTTTCATTCTCTCCTTGCGCAGCTCCCTTCCACCAAAATACCTCATTCGCTCTATGAATGTATCCTACTTAAAAATTTCCCAATCAACCAACCACCTTCTTGTTTCTTTCAATCAGCGTTGTGAATATTTTGATTACGTCAGTTATTTTGTAATAATAATACAAAAAAAATCTTTGTTTTTCGTTTCGTTATTTTTCATATTCTATCACCATGTAAATGAAACGCAGTCTACGTCACATGCATTGAATTTGCATAAAAAACAAACAAAAAGAAAAACAAAAAATACATAAAAAAAAACAAAAAAACAAAGCAGAATTTAAAGTTCGAGCGTTCATAAAAATAGAACCAAACTTCCGGCTTAAAAAAAAAAATAAAATAAAAAAGCCGAAATCAGAGTCGATTTTATCACCAAAGAAACAAAGCTTAAAAGTATTATACCTACATAGATATCTATTTATATATTTATTTATCTATATGTATTCTTGGTGAATATGGAAAATATCAGTCAGATGACAAACGAAGAACTATCTCGGGCGTTGTCCGAATACGGAATAACGCCGGGACCGGTCGTCCAAACAACACGTCTTGTGTATGAGAGAAAACTCGGACGTTTGCGTAAAGGCTGCAGCAATTCTAAACGAAGACAATTTTGGCCGCGGACGAGACTCTCCCAACGCAGCCGGAAACTCACCCGCAACATCTACTCGTCTTCCCCAACATCTCGAAGGCGGTTCATTTTATTCGGAGTTGGATCGAAGGAGTTTGTACAAAATCCTGTTTTGCGTCATTCTGGTCCTGACGGCCGGCTGTTGGCTTCTCATGAAATTCCATGGTGGTAGACTCTTCAAAAGGGGAGGTAATTCAAGCCGACAAACGAATTTTCAAAATGTTCCGACTGTTACTACTAAAACATGAGACAAAGCTGAATGTTGAACCTAAGGCATGAATCCAATGCTCCCTGATTTATCCTATCGCTTAGTTCTATTAACACTAGTGTCATCATGATGAATGAATAAATTTGTGTATAAATAAATTTGCATCATGTCTGTTATATTGTAAGTCAGAAGTTTTAAGAGTGAGTCAAAAGTTTTGTAAATATTTTGGTGGTAATAAAGGACTATTTGCTCGTAAATTCCTACCATAAAATAAACTGAACCCCCTTTATGTCCGTGTTTTTGTATTAAAGGTTTTATTTCTTGCATCCGTTATTTAACAATACAAAATATTTTTTCTTTATTCATTTTAATATTCATTTCAATGTGCATATTCTAAAAGTTTTTATTTTGTGAGAATGGTTAGTTTTAAAGTGGGGTCTCGTTTTACAATTTAGGCCTAAATTGGATCCTCCTTTTATGACCGTAATTTTGTTTTTTCGTCGACGATGATTAAAATTTGACGTTTTTATTCTAGAGTACCAAAGCCAAAAAGAAAAGAAATAACAACAAAAAGTAATATTCAACTTTTTACTCGTAAATTCCTGCCATAAAATTAGGATTGGGCATTTTATGGTAGGAATTTACGAGTAAAAAGTTGAAGTGTAAAAACGAACCCCCACTTTAAAACTAACCATTCTCACAAAATAAAAACTTTTAGAATATACACATTGAGTGAATATTAAAATAAATAAAGGAAATATATTTAGTATTGTAACATAACGGGTGCAAGAAAAATAAAACATTTATTGCAAAAACACGGACATAAAATGGGGGTTCAGTTTATTTTTGGTGGGAATTTACGAGCAAATAGTCCTTTATTACCATTTTGGTAGTGTGAAGCACAATTCGGCAGACTATTAACACTAGTGTCATCATGATGAATGAATAAATTTGTGTATAAATAAATTTATATCATGTCTGTTATCTTGTAAGTCAAAAGTTTTAAGAGTGAGTCAAAAGTTTTGCAATATTTTGGTAGTGTGACGCACAATTCGACAGATGCTTTTGCCGTGATTGTTAAGGTCACTGGAGACTGTGAGATGCCGAACCCGCATGATACTCCCTGATTGCTACTCACCGGATTTTTTCCTCTATAGTTTGGCAGCCCTGTCTTCTGGGGCTCTAGAATACACCGACTACACCTCAGTAGAGGTCGCCACCCACGACCAACAGCAACGTGGCCTTATAAGGATGGTGCAAAGTTATTAGATACTTTGCATACAAATAACTCCGACGAAGGTTAATAGACAAACATTTAATATACACAGCACATGGATAACAGTTGGTACAACGTTCATAGTAAACAGAGTACATATAAAAAGGGGTACACAAATAAAGATAAGACACATTCATGAATGATACAGATATACATATATGAGTACAGACATGAGACTAGGAATAGTCCATGCTGTGAGGACTTACAGTAATGTAAGGGGGGCGGAGCCCCAACGAGAGGGGTTAGATAGAATCTACCCCATGTGGCTCGTAGTTGCTGAAACAGGAAAAGAGGGCGAAAGTGTTTGAAACCGGCGCTTAAATACTATGGTGCCCTAGCGGGCACCCAGCAAACTAAAAGGGGCAGACAACTCCACCAGGCGAACACAACTAACGCTACAGCCTCATTGGGGGGAGTCACCGACTACACAGAGATGTAGTTGGTGACTCTCCCAATGGGGACACCTGTTGGCCGTGGGTGGCGACCCGTGATGGAACCCAGGTGGCTGAGCAGTTCATGACAAGCAACACTCCACTTTGGTTCTTACTTAGGTTAGACGGGTGGTCGGAGAGGCCTCTTCCAATTAACCGGATGGTCACGTCAATCCCTAGCACCTATATGATTGTCCTAACCCTATCACTCTTATGGCGAAACCCCAACCCTTTTTATCATATATGTGCTAGAAGGCGGTGGCTGAGGGTCTTCATGTTCTGGGTATGATGTTAGACTATATCTGATGGTGAGGTTCCAGTTCTGGAGGTCGTGGAAATGTGGAAACCACCGCACCAGAAGAAGAAGAAGAAGAAGAAGAAGAAGAAGATAGAAGAAGAAGAAACGCATCAGAAGGAAGGAAGAAGAAGAAGAAGAGCGAAGAAGAAGAAAGAATGAAGAGGAAAGATAAGAAGAAGACAGACAAAACAGAAAGACAGAAAGCAAGAGGACAGAAGAAGAAGAAGGGCAGGCACGAGGGAAGCAAAAGGAACCGTCACCCGATAAGCCTCTCTCCTTTTTGTTGAGGTGTCTGTTCTGAATAATAAAAAAAACAAAAACTTTCTACCCCACAACTTCTCCACCCGTCTATATGTAATTTTAAATTTTGTTTTTTCTTGTCCCAAATAACAGGCTTGTAGAAAACGTTATTTAGACAGAGACCAGCCCACCGGGCTGTCCACCCCCCCCCCAACATCCCCTCACAACCCTAAAAAATAATGAACATGTCTCACCCCAGCAACTTTTCTGTTTGATCAAATGAATCTAAATCTCGTCTTTAATCTACTATTCTTCTGACAATACGACCACATCACAAAGCTTTATATTATATATATTATCATATAATATATTTAAGAATATAATATATATATATATGCACACCCACCCACACACACACACATATATTATATAATAATTTATATACATACATATATATATAATATGATATATATCATATATGAACACACAGACACACACTCACACACACACATATACATATCATACATACATACAACATATAATATATATATATATATGCACACAGACACAGACACAGACACACACACACACACACATATATTACATATCATAACTATATAAACACATAGTATTATATGCACACACACACACTTTATATATAATACTCACCACACACCACACAACATCACGATACACACACACCACACACACAATCCACACAGCACACCACACATATATATAATACTATATATATTATATATATATATTATATATCGTTATATATATGGAATCAAGTGTGTATTACAGTTAAATATAACAAAGATTAAGATATTGAAGAGGGAATAAGTGCAGCCTAGCAAATAAAAGAAGAATAATAATGAACAAAGAGAAGAGGAGTAACAAAGAGAAAGAAAGAAAAGAAAGGAAAGATAGAAATAATTCAAAAGAAAGGAAAGAAAAAAAGGAAAGAAAGGAAAGAAAGAAGAACATAATTAATTACTCAAAAGAAAGAAAAGGCGAAAGAAAAAAGGAGAAAAGAAAACTAAAATAAATAAAAGAATGAAAGAGAAGTGAGAAGATGACATCAAAGAAATGAAGAAAAAAAGAAGAAAAAAGCAAAGAAAAAAACAAAACTATTAAACGATTGAAAAGTAAAGGAAAAGAAACGAACGAAAGAAAGAAGGAAAGAAGGAAAAGAAAAAAAAGAAAGAAAAACAAGAAAAAGAAAAGAAAGACAGAAGAAAAAGAACGACGAAAGAAGAGCAGAAAGAAGGAGAGAAAGAAAGAAAATTGAAAGAAAGAGAAAAGAAAAAAAAGAAAGAAAGAAAGAAAAAAGGAGAGACAAGAAAGAAAGAACGAAAAAAAGAAAGAAAAAGGAAAGAAAGAAAGAAAGAAAGAAAAAAGGAAAGAAGAAAAAAAAAGGGAAGAACGAAAAGAAAGAAAGAAAGAAAGAAAGAAAAAAGGAAAGAAAACAAAGGAAGACGAAAGAAAGAAAGAAAGAAAGAAAAAAGAAAAGAAAAACAGAATGAAAACAAGAAGAAAGAAAGAGAAAGAAAGAAAAAAAGAAAGAAAGAAAGGGACATAACGACACCAAAAAAAGAAAAAAAAGGAAAGAGAAAGAAAAAAGAATGATTGATAATCTAATGAAAGACAGAAAGAAGATAGAAAGAAAGAAAATTAAATAAAATATACATTATTGAAATGATTTTTAGCAATTACAGACCCCATTCCTTATCCCCCCACCCAACCCTAGTCTGGCAAATCTATCATTTGGTTGCCCCGGGGGGGTAGGTGCATGTCTTGGTCCACGAAACTTTCAAGGTGAGAATATCATTTATCAGTCTGTCAATAGTAGATAGATTTAAAGTCTGGTACAAGGACAGAATAATGAGCGCCCAGTGGACATCGTAGTCACTGCATTAGCCAACTAGGCAGGTACCATGCGTAATTTTTTTTTAAATTACGCAGGTATCTGACTAGTTTGCTAAAAAGATATGAGTAATTAAAAATAGTTCATATATATATACTAATGCAGAATAGCGCGCAAGAGATATATCATTAGATTACATATAAAAGTATTACATTTCATTAACATTCACGGAAATATCTTTTGAGACGTATTGGACGGTGACATACTTTCGGACTAATACCTTTACCGTTACTGTTACTGTAACTGCTGTGGTCACCTGAGTCAGTTTGTTACATTATAAAGGGGGCCTTGGATAATTAAGTCGAAAAAAGATCATTTTAGTAAAAATGAATAACGAGTGAAGAAGAAGGAAAGAAATATTTTGAACAAATATTTTGAAAGAAAGAATTGATTTGGAATTTCGTTTGTTTTAAAAATGTTTGTTGAAATTCCATCAGAGAATTGCTGGGGTTGAATATTTTCGGGAGAAGTATAAACACTAGCCAGAGGAACGTCGCATTGTTTGGGCTAAAACTTCCCAGTGTAGCGATTTGGCTACTACAATGGAATCAATGCAACAATCAATTAAGAAAAACAAGCAATTAGGAACTGAATTTAAGTTTGTCATGTGTACAAAACAAGTTTTTGAAAAAATAGAATTATAAAAGTAATTGGTAATTTGCTTGAAGCATTGTTAAGTATGTTATAAAATAATAAAAAATTCGAAGGCAATACATGCGTAAAAATACAAGACAAAAAGATGTTTATATGTCTAATCGATTTCAAAGCGAAGCTTTATCCTCAGAGATTTATTTCAGAACTAATAAATCTGAAATAAATAATAAATAAATAAATTATTCAGAACCTAAATAAGTCTGAAATAAAATTCTGAGGATAAGCTTCGCTTTGAAATCGATTAGACATATAAACATCTTTTTGTTTTATTTTTTACGCATTGTATTGCCTTCGAATTTTATTATTTTATAAAATAGAATTATATTTTAAAAGACTCCAAAGTTAAGGATTACATTTTTTAAATTTATAAATTATTTTCCTCTTACTCTCTCTTACCCACTCACTACCTGGTGTAAAATATGTACCAAAATATTGTTATATATATATATATATATTATATATATATATATATATATATATATATATATATATTCTTGGTAATAAGATCGTTTCATGAGTAGTTTAACCGTAGTGATACAGGTAAACCGTAGTGAGAGCTCGATGTGTCAATGCCAGTGATTGGACGGACAGAGCAATATAATGAATAATATCATTCTTATTATATGGAGATTATGTGTTTTTCTGTCTGTAACCGAAACTATATTACTATTCAAGTCACAATTCTCTTAGTTATTTACGTCACATTCTACAGGATTTTATTTAAATTTAAACCTCAATTATTAATAAAGTTGTTTTACATTTTAATACTGTTGACAATATCGACATAGTAATAACATGCAATTGTATTTATAATAAAAATAATCAGCTGATTATCGGTAATTATAAAAGAAAGGGTGAATAGTCGAAAAGGAGAATAAGAGAAGAACGAGGGAACTCCAGACCCCGAATAGTCATTGAAGAGACTGTAACGTTGTCCCTTTCTTCCGGCTCTAAAACGATATCTGTAACGTTGTCGTATATCTAGTCACAGTAAACCAAAGCGTGAATATTCACTGTACTAAAAATGTCTTCTGCACGTTGATAAAAATTACAACGCGAGAAATATGTAGTCACAACTGTAGCCTTTATTATCGTGCTCGTCTCGTGTGCTGTATCGGAGGAGGAGGAAAGGAAGAGAGGAGGAGAGAGAGAGAGAGAGAAGAGAGAGAGAGAGAGAAGAGAGAGAGAGAGGAGAGAGGAGAGAGAACACTACTTGATTACTGTGACCCCATAGGCCCGTCCGTTTCCCTACGCGTCCGAAAGCAAAAAGAGAGACCGTCCCTTTTTTCGTTGTTCCACGTCACCACGTGACTTCCGGTCAACACCCGAACTTCCGGTTGACACTCAATTCTCCATTCGGGGTCACGCTACGGTCAAACCATCGTTCATCTGTTTTGCTCATCACTATTTTTTTAACCTTTATCATCTCTCACTATTTCTTCTTACTCCTTTCTAATATAGTAGTTCTAGCTCACAAAAGTCAGGATAATATCCCCATCTTGCTAAAGAGACACACGTGCGGCTGTTGAAAAATATAACATTTCTTTCTTTCTTCCTCTCCAAAGCTGACAGCTGACAGGCGAATGTCACAAGCTGGTATATCTAATTTAAGCGATTCTGCTATTGTACATTCTTTCTATCTCTCTCTGCGTCAACGATTACTACTAGTTTGACACGTTGAAGGGGCGTTTAGTTATTCTTTTAATATGACATATACACACATTCAGGTACATGCATACAAATACGCTACCTATGCTCATCCCCTCCATACTGATAGGCTCTCAACCACATACATATATATATATAATATATATATATATATAATATATATATATATATTATATGTGTGTGTGGGGGGAGATTATGTGCTTAATTAAAGTCATACCTAATTGTGTTAATTAATTAATTATAACTAAATGAATCAGGCGTGCATATTGGTTCAAATGTAAAGCGTAAACAAACCGAGAAAAAGTCATCTCTGTATGTACATTTCAGCCCATTAGGCATCATCAGCCGAGCTATAGTGCTTTGTGCGTGATTCGATTAAGCACATAATCTCACACAAATTGTCGGCCTTCGCCATTTTCAAACACACTGTTTGACTACTTCAATATATATATATATATATATAATAATATATATATATATATATACCAACCCCTCCGCACGAGCAGGGTGCGACACAAGGTCAATTTCTTACGGGGATTTTAACAGGTTCGAATTCAAAGTTTTCCTTCTAAACTGCTTACCTAGCCAAGGTTAAAGAGCCCAGTCTGCCCTACTATTTACCCATAGCTGTAGGAGAATAGTTGGATGCATACTTTTTCCCAATGGTATTAGCGCTATGTTAAATGCAAACAGCCTCGTCCAGGATTTGAACTCTGGTCGACGAATCCATTTCCTATGACTGTAACCATTACTTAACGCACCTGCATTATATAATATATACTGGGGCTGTAGAATGCACCGACTGCACCTCTGCAGAGAAGTAACCCCCGAATGGGCCATCTGTTGGCCGTGGGTGGTACCCGTGATACTTAAGGACGGAATTCTGGTGGCTGAGCCGTCCATATATGAAACAATCCAATTGGACTCTAAACTTTAGCGTTCCACGNTCTAAGAATTTTATTTTCATAATAATATTTTACTTTTTTATCAAATTCTTTGCTCTACCCAAAAAAAAACAACCAGAAAATGATTAAATTACACTTAAATAACACTTATCAAATTTTTTAAAATCAAGAAATTGTGAAAATCTTTTATTTCTTTATTTCACTTATTCTTTATTATTACACCCTTTTTGTATTTCTCACGAACTCGTAGAGAGTAAAAAATTCCTTCTTACTTTTGTGAAACTTAGATTTTAAATGGATATATATACCGGTCGTATCAATCTAATAAAACTTCTCTGTTATATGATATTTGTCCCGGTTCGTGGATGGGATGAGAAATAAGATCAAGAAATTTGTCATACTTAATCTGATCCCACGGTCGAAATCTTTTTAGAATTTTTGTTTTTAGTTAAAAATATTGAATGCTCCACGTCGGTTGATATGGTTGAGTACGATCGTACGTGAATGAGTACAAAACATATTGTTTGAGTTGCGAGAAATATCCAGTGGCGCGCCCCTATACTTCTGCCGCCGTTGTCCATGTCTAAACAACCCTAAGTAAGCTTGAGCGCCAAATATCTCGTGGGGTTTTATAATTAAATTTGAAAACTATCTTACAGTATGAATAAAATAAATAAATTCACATCAACTTGCTGATGTTACTATCCCTTAGACTAGGACTGTGCAAACTGGGCCTAAAATGTCGTTTTTTTAACAAAATGACTTTAGCCCCCCTACAGAAAAATAATTACCAAAATCAGGAAATTATCGGATTTTAATTGAAATTTTCGTGTTTATTTATCAAGGAATCATCTTGTTATAATGGCATATTTATTTTATTTCAAAACTTCTCATTTTTTTTCAGGTCGCTTAATTTGACCCCCCTATGTTCGGGGCGCTAAAATGTTTTGCAGTTAGTCATATATTGTAACTAATTACAGTATAATGGATAAAAATACCGAACTTATGAATAGAAACAAAGAAAAATTTACAGTTGCGCTTCTATGAGAAATAAGTACCGAAAATCGAAAAATAAAATGTAAAAATATAATAATTAAATTCTTTTTTTACTCATTTCGATAATTATTTAATTGCTATTATTTTATAAAAAAAAATTATACATCGATGTTTTTTCTGCTTAAAAAAGGGGAGGGGTACATTTTCAATCAAGTTTTTCTTCAAAACTTATTACTTTTGGCACCTAAAATAAGGTTTGCATTAAGTAGATATTATTTTAGAATCTAAAAATAGAACATTTTTAAACTTAACATCAGGATTTTCCTATTTTAAATGAATTTTATATATCAATTTTTCATAGCAAAAATACTAAATTAAAGTTTTGAAATAAAATGACTGATGCATTATAAAATTCATTAATGTTAAATCAATACTAAAAATTTCATTAAAATCGGATAATTACCTGATTTTTGGTAATTGTTTTTTTTTTGTTTTTTTTTTTTGCAATCGCGAATGTTACAGTAAAATTGTAAACAAGCACTTAAAACCATCGAAAAAGAGGCTGAATGGCGGATCGCGTCGAAATTGACCAAAACAAATGGTTTAAAATCTTTTAAAAATAAACTGCATATGTAATAATATTTTTCTTTTTTTTAATGATGGTTATTATGTTACTACTTATCGATTTAGACAAAGTTTGACCTTAAATAATAGATTTAATTATTTTTAATTCGCTTTTAAAATTCCTAGCAGCCGACAAAAATGCTAAAGGCTAATTTGAAACTACTTACAGTATGAATAAAAATAAATAAATAAATTTAAAAAATTCACATCAAATCTGCTGGATTACTTCCCTTAGACTGAGACGAAATAGTTTATTTTTTTTCTGAGAGATTTTCAGGAAGTGGACGTACGAGGTGTTTGGTTCTTGCCTTTCGGTTATCTTAAATCGACCTCTAATTTTTGAAGAAGCAGCATGTTATATCCATTTCTTTAAAACTCAAGGGACAATAAGTACAATAGGATATTTTGCCTTGAATGTTCCCAGTGTCAATTTTTGGTTCCTAATGCCAAATTCTAATCTTATTATAATGAAGATTCTGTGTCTGTCTGTAACTAAAACGGTCACTGCTTACGTCACAATAACTTCAGGAATTGTCTAAGTTTATCAATGACTATTTAATTTATTGTCAAAATCATTAATACATAGTTAATAAATAAGATTTATTCTGTCTATGAAAATCTGAGTTAGATTTGCCTCAAAACAGGGGTTTTCACTAAGAAATAAATACTCCATATAATATATGGACTGGTTAATTTGCTTACTGGTTTTAACAAAACCGGGTTTGATAAATAATTATTTGGTGTTATTGATCTCAATATATTTTATTCCCCCCAACCCAACGTATCCTATGAATGATTTTTTTTTTATATAGAAACCAATTAAAATATAGTTAGAAAAGTGTAATCTTTTTATATGCGTTCTTATTTAATTTCGTTAGTCTTTCTAATTTAATATATTTCACCACATTAAACCTTGCATGCCTAGCTCCTGGCATAAGTTGAAATGCTTTTTAAAAAAAGTTGTTTGTTTTCTTTGGGGGAGGGTAATCGAATTTAAATTTGTTATTACGAACCAAAAGATTGTATTTTCTGTCAATATTTATGTAAATAAACGGAATTTTATATGTAATTTATTGAAACATACGGAAATTAGTCCAACACTATGTAGAAATTAGAACAAAAAAAAAGTATTTTAAAAAATGAAGATTTTCTAAACTTATTCATTACTTAGAGAAAGCAAGTCCAGGGGAGATAACTCTTCTCGCTTATTTCGAAGTTTGTTACTGAAAATTTCTTAGTTTGCTTATAGAAAAGGCTATGCTTACTGAACATTGTTAAGGAGTTCAGTTATCATTGGGTGCTCCGTACTCCTGGCCTTGAACCAAACTACGCTAAACTTATTAAAGGCAACTTTAGTTCATTTTTCATTAAACTATTTCTGTCAATTTACCTACTTTTTTTCTTGTATATATAATATATATAGATAAAAGGATATGAAAACACCATATGCTGTTAAATTGAAAACATTATTCATAGCTAATATTGAACAATATTTCGATTTTATAAAAATCATCTTCAGAGCTTGTTTATACTCCGTACTATCAAGAGCGGAGACGAAAGTTTAAAAAAAATAAAATTAAAAATTAAAAATTTAAAAAAAACTATTTTTAAATGGTTTTGATGTTGGGTGAAAGGGAGGTAATAAAAAATTATTTTATCTTTTTTTTTTTTTTTTTTTTTTTTTTTTTTTTTTCTCTCTCTTTCTCTCTCTCTTTCTTCTCTCTTTCTCGTTCTTCTTCTTCAGAATATTCACCGATGAAATGTCGGCAATAATATACAAAAGAAAAAACAATTTATAAGATGTAATATTTCCGTTCACTATTTAGATAACGCTAAGTTTTAGTTCTTATCTTCATTTTTTTTTCTTTCTCTAACTGTTATAATATATAGTTAGGTGCTAAATATATCTATCTATAAGACAGTTAAAAATGGAGCAAAACTGAAACTTACTATTATCCGGGGTGATTAATATAAAGGTTTTTTGTTTGTTTGTTCCCTAAAAAATTTTATATTCATAATTCTGCATAAAATGAACTCCTGGCCTGACATTTCCTTTTTAATATACAATTCATTTCTATTGTAAACTATTGCTACAATGTTATATAATGAACAGTTGAGTACGTTACGTAGTGTAATGGTTACCAAGCAATATAAGCCACCTTATGTGGTGTAATGGTTAGCAAGCTATTAACAAAACATTGTAGTGAGTTCGATTCTCACTGGGTGCCCCATACTTATGGCCTAGTACCACATCTAAGCTTAGGAAATAACTATATAATGAACTTTTTTCTTTTTTTTTTTTTTTTTTTTTTTTTTTTTTTTTTTTTCTGAGTATTTTTCCTTAAATTGGAAGAGGGATTTTTTTTCCTTTCCTATTTGTGGAATTTCTTTTTCTGTATGAGTTTTTTAACCATCGATTTTTTTATTTTATTTTTTATTCATTTTTATTTTTAAAAATCAAATTTACTGTTTTTCTATTTACATTTTAATTTTTTTAATTGTTTAATTTTCTTTGTATCCATTGGGGGGTTAAGTGGGTTGTGAGTGGCAACTTATAATGCCTGAGGACAGGATCCTAGTGGCTGAGCAGTTTGATCAGCCCGGGCATCTGCAAGTCACAATCAGCTGATCATGTCAAGCTCTAACGCCTATAAGATTAATTATGGGTTGTCAACATATTACTCTTGCATAGTTATTTCCCTTAGACTGTCTACATAAAAAAGGGAGTTAAATCTAACTTAACGGACCTAAATTCCACCATCGGATGCCACCCCGCCGAAAGAAAAAAAAAAATCAGGGATTCAAACGAATTTAATTAAATTTTCAGTGTTTATATATTAATGAATAGAATATATAATGCACCAGTTTTATTATTTAAAAACTTTTACTTTTTTTTTTTTTTTTTTTTTTTCAGGTCAGTTAACTTTGAACCATGTATCTTTGAGGCATAACACAGATTCTAAAAGATACGTGGTTGAAAGTTAACTGACCCGAAAAAAATGTAAGTTTTTAAATAAAATAACTGATGCATTATATCTTGTATTCGTTAATATATCAACACTGAAAATTTCATTAAATTCAGTTAATTCTCACACACACACCTTTTTTTTTTTTTTTTTTTTTTTTTTTTTTTCCTTTTGGCTGTCATTTCTTTCGGGTGTCATACGATGGTGGAATTTAGGTCCGTTAAGTTCGATTTAACCAAAAAGGGCATATTTGTGAAGCAGTCTAAAAAGGTATGAAGGGAATATATCTATCTAACTTAATTTGACTTATACTAGCAAGTATGTAGACGCGTGGTCTAATGGTTAGTCATAGGAAATGGACTCGTCAATGCGAGTTCAATTTGTTGATGAAGCTGTTGGTATTTCACATGGCACTAATGCCCTAAGGAAAGGTATGCATCCAATTCTCCCTACAGCTATGGGTAAATCGCAGGGCAGACTGGGCTCTTTAACCATGACCAGTCTAGGAGAAGGAAAACTAATTCAAACCTGTTAAACTCCACTTAAGAAATTGACCTTGTGGCACATCCTGCTCATGCAGAGGGGTTGGTAAATTTTTATATATATACTAGCAAGAATATGCACCCCCTGGGCGTAAGTATTTAAGTTTTAATGTATTTAAATATTTCAAATTATAATGTTGACATCCTTCCATCGACTAAAGACTATGGCGTAGTGTCCACTTATTTCTTTCTATCTGCATCTGCGTGAGTGGCTGAACAAACCAATTTTTGAATGAAAATCTCTGGTGCAGTGACTACAAACAGTGATGCTTGCTGGAGTTGCTGTTGTCTCTCCTTCTGGCAGTCTTTGCTGTGGCGGCTTTTTTTCCTTTCTTTTTCATCCCTTGCTTGATGAAGAGGCACCAGGACGCTCAGTTTTCTGCACAAACCTCCCATATGTTGGGTGTTGATGTGGCATGTCTTCATTTCCTTCTACTAATTTGCCATACAATGGGTCTTCGGGGATGCTGCCTTTGTCCATCCTCCCGATGTGACCAAGCCAGCGCAGAACGAATTTAATTAAGAATGCACATAAAAAGATTACACCTATTTTAATTATATTTTTAATTGGTTTCTATATAAAATCATTCATAGGATTGATTTTAATATGCTGGAGAATAAAACAATATTAGAAATCAATAACACCAAGTAATTATATATTAAACCCGGTTTTGTTAAAACCAGTATGCAAATTAACCACACCATATATTATGTAAACTTCAGGAAAAGAGAGGAAAGTAGCCACCATGGAAAAGAGATCCAAAAGGAAGGAGAGACAACAGCAACTCCAGCAAGCATCAGTGTTTGTTTGCAGTCACTGCACCAGAGATTGCCATTCAAAAATTGATCTGTTCAGCCACTCACGCCGTTGCAGATATAAAAAATAAGAAATGGACACTACTCCATCGTCTCTAGTAGGATGCCAACAATAAATTGATATAAACAGTAACATAGTTTCGGTTACACACACCAAATCTCCATTTGTAGTAACGAGTCGAACTTACCTGACTCAAAGCGTCCTTTAATTTATGGGTGACTTCCCATAGTGCATTGCAACTTTTATTTGACTATAAAAGTGACCTATTTTGGCCTGAACGACATACTGCATTTTTGTTCTTCAGTAGCGGTGTTGAGAGCGGAAGAGAAAGAAGCTGGTGGACAATTTTCACCATTATAATAAGATTTGCTTTCTCTTCAATTCTAATTCTTTTCCGCCCCGTCGGCTGGGGCGTTCGACTGCACCTCTGCAGAGGGGTAAGACTCCCCCAATGGGGCCACCTGTTGGCCATAGGTGGCAACCCGTGATGCTTAGGGATAGAGCCCAGGTGGATAAGCAGTTCATGACTTGCAATACTCCACTTTGGCCCTATCTTGGGCGAGACGGGCGGTCGGAGAGGCCCCCTCCGATCAATCGGCTGGTCACGTCAAGCCCTAGAACCTATATGATTTTACCAACCCTATTGTCCCTATGGCAAGCCCCAACCCCTTTTTATCATATAGGTGCTAGACGGCGGTGACTGAGGGTCTATATGTCCTGGGAATGACGTTAAACTCTATCTGATGGTGAGGTTCCAGTTTTGGAGGTTTGGGGAATGTGGAGCACCCCTTCATCACCATTGCTCCCAGGTCCACTCTGACCCGGAGTGGTAGTACCTGTTAGGGTCCCATATATGGGTTAAATAGAAAAACATGAGTTTATAAACAAAATTGTATTATGCATTAAGAATGAATTTATTTCACAACTTTTTTGGCATTAAATGACCCACCGAGGTTGATATGCCAACCAAACCAAAGCTAATTCTTATTTGTTTTTAATTCTTAACTTTTTTTTCTTTTTTTCTTTTCAGATTATGAGCTCACAGTTTAGCGAGCTACAACCTCCACCATATTCAACTCATCCACGGCCTGGTCAAAAAACTTTAGAAACTGGTCCCTACTCAGCGGGTGGAGTTTTACCCCCAGCACCGTCTTTTGGAGTATATCCCCCTTCAGGATCCTTTTCAGACATGAACCAGTATCCACAACCACCTCCAGGAGGTTACTACCAAGGAGGTTACCCTCAGCAGCCACCACCAGGTGGTTATCCACAACCGCCACCGGGTGGTTACCCTCAGCCACCACCAGGTGGTTATCCACAACCGCCACCGGGTGGTTACCCTCAGCCGCCACCAGGATATGGTCCAGGACAACCTCCCCCACCTGGGTACTATCAACCACAGAATCCACCTTACGGACAGCCCACGTAAGTAATTGATAACTTTTATATTTATAGTTTAGTGGTTTTTTTTGTTTTTTAAGTTTGTTAAAAGAAATTGTCAACTTACCGCTAATTCCAACCCTGCAAATTAATTTTTTTTAAAAAAACACCAACACCAAGTGAAGATTAGCATTATTCGGACTATTGTCCTCATCTTCATTGTTATCTGTACATTTCGGCCGATGTGCCCTCTGGCCTTCTTCAGGTATTTCTAGTCAAACTCTGGGAACCTTCTTTTCAAACTTGGGGAACCTTCTTTTCATCACGGAACTTTGAACCTAACCCTTTATTCAGTCCACGGGTATACCCTGTTCTCATTCCGCTAACCATAGCTGGGGTAGAGATAATAAGAGGTGTTAATTA
This sequence comes from Doryteuthis pealeii, assembly GCA_023376005.1. Classification (NCBI taxonomy): domain Eukaryota; kingdom Metazoa; phylum Mollusca; class Cephalopoda; order Myopsida; family Loliginidae; genus Doryteuthis; species Doryteuthis pealeii. Next base: position 19,084,106 of record CM042180.1, on the reverse strand, counting down.
TTATTCTGTTACTGCTGCCCCTGACCAGGATTGAACCTGCAGTCCAGAGATAACTGTCACTTAGAACTCTTAACCTAACTCCGTTATCCACTAGGCCATGTGTCCAATTGGTACATCGGCTGAAACGTTGTACAAATAATAATGAAGATGAGGACAATAGTCTGAATAATGGAGATAATACTGATCATCAAGCCTCATCTCAAAATTGAAAAATTTTTTTGTCCATTCAAAAAGAAGAAACATAAAAAAAAACTCCTGATATTTTTTTATTTTTTTTTTTATTTTTTTTTTTTTTATGGAAATAATTTAAATTATGAACAAAAACAATTTTTGCATTTTTGCACTGTTAAATCAATTGAAATTTAACGTAGACAAAAACAAGTTATGATCAAAGGCCTTTTTTTTTTTTTTCTTTAGAATTCTATGAAAAATAAATTAATGGTCCGATTTTCACAATTTCCAGAATTGCTTACCTTTTGATGAAAATATGTCTGAAATAGTTTTTATCCTAAAATATATTGGGAAATATCTTTCAAGATAAAAAATCCAAATGAAGATGTTTGATACCTACTCTGAATACTGGTTGGCTCCAGCATTAGCCAATCGGATTTTTTATCTTGAAAAATAAGTAAAACAGTCTGTGCATCCAAGTGAAGATGTTTGATACCTACTCTGAATACTGGTTCACTTTCATATTGTAATGCTCCAGTATTAGCCAATTAGATGCACAGAATCCGATATCTACATTGACAAAATTCTAGGTAGGCCAGTTTAGCTGCTTGTGTTGAATCAGATGGGTTACGCACTGAGGGTGATGATTCCTAGTGGGGGTCTAACTGGCAAAAGACCCCAGTAATAATATAATTGATGACTCCACCCACCAAATGTTTAATAGTACAAGCATAGAAACTTACTATTCAGACCATTTATCAATGCCTTTAAATAGTAAATGAAATACATGTTTGGGCGTTTTTGATTGTCCGATTCAGCCACCACTGTTTTGGAAGAGTCTATAAATATAAGTTGTGATCTTTAGTATACCTGGCACCTAATGTGGTGTAATGGTTAGCAAACTAGATTTGCAGACCATTGTTAGTGAGTTCGATTCTCGCTGGGTGTCCCATACTTCTGGCCTTGTGCCACATCTAAGCTAAGCTTAGTAAATAACTATACCTAAAAAGCGTGGTGTAATGGTTAAAGTCATGGGAAATGGACTCGTCACACAGAGTTCAAATCCTGGACGTGGTAATTGCATTTCACTTAGCGCTAATACCCTTGGCAAAGGTATGAATCCTACTCTCCCTCCAACTATGGGTAAATAGCAGGGCAGACTAGGTTCTTTAACCATGGTTAGGCAACCGATCTAGAAGAAGGAAAACTCTGAATTCAAACCTGTTGAACTCTGCTTAAGAAATTGACCTGGTGTCGTATCCTGCTCATGCGGATGAGTTGGTAAATATATATACCTAAAATACTCCAACAGACATGCAACCAACCGATATACCCTCCATCAGGCATCTGCCATATTCTGAACGTCTTGCTACCTTGGGAATGGATTTGTTGAAACTCCAGTGTCTGGCAACTGACCTGGTAAACGCTCATAAGGTCATTAATCATCTTAACAACAGCAACCTTGAGCACCTTTTTGATCTCCATGTTTCTAACACACGTGGGCATGCCTACAAAGTCGGAAAACAGCACTGCTCATGTGACTTTTGGAAACAGTTTTTTCACGCTCAGAATTGCCAAGGCATGGAATAAACTGCCTGCATCTGTTGTGGGTTGCTGAAACACTGCATCTCTCAAAGCCTCCATGCTTCCTGTAGTCCGCCAACACTATACCTGATACACCTCTCCACACACACATATGCACATGCATACATGTATATTGTTACTGTTCATGTTCCTGACACTAATACATTATTCTATGTACTAGACATGAGATTTTGATAAGTTGTGGTGCACCTGAGCACTGTACACAATAAATTTCATTCTTATTATTCTATTTCAAGAAACCAATTATAATATAATTGAAATAAGTGTAATCTTTTTATGTGTTCTTATTTAATTTTGTTAGTATTTCTAATTGTTACATTTCATTACATTAAAACTTAAATACTTACACCTGCAGTAATGCTGATAGCTTTTTGATTTAGTGCCTCCTGGCATGCACATATTTGCTTTGAATGAGTCCCCCGGGAAAATTTATGGGCCCCAAGTAAAGTTTTGTAATAAATTGAAGGGTTTTTATTCATGATCTGGTGGAAACAACTAAATCTGTCTAACTCCTACCTTGTAACCTATCCTTTGTAATTCATTTCTAAGAAACTATTGAAATGTATTTACAGCTTGAAATGTTAGAGGAAGAAAAAAGAAAAACACTGAGATGCATGGATTATGATTTTCCTGTGTTCTTTTAGATTTTTGTGCATCGGAGATGCAGGACACATACCTATCGGCATCTGTGTGTGTGTGTGTGTGTGTGTGAGATTAAAAATAGAGGAATAAAAGCAGATAAAACACAAACAACTTCATTCAATTGATATTTCGCCTCAGTGTGTTAACAAGGCTTCGTCAGAAATTTCTAACACACCTAGGTGAAATATCAATTGAATGAAGTTGTTTGTGTTTTATCCGCTTTTATTCCTCTATTTTTCAATCACATTTTGTTGGATTTTACCCAATCTGTAATTTCCTCGTGTTTTGTAAGGGATTATTTTGTGGTAATTTTTTTTTTTTTTTATTTATTTATTTTTATTTTTTTATTTTTTATTTATTTATTTATTTTTTTTAATAAACAAGATGGACCCTTGCCACATTAAAAGGCAAGGCTCTGAAATAAGTAGACCAGTTCACATACCTTGGTAGCAATATCTCATCTACAGAAAGATGTAGGGTTTTTATTTATGATCTGGGGAATTAACTAAAGCCATCTAACACCTACCTTGTAAGCTATCCTGTGTAATTCGTTACTTTTAACTCTTAACATCCTGTTGAGAATTTTTTAAGTCCAGAGCCCCATTCTTATAATGATTTATCAATAAATGGCTAAAAATTGCCTTTTCATTTAAACTTACCTGTTATTTCCCTTAAAACAAATACTTCTAAATATGTTTAATATTACATTTAAACAAAGGCTATCATTTGGGCAGATTAGGAAAACAAATGTGATTTCCACCCGGGTGGAATGAGGTGGTATAGGATGTTAAGAGTTAAATTTTCCTGCATCTGGAATGCAGGACATGTCCCTATCGTCATCTCTGCACCTGGATGGTGCATATTTTTGCTCGTTTAAGTAATTCTTTGTTTTTCTTTTTTTTTCTTTTTTTTTCCAGGTATATCGTCCAAGATCACCACCAAGACAGACGTCACAGTTCTGACGACACAGAGAAATGCTGTCTGTACGCCCTATGTGCAGCGTGCTTGGCGTGTTGCTTTTTAGATGCCTTAGATTAAATAAGCAAAAACAAAATACAATATTAAATCATATTAATAACGAAAAAAATAAACAAAGAAATATTGACACCTCCTAAAAGGAACCGGACAACAAAATGAACGTTTTGAAATTTAAAAAAAAATACCCCGCCTCCCAAATACCCACCCCACCCCAATTCAAAAACTTCATAAATAAAAGCTTTAATTTTATCGGAGACAAAGTTGTCCAAAATTTGTCAATGACAGACTATTATGATGAATGCAATTAAATTTTACAATTAACGATTCCTCTCCAGCTCCACCCCCCCATCCCCCATCCCCCCACAAATGACTTTCATGAAAAATTTGAGGGTTTATACAAATAAAATTATTGAAGGAGTCAAAGTTTATATTTTGACAGAAAAAAAAAAAAAAAACTTCTGTTATCTATTTGGTAAGATATAAAAAAAAGAATGTTTTATGCCGGATTTACAAATAAGGCCAGTATGGGCAACTGCCTAGGGCCCCAAGACTAAAGAACTCCCCAAGGGTTCTCTAGTTTTGGGCCCCTGATAAAACTTTTTTTTTTTTTTTTTTTTTTTTTAAATAATAAAGATACAAGAACAGAGGTATTTTGAGTGGCTTTTTTCTTAGACATGGGAGGTGGGAGTCGAACATAAGTAATGAGGTTCCGAGTTTTATCTGCCCAAGGATTTCTTAAAATCTAAATTCATCGGCCCTCTGAGATTAGCCATGAAATTTTTTTTAGCAATAAATAGAAAAATTAATGAATGAATAAAAATGGACAGGAGAAATGTCTGGCTTTTTGTTATAGGTTGTATGTTTGTTAAATAGTCAAGGATTTTTTTTTTCTTATTTAGAAAGTATGTGAGGTTTGTGATAGCGATGTTAGTCTGAAAGACTTCTTGAATAAGATGTCAATTATTGAGACGAGTTTCAATTGACTTTATATTGTGTCCGGGTGTTTTTTGTTTTTGTCTTTTTGGTGGGACTCTCTGATTCTGTTTCCAGAATTTTATGCCAATGAATAAGAATGTGAACGGATACTACACTTTTCCTTTTTTATTTATTTTTTTTTTTTTTCTTTTCTTTTTTTTTTTTTTTTTTTCCTTTTTAAATGCACACATCTACAAATCCAATGGAGTATATAACTTTTTTTTTTTTTTTTTTCTGATTTTTTTCTTTCTTTCTCTTTAACTCCTATTCCGAATGTGTATTTTTAAATTTTCAAAGAGTTTTTTTATGCCGACTCTGCAATATGATATACAGATGGATTTTGATAAAAAAAAAAAGAAATAAAAAGAAATTTAAAAAAAATAAAAAGCACTTTTTATTAATTTTGGGTCATATTTTATTTAAACTATTTTTTTTTTTTTTTTTTTTTTTTTTTGTAATTCAATCAAGCTTTCATTACATCAAACAAAGATCGAAAAAAACAACAAAAAAAAAAAAATTTGGAATTCAAATTTTGATTTCGTTCAAATCTCTTCAAGAATTTTTTTTAGTTATTTCCTATAAATCCAACCTAAAAGAAAAAGGGGAACCACTCTGATTGACTGATAAATTATTTATTTATTGATCTACTTGAAAAAAAGACACGGGTTTAGGGTTAGTTCAATGGGTAGATTAATTAACAGATAAAATTCATTCAGAGTGGTTCCCCCCTTTTTTTAGGTTGGAGTTATAGGAAATAACCATTTCTTCTTTATCTTTCCTTTTTTTCCTTATTGATAAAATCACTTGGAGTTTCTATAAGAAAGCAAGATTTTTTTTGTCTCTGGCTGGTGGTAGAAATTTACAGCAAAGAAGAAATTGCAGATGAGAAATAATGTATAAACTCTCGATGAAATTCAAAGGGGGTGGGTGAAGTAAATTTCAGCCAATGTGCTCTCCGGCCTTCTTCAGGTGTTTCTTGTCAGACTCTGGAACCTTCTTGTCAAACTAAGGAGCCTTCATGTTATAATCAGGCACCTTCGTGGAACTTTGAATTGAACCATATAGTAAATTTCACCAAAAGTTTTTTTTTTTTTTTTTTTTTTTTTTTTTTTTTTTTTTTTTTTTTATTGCTGATTAATTAAAATTAAAGAAATTTGACTTTTGGACTTGAAAGTAAGTTTTTGGATTTTAAATTTTTAAAAAAGAAAAAAAAAAGTTCAACTGTATAAATTGGTTTAATTATTCATTTTCTGTCATCAAAGACCTTGACGTTTTTTTTTTTTTTTTTTTTTTTTTTTTTTTTTTTTTTTTTTTTTTTTTTTTTTTTCTTCTATGGGTTGGGGTGCCCATTCTTTTATTTGTGTTTATGATCTGACTTTTTCTGTAGACAATCAAATATTTTGGAAATAAAATTGCTTTCCGGACATAAATCTCAAAAAATAAATAAATAAATAAATTTTATTAAAAAAAAAAATGGTTTTAATAAAAATAAAATCAAAGTGCCTACCTGAAAATTTTTCCTGGTGTGTTTACTAATCACAGGTATCTACACATACACATGAGTAGTAAAAAAAAAAAAAAAAAAAATTTTTTAAATGAACCTCCTCCCCCCCTCTTCTTCCCTGCACCACACCCTATCCATATTAAATTTGTCTTTACAAGGCTTTTTCAAAAAAAAAAATTCAACCCTCCTTTATGACAATTTGTATTTAAAATTTCTTTTTACCCCCTGGGAATATTTCTTAAGCTTTATTTCGACAAACAAACCAGCCTCAGATTGCTTGAGGCAGAAATAGCTAAATTTCCTTCAGATACATTAAAAAAGTTGTCTTTAAGAGGGAGGTATGTCTCATCTAACTTCCCTGAGGCAAAATGGGAATGCTAATAAACCAAGGAATTTTTTTACCACTGCTCTCAAGGCCTTCCCTATCATTAGAGTGTCCGCCTGGAAACCACAAGTTTCCTGGTTCAATTCTGCATCTTGTCCGAACAGTGATGTTTGAGATGTATTGCTGCCATCAAACACAGAAAATCTGGTGAAGGCAATAATGCTCAAACACCTGAAGTTTGCACAGGTCCCCCCCATCCCTCATCGGCCAAGTTTCACAGCCGTATAGGAGGAAGGTCCTAAAAATAAAGTTTGATGGTCTACGGGAATTTGGGGATTGAAAAGAATTTCTGGAGAAAAAAAGATAAGAACTAAGGTTAAAGTTTAGAAGGGTAAACACTCAACGGGTGCCAGCAATCGAATGATCCTGGAACTACATATAAAAATAAAAACGGAAATTCCGGGTTTTGACCAGAATCGGATGTGACATTCCTAAAAAAAATTTTTTTTTTTTTTTTTTTTTTTTTTTTTTTCAGCTGGGCCTTCGTAAGAGCGAGTTGGGGTTCCCTCGTATGGGTTTTGTATAGTAGTACCAAACATAACTTACAATAGAATAATTTGACCTCTCTCTCTCTTTCTTTCTTTCTTTCTCTCAAAAAAAAAAAAAAAAAAAAAAGAACCCACGAGCCTAGAAAGGAATAAACAACCCCTTTGTGACTATATGACTTGCGTATGTTGTTTCTGAACTAATAACGACTACTACTACAACTCTAATTTGGTCCTATGCAATAATGCGTTGGCCCTGGATCTTACAAGCTTATCCATCAAGATTGATATGCTGTAAAATAAAACAGTTTCAGTTTGAGGGGAAAAAAGATGGAAGAAGAAAAGAATTAAATACTGAATATTCCTTGCACAAGGTAAATAATGACCCGAATCGAATCCTTTTATTGAAATGCACTACGGTAGACTCTTCTCATTCCATTAACCATAACTGGGTACAAGTGTTAATTACTCTGTTACTGTTGCCTTTGGCCAGGATTGAACCTGCAGCCCAGAGATGACTGTCACTTAGAACGGTAATAATTCAATACCTATAGTCGAACTCTGGAACTTTTACGGGACCCTTTATTCAATCCATGGGGATAGACTCTTCTCATTCCATTAACCATGACTGGGTACAAGGGTTAAGCTGTGTTAAATATTCTGTTATCACTCTGGGTCAGAATTGAACCTGCAGCCCAGAGATGATTGCCACTTAGAACTATATCAAACCCAACATCTATATCCGTTCTTATTGAAGCACATGGTCTAATGGTTAGTCATAGGAAATGGACTCGTCATCCTGAGTTCAATTCCTGGACGTAGCTGTTTAAATTTTGCATGGTGCTAATGCCCTTGGGAAAGCTATGAATCCAATTCTCCCTCCAGCTATGGGTAAATAGCAGGGCAGACTGGGATCTTTAACCTTGGCTAGGTAACCAGCCTAGGAGAAGGAAAACTCTGAATTCAAACCTGTTAGACTCCACTTAAGAAATTGACCTTGTGTCACATCCTGCTCGTGCGGAGGGGTTGGTAAATATATATGTATCCGTTGGGCCATGTGGATATAACAATGAAGATGAGGACAATATCTATATTTACTCAACCACCTTCACATAGGCCACACCTACATCACCCATCATCATTTACTAAAGGGCACAGAATCCCCAATATGCACTACATGCCAAGAGAGATTTACAGTGAAGCATATACTGCTAGAGTGTGTAGACTTTGATCTAGTGTGAACAAAATACTACCAAGCAAATAATTTGAAAAAAAAACTTTTCACAAAAATAAGACCATCCAGGATTTTACATTTCCTCAAAGAAGTGGGATTCTACTCAAAAATATGACTAATTGAACAATAGTTAAAATATATACATTTGTTTTACTACCTAGTACACTGGTTTCGACCAGGGGGTTCAGTGTCTAAAGCCCTGGAGCTTACAAGCTAATATCATTGATCCCAGGCAACACCTGCCCCCTCAATTTAAAAGGGTAGGGCTGGGTTTATTGCCCAGTGAATGCCAATAGGATCAATGCATTTTTTTGCACCTGCCACCCATGAGCTTCGGTTCGTGGGTGGTCCGACATTAATAGGGCATTGTGCCTAACCCGTATGTGGTAAATACCATACATTTGTTTTCTACCAAATTTGTTGGCATCAAATGACCCACTGAGGTTGAAATGCCATAAAACAAAACAAACAAATAAACCCCTCTGCCATAAGTAGAATGTGTTAAGAGGTTAGTTTTTAAGTGGAGTAAAGCTGGTTTAAATTCAGAGATTTTTTTCCACCATACTGGTTGATTTGGTTTGTTTTGTTTTACAACATATCAACCTCAGTGGGTCATTTAATGCCGATAAAGTTGTGAAATAAATCAATTCTTAATGGATAATACCATTTTTTTATAAATACATTTTTCTATTTAAACCATAGATGGGACCCTAACGTACTACCACTCCGGGACAGAGTGGACCAGGGAGCAATGGGGATGAAGGGGTGCTCCACATTCCCCAAACATCCAAAACTGGAACCTCACCATCAGATAGAGTTTAACGTCATTCTCAGGACATGGAGACCCTCAGTCACCGCCTTCTAGCACCCATATGATAAAAAGGGGTTGGGGCTTGCCATAAGGGCAATAGGGTTGGGAAAATCATATAGGTGCTAGGGCTTGACGTGACCAGCCGATTGATCGGAGGGGGCCTCTCCGACCGCCCGTCTAGCCCAAGATAGAGCCAAAGTGGCGTATTGCAAGTCATGAACTGCTCATCCACCTGAGTTCTATCCTTAAGCATCACGGGTCGCCATCCACAGCCAACAGGTGGCCCCATTGGGGAAGTCTTACCCCTCTGCAGAGGTGCAGTCGGTGCATTCTAACGCCCCAGCCGACAGGGCGGTCACTGGTTGCCTTACCAAGACTATAGATCCCAGACTACCTTACAACTTACTCATAGCTGAAAAAATAGCCTAATCCAGAATTTGAACTTGATAATTTAATTTCATAAAAATTGAGTTATTTTGTGTAGGCACACCTCTGTATCCACAGAACATTTTTTCAGGTCAATTAACTTTGAATCACGTATGTTTGTGAATCTGTTACGCCTCAGTTAAGAGGTTCCAAGTTAGCTGACTGATCCCTTCTCT
>CM042180.1:19072798-19074614 GCA_023376005.1 Doryteuthis pealeii | reverse complement strand
ATAAGAGAGAGAGTTATTTGATTTTTAATCGTTTCATCCGGTCATACATACATACACACAACTGCCCTTTATATATGTACAAGAAGCGGCTACCCAGCATCATCTTGGTAGAGGGGGGAACCTAGTGTATTGATTTGTTTACTTTTGAGATCTACAAATGCTGGACATTTTTTAATAGAATTTCAATGCTATTTCTATGTATATTTTAATTTTTGAATATCTTTGAATATAAATCAATTCTATAATCATTGCATAAAAAGCAAGAACCGTTGATATTTGATGTGTATATATATTTACTTTGTCGTTAATTGTTTTAATTTCGTAGTTTCATCCGGACATACATACATACATACAGACAGACATACATACATACACACAACTGCCCTTTATATAAGTACTAGAAGCGGCTACCCAGCATCAACCGAGTAGATGCTGAACCTAGTGCATTGATTTGTTTACTTTTGAGATTTACAAATGCTGGACATTTTGAAGTAGAATTTCAATGTTATTTCTATGTATATTTTCGGCACGACTGCATTCGTTCTTTCCAAAAATGAAATAAACGAGTTGAAATTGAAGTAGAACTAGAAGGGGCTACCCAGCATCGTCTGGGTAGGGAAAAATCCCTGGCATATTGATTTGTTTTGCTTTTGAGATTTTACAAATGCTGGACATTTTGAATTAGAATTTCAATGCTATTTCTATGTATATTTTCGGCACGACTGCATAAAATAAACGAGTTGAAATTGAAGTAGAACTAGAAGGGCTACCCAGCATCATCTGGGTAGAGAAAAAAACCCTGGCATATTGATTTATTTGCTTTTGAGATTTACACTTGCTGGACATTTTGAAGTAGAATTTCAATGCTATTTCTATGAATATTTTGATTTTTAGACATCTTCAAATATGAATCAAATCTTCATAATTTTTGTACAAAATGACAAGAAACAGCGATATTTAGTATATATATATATATATATATATATATATATATATATATATATATACTTTGTCGTTAATTGTTTTATTTTCGTTGTTTCCTCCGGACATACATACATACATACATACATATACACCAACTGCCTTTTATATATGTATAGATAGATAGATTACGGTCAAGTCACGCTAAAATCAGCCCATCATCACCATTACTCCCAGGTCCACTGTGACCTGGAGTGGTAGTACCTGTTAGGGACCCATCTATGGCATAAATAGAAAAATAGTTTTAAAAACGTGTTTAAAAACCCATCAAGAATGAATTAAACAAAACCGTCTTAGGCATAAAATAACCCAACAAGGGTTAACATGCCGTAAAATCCAAAAAGATTGAATACCCATCAAGAATGAATAAAACAAAACGTCTTCGGTATAAAATAACCCAACAAGGGTTAACATGTCGTAAAATCCAAAAAGATTGAATACCCATCAAGAATGAATAAAACAAAACGTCTTCGGCATAAAATAACCCAACAAGACTTGACATGCCGTAAAATCCAAAAAGAGTGAATACCCATCAAGAATGAATAAAACAAAACCGTCTTCGGCATAAAATAACCCAACATGCTGTAAAAACCAACCAACCAACCAACCAACCAGCTATTCAGTGGCAAGGCTTCTTCAGATATCAACTATCGCTATACCAGACCAACGGAAACGAATCCCCAAGTGAGGATCGACATCACTACTCTTGGACAGGTGCCAGTCGAAGTCACAATTGTATTACGGCAAGTGTCAAATTAAGTACGTTTATTGGCAAATTAATTGGCGATAAACGGTCGGTGGTCTACTCAAGAGAATTTATTTGCTCAGTTGTCCC
>CM042180.1:19022798-19067798 GCA_023376005.1 Doryteuthis pealeii | reverse complement strand
GCCTCTCTCCCTTGGTCTAGCAACGACTACACATGGCATAAACACGTGGCGTCTATGTGTTGGGATATATATATATATATAATATATATATATATATATATTTACCAAACACGTGGCGTCTACGTGTTGGGATATTTGTATATATATATATATTTACCAACCCCTCCGCACGCGCAGGATGTGACACACGGCCAATTTCTTAAGCGGGGTTTAACAGATTTGAATTCAGAGTTTTCCTTCTCCTAGACTGATTACCTAGCCATGGTTAAAGAGCCCAGCCTGCCCTGCTATTTTGCCCGTAGCTGGAGGGAGAGTAAGATTCATACCTTTCCCAATGGTATTAGCGCCATGTGAAATTTAAACAGCTTCGTCCAGGAACTGAACTCGGGTCGGCGATATCCATTTCCTATGACTCTAACCGTTAGTCCACGCGCCTCCATAACGAATATTTTGTATATAAGGTGTGCTGCAATACACCACTTAAATTTATAGACTAAGCGAGGTCACGTGGTTTAGGCTTCAACCAATCGGCAGTCAGAGTGCGTGGCTGGTTGACTACTTAATCGCTGATACTGAGAGATGTCCATTTCCAATCATTGACGAAGGACCTGAGGAGCACCAAGGAACAACCAAACGATTTTTTTTTACCAAGGATCGCACTCTGCTTAACACAAAGGATCTACGCTGGACAAGCGCTATTGCTTGAAGCCTAAAGGATGGCCACAAAAATCGTAACACTATCCATTAAGTGGGGGGCTTTGCTCCCCAACCAACTATCAGTAAGTGACATTCCTTCATGAACTCTGTATCACTTCTTTAGGACTTAGTCCTACATCTTTTTGTATCTTTATGTATTTGTTTCTATATCTATACTGTACCCTGTCATGAATATGTGTATTCCTCCATGTGCTCAGACAAAAAAGTCTGCATTTGTTATTTTTCGGAATTTTTTAGATGAGCCTTGATAATTAGTATTATTTGGATTATTCGGACTATTGTCCTCATCTTCATTATTATCTGTACAACGTTTCGGACGATGTGCCCTCCAGTCTTCTTCAGGTATTTCTTGTCGGACTCGGGAACTTTCTCGGGCGGAATCGGGAACCTTCAATTCGAACTCGGGAACCTTTTTGTCGTAATCGGAAGCCATCACGGAACTTTGAACCTAACCCTTTATTCAGTCCACGGTGGTATCCTGTTCTCATTCCGCTAACCATAGTTGGGGTACAGGTGTTAAGCTGTGTTAATTATTATTCTATGTTACTGCTGCCCCTGACCAGGATTGAACCTACAGTCTAGAGTTAACAGTCACTTAGAACTGTCTTAATCTACCTTTTTTTATCCACTAGGCTCCAATTGAACAATTCAGTGTGAATTTTGGGAACTTATAAACATAATGTCTTGTTTTGCCGAAACGTTGAACAGATAACAATGAGGATGAGGACAATAGTCCCAATATTCTAAATAATTCTGCATTTGTTATTATATATAACTCCTTTATCGGATTATTTCATGTACGCATATGTACCCACGTTGGAGGGTTACTTTGAGCCTTCTAGTGTATTATAAGAACATTCACATCTTATACTGTTACTATTTTTTAAAATTATCTTCACGAATATAAATCAAATCTTCATTATTTTTACTCAAAAAGCAAGATCTGGTGATATTCTGTTTACAGATTTTGATCTCTCTGGTGATCGTAAAGTATATACACAGATGTATGTCTTTAAAACAGTTAAAACACCGTTCCTTAAACAGCAGCTGGCAATGGCCTAGAGGTTAACGGATCAGACAGGCGTAAAGTTTTCGGGGTTCGCTTCTGGTCGGAGTCTAGCTACACTGAAGAGGCGTGAAACGCCGAAACACGTGTCTGTGGATGACTTATATATATATATATATATATATATATATATATTAAATTGAATATATATCTATTTTATTTTGTAGATATCATCGACAATGGCACCTTTTGCTGTGACCTCAGAATCAACCGATCAACCTTGTGACACCACAGATTTGCCCGACCCCACGTTCAGATGCAGTTTCAGTGCACAGACAAAATTCTCTGCTCTTCGACTTGTTGACCATCTACGTGGCACCTCCTGTCGGCGAAAAGAGGAACCACCAGTGCATGACATCTGGAATATTCGCGCTCCGGATTTTGCAGTGAAACATTATGCGCCGCCAATCAAAAAGCCGCCTCGAGTCAATGCACAACCAATCGAGTGAGTCTAATGTATTCATACGTTGCTAAAAAAAAGTAGTTCCTTCCTCTATCAAGAATTGATCAGGAATAATCTTCTTCTTCTTCTTCTTCTTCTCTTCTTCTTCTCTCTCTTCTCTCGTCATTCTTCTTCTTCTTCTTCTTCTTCTTCTTCTTCTTCTCTCGTCATTCTTCTTCTTCTTCTTCTTCTTCTTCTTCTTCTTCTTCTTCTTCTTCTCTCGTCATTCTTCTTCTTCTTCTTCTTTCGTCATCTTTCTTCTTCTCTCGTCATCCTTCTTCTTCTTCTCTCGTCATCCTTCTTCTTCTTCTTCTTCTTCTCTCGTCATTCTTCTTCTTCTTCTTCTTCTTCTTCTTCTTCTTCGCACTTCATCTTTCTTCTTCTTCTCTCGTCATCTTTCTTCTTCTTCTTCTTCTTCTTCTTCTTCTTCTTCTTCTTCTTCTTCTTCGCACGTTATCTTTCTTCTTCTCTCGTCTCTTCTTCTTCTCTCGTCATCTTTCTTCTCTTCTTTCTTCTTCTTCTTCTTCTTCATCTTCTTCTTCTTCTTCTTCTTCTTCTTCTTCTTCTTCTTCTTCTTCTCTCTCTCTTTTCACATCTCATCTTCTTCTCTCGTCACCTTCTTCTTCTTCTTCTTCTTCTTCTTCTTCTTCTTCTATAGTGTATCTTCTATCAGTGTATAGAAGTACTGCTACTACTACTGCTATTACTGTAAAATACTTAGATGAGTGACCATTTAAGCAACAGCAGTTACTGTAAGAAACTGAATATCAAAAACGACTTGATTTTCCATTAAACGATCCGAAAAGCGTTGATATGCCGTAAAACAGAAACCACCAACCAACCAACCAACCAACACAAAACTATGTCCTTTACTTTTACCACACGCAGTGTAACGGTTATCATCATTGGTTGGTGGGTTTTACGGCATGTCAACCCTTGTTGGGTTATTTTATACCGAAGTGATGGGTATTCATTTTTTAGATTTACGGCATGTCAACCCATGTCATTTTTTTTAGATTTTACGGCATGTCAACCTTGTTGGGTTATTTTATGCCGAAGACGTTTTGTTTTATTCATTCTTGATGGGTATTCATTTTTTTTTAGATTTTACAGCATGTCAACCCTTGTTGGGTTATTTTATACCGAAGACGTTTTGTTTTATTCATTCTTGATAGGTATTCATTTTTTTTAGATTTTACGGCATGTCAACCCTTGTTGGGTTATTTTATACCGAAGACGTTTTATTTTATTAATTCTTGATGGGTATTCATTGTTTTAGATTTTACGGCATGTCAACCCTTGTTGGGTTATTTTATACCGAAGACGTTTTGTTTTATTCATTCTTGATGGGTATTCATTTTTTTTTAGATTTACGGCATGTCAACCCTTGTTGGGTTATTTTATACCGAAGACGTTTTGTTTTATTCATTCTTGATGGTATTCATTTTTTTTTAGATTTTACGGCATGTCAACCCTTGTTGGGTTATTTTATACCGAAGACGTTTTGTTTATTCATTCATGATGGGTATTCATTTTTTTTAGATTTTACGGCATGTCAACCCTTGTTGGGTTATTTTATACCGAAGACTTTTTTTTATTCATTCTTGATAGGTATTCATTTTTTTTAGATTTTACGGCATGTCAACCCTTGTTGGGTTATTTTATGCCAAAGACGTTTTGTTTTATTCATTCTTGATGGGTATTCATTTTTTTTAGATTTTACGGCATGTCAACCCTTGTTGGGTTATTTATACCGAAGACGTTTTGTTTTATTCATTCTTGATGGGTATTCATTTTTTTTAGATTTTACGGCATGTCAACCTTGTTGGGTTATTTTATGCCAAAGACGTTTTGTTTTATTCATTCTTGATAGGTATTCATTTTTTTTAGATTTTACGGCATGTCAACCCTTGTTGGGTTATTTTATGCCAAAGACGTTTTGTTTTATTCATTCTTGATGGGTATTCATTTTTAACTCAATTTTTTAAAGGCATTCTTTTTAAATATTTATATATATTCTTTTAAATATTATATATATATATATATATATATATATATATATATATATAGGTATACTAATTAGTTATGTGAAAATATAGTATGTAAGATTATGGACACATGAGTGTCTGTGTGTTTGGAGGGATATAGTGAATCATGTGTGTATACATGAGTGAATATGACTAAGGAACGAATAATTAAATAAAAAAAGGAGTGATAGGAAGATATTTGATATCCAACCGAGACAAATGTCTCAAAACCAAGAGATAAATGTTTATTTTGGGCCTAATTATTCATTGTGTTAATTGATTATGTGAACATTTGTTTATCTGTTGTGCCAGTATTATTATTGTTCTAGTCTTAGTATTTCAAACCAAAAAAACATCTGGAGATGAGATTGAGTGTCCAGCAAGGTTAGTCAGAAAGGAGATGGTGGGGATGGAATTATATATATATACAGTCCCAGCTAAAAAGAGTGAGTTTTCTGGACACCGGGGAAGAGTTGAGTTGAATTTTTAGTTGGCGAGGGAGTTGTTGGATGAGAGAATGATCGCCCTTAAACGTAGTAGCAGAGAAGACAACATTAGCAGAAGTTCTTAAAAGAACAAGAGGGGGCATTTTGCCCCTCTCATCTCGACAGTACAGAGAAGAATGTGTGATTAGCAGATAGAAATGAAAGAAGGAAGCAATGTAAGAACTATATACCTCCTCTCTGCCATTTGAATGTTCACCTGATTTGACTGTTTGTTTGTTTGTTGTTTGTTCCTTTTTTATTCACTCTTTGATAATTGATTGTAAACCCCCTGGATGAGCCCTGAGGCAGTATTACGTACACAAGTGGAGTCCTAAGTAAGTGTCAAATAAGCAGACGATCACGAGACGATCATGGCCAGTAAAGTTGGAAAAGCTAGGAGCTGCAGGAAATGCAGTAAGATGCGCAGCAGCAAAAAAAGGGCCTGCAGGTGCTCATCGGCCCTTAAGGGAGTTTTTACACAAAGATGGGACCCTAAAAGTCAGAGTAGACCTGGGAGGAATAGTGATGAAGGACTACTTCGCACTCCCAAGTGTTCCAAAATTGGAACCTGACAATTAAATGCAGTTTAACCTCATACCCTGGACATTAAGACCCTCAGCCCGCACCATCTAGTACATATAAGATTTTTAAAAAGTGTTGGGGTTTGTCATATGGACAGGGGAGTTGGGACAATCAAGGTGCTTTGGCTTGATGTGACCAGCCGATTGATCGGAGGGGGTCTCTCCGATCGCCCATCTAACCCAAGTAAGGGCCAAAGTAAAGCGTTACATCTCATGGACGGCTCAGGCACCAAGATTCCATCCTTAAGCATCCCCTCTACTGAGGTGCAATCGGTGTACTCTAAAGCTACAGCCGACAGAGCTGGGTTATCGTCAGAGGGGTTGGTAGAATCCATATTGGTGATAGCAAAAATTTATATTTTTTTTGCTATCACCAACAGGTTTGAATTCAGAGTTTTCCTTCTCCTAGACTGGTTACCTAGCCAAAGTTAAAGAGCCCAGTCTGCCCTACTATACATCCATAACCGGAGAGGAATAGTTGGATTCATACCTTTCCCAAGGGTATTATCACTATGGGAAATATTTGTATTGGTACTAGAAATAGGTGGCTGAGTGTCAGCTACGAGGGAGAGTAATTGGATACACAACTTTCTCAATGAAATTAGCGCTATGTAAAATGCAAACAGCCTCGTCCAGGATTTGAACACGGGTCGACGATTCCATTTCCTACGGTGATAACCATTACACCACGCACTTTCGTTTTTGATTTTATCTTTTTAGTGATGGTAATGTTGCAAACAGAAGGGAAAAGACAAAAGGCTTGAAATCGAACCGGAAGTCAGTTCATTTTAACATCATGGCCGACCAAGAGAACGAAGAACAAGATTTGATTCTTCGCTTCAGAGCCCTGACCCCCAACACAGATCGAAGAATTGCAGTCAGGAATGGTAAACACCCCAGGGATTCATATTCAGATCCCAAACCGCACGATCACCGCGGGGTAAGTGTAGTCGATTGATTAAGAAGATATTAAGATTGGTAATTATGAACTGTACCGGGTGACCCAGAAAAAACAGAACCCAAATTATTTATTTATTTCTCTTTAACTCTTAAAGTCCTATACCACCTCATTCCACCTAGCCATTCGTTTTCCTAATCCACCGCAAACGATTTTGTTTATAATAATATCTTTTTCAGCTAGTATATTAGGTCTGAGACCTGTCAGCTGTTCCTTACAAATATTCATTTTAAATCCACTGAATATTTTAATGTCATTCCACAGATTATCCAACCTTGCCTTGAAGGAGTTTAGAGATGGGGCATTCACTACTGATGAAGGTAGTTTATTCCATGTATTCACCACTCTGTAGCTAAAATAATTTTGTCTTGCGTTTGCTTTACAAGATTTTTTAAGGAGTTTTAATTTATGTCCCCTTGTATAGGTATTTTGAGCAATGTTTAGTAGGTCAGAGTTCGCTGTTTTAAATGTAATATTAAACATATTTAGAAATCTTTGATTTAAGGGAAATAACAGGTAACTTTAGATGCAAAGGTCATTTTTAGCCATTTTTTTAATATATCCTTATGGGAATGGGGCTCTGGACTTGGAAAATTTTCTACAGGATGTTAAGAGTTAAACTAACCCTGAACCCTGAACCCCAACTCTAATCCTAAACCCTAATCTATTTGTTTAATGGGAAAATTAACAGTTTTATTACAAAATTTGTGGGTTCTGTTTTTTTCTGGGACACCCTAATTTACTAAACAAAAGTTCATAATTACCTTAAGATTTCTCTGAATGTTTGAGATGAGGCTTGAAGATTAGTATTATCTGCATTATTCGGACTATTGTCCCCATCTTCATTGTTATTTGTACAACGTTTCGGCCGATATGCCCTCCGGCCTTCTTCAGGTATCCACTAGGCCATGTGTGCAATTGGACACATGGCCTAGTGGATAAGGTAGTTAGGTTAAGACAGTTCTAAGTGACAGTTATCTCTGGATTCCGGGTTCAATCCTGAGTAGAGGCAGTTAGAAAAATAATTAACACAACTCCTACCCCAACTATGGAATGAGAACAGGATACCCCCGTGGAATAAATAAAGGGTTAGGTTCAAACTTCCGTGATGGCTCCCGATTACGACAAGAAAGTTCCCGAGTTTGAAAAGAAGGTTCCCGAGTCCAACAAGGTTCCCGAGTTCGACAAGAAATACCTGAAGAAGGCCGGAGGGTATATCGGCCGAAACGTTGTACAAATAACAAATGGGGACAATAGTCCGAATAATGCAGATAACACTTACCTTAAGATTAATTCTTACTGATCAACTTATCGACTGATAATATTTAAGAACTATTTGTTAGGAAGACCTAACAAAAATAGAGTTACTCCCCTTTGATCAGTAGGGGACATGCGAAACCCGGAAATGGGGTTTCCGCCATGTGACTTTTGGATGGAGTTTGGTTGCGAGCGGACGCAAAGGACGTGCGTCAGCACGGTTAACTAGTGACCACGTGCGTCAGCACTGTTGGGCTAGTTACGTCAATTTAGGGTAGAAGTATTTCTCTACCCTGTGTTAAATAAAACCATGTTAATTTTACAAATAACCTGGTCTTTCATTATCATTTCAGTCTTCCGTATTTTATCTGTATGTTAAAAACATAACACTATTCTAACATATTTATTATTTGTCTCTATTTTTAAGATGAGGCTTGATGTTGTAGCGATGAAGACATGAAATTTGAACGACGTGAAATCTGAAAGACGTGAAATGTGAAAGATGTGAAATTTGAAAGACGTGAAATTTGAAAACCGTGAAATGTTAAACATGTGAAATTTGAAAGACGTGAAATATGAAAGACATGAAATTTTAAAGATGTAAAATTTGAAAAGCGTGAAATGTTAAACATTTGAAATTTGAAAGACGTGAAATGTGAAAGACATGAAATTTGAAAGACTTGAAATTTGAAAACCGTGAAATGTTAAACATGTGAAATTTGAAAGACGTGAAATGTGAAAGACATGAAATTTGAAAGATGTAAAATTTGAAAAGCGTGAAATTTGTAAGATATGAAATTTGAAAGACGTGAATGTGAAAGACTTGAAATGTGATAGACGGGAAATGTAAAAGGTATAAAATGTGAAAGATGTGAAATCTGATATGTGTGAAATGGGAAATGTGTGAAATGTGAAATACGTGAAATGACAAAGACGCGAAATGCTAAAGGCGTGAAATTTAAAAGTAATGAAATTTTAAAAATTTTAAATTTGAAAAACGTGGTATATGAAAGACGTGAAACTTGAAAGATGTGAAATGTGAAAAACGTGAAATGTGAAAGTTGTAAATTATGAAAGGCATGAAATGTGAAAAACGTGAAATTTGAAAATCGGGAAATTCTTGAGAAAATTTCTAAAACCTTGACATCGACCCAGACCAAAATTGTCTTGAAAGAATATTCTATATAATTTATACTTTAAGCTTCCACCAATCAAAAACCTTGGCCTACCTGAACTTGTGACGTCATCGAATCCAGACCCGTTGAATATCCATTTTAAGAACAAAAATTTGGATATTCGTAAGTTTTGTTTTTGTTTTTTGTTGTTGTTGTTGTTTTGTTTATTTTTGTTGCTGTTGTTGTTTTTGTTTTTCTGCCTTTTATCTTTTCTCGAGAGGAAAGTATATTAGAATCTCTCTCAAGAAACTTGTATTTTTATCACATTCAAATGAAGGTTTCATTCGGTAAGAATCTAAATATAAAGTACTTTAAATATATATATATATATATATATACTAGCAAATATATGCACCCTCCGGGTGCAAGTATTTAAGTTTTAATGTAATAAAATAGTGTATTAAATTAGAAAGGCTAATGAAACTAAATAAGAATACAGATAAAAAGATTTGAAACAGAGGGAGTATAATAAAAGATTTGAAACAGAGGTAGTATAATAAAAAATAGAACAACTGAAACTTACTCTTCCATCACTCTCGTCTTTCATTGTTATTTTTTCTAATTTAAGTATTTAGTTAAAAGAGTAAGTAAAGAATAAAATGACAGTTATTTTATCTTGTTAATGGATTTCATTTAAGATTCATTGAAGAGATTTTTGCTTATATTCATTAAAATAAAACCAAACAGTTAGAAATCAATAATACTAAGCACATATTTATTAAATTCGATCTTTTAATATTAATATGCAAATTAGCCTTCCCGTTCACACAGTAAACCGCTATTTTGTTGTATATATAAATATAATTGCATGTTGTCAGTATGTAGACATAGTTAACAGTATTAATAATGTAAGACAATTTTATTAATAATTGAGGTTTAGATAAAAATAAAATCATGGAGAATGTGATGTCAATAACTAAGAGAATTGTGACTTGAGTAGGAATATAGTTTCGGTTACAGACAGAAAAACACACAATCTCCATTATAATAATATATATATATATATATATATATATATATATGTACATATATATACACACATACACACACATACATATACACATATATGATTGAAAACATATATCAATGTAAGTATGTATTAATTGTTCGCCTCTTTCGTTTTAAAAGCTTTATATTTATATATGTATACACACAGATCCACACACACACACACACCCACACACACACACATATATATATATATATATATATATATATATATATGGGGGGGGATATCAGCACTATATATATGTACATATATATATATACATGTTGTTGTCGAATCCACGTATGCTTCTTTGTTGGTATATCTGATGCGTCTAACTTTCAGTGTATATATCATATCTATCTATCTATCTATCTATTATATATATATATATATATATATATATATATATATAATATATTATATATATAGTATATATATGTGTATATATATATATATATATGCGTGTGTGTGGGTGTCTATAATATATATTTTTGGGTTTACATGGAGAGATGTGTAAAAATAAAATATATATTATGTAAATAAAACATAAATTATACATATATATATATATATATTATAATATATATATATATATATATATAGAGAGAGAGAGAGAGAGAGAGAGAGAGAGAGAGATGTAATATGTACACTGAAAATTATATATATATATATATATATATGATGAGTCTAATATTGTGTGTACATATTATATTTCTATGTATATGTATATATTATATATATATATGTGTGTGTGTGTGTGTGTGTGTGTGTGTGTGTGTGTGTGTGTGTAAGGTAATCCAAATGGCTGTTTTTTAAAAGATGATTCTATTTGGGATCTTTGAAATCTCACTGTATAACCATACTGTATGCTCTTGTAGGTGCAAACATACACTCTTACAAGGATTTTTATAAATCCCTAAAGAGAACTCAGTGTATGACAATCAATAGTTATATATATATATATATATATATATATATATATATATATATATATATATATATAAACATAAACAGAACAAAAATGGCTTTCATATTCAATTTTAATCGCAATTTCATGTATTATATACAAGTAAACCTATCAGGGGAGATAAATTTTTAAATATTGGATCCCCAAATTATTTCCCTTTAAATTTTACATGGGCAAAATCGATGATCGTGTCAGATCATCGAAGTTAAGCAAGGATGAGCCTGTTCAGTCTTAGATGGGTGACCCCATTATTTGCTGTGAGCAATCTGTGTCTGATGAAGCAAAGTAAATAAGATGTCATTTTGAAATCACTGGTTCCTGGCTGATCCCAGAAGTTAAGCAACGATGGCCTGTTCACTACTTGGATGGGCGACCACTTAGTAAATAGTAACATGATAATTTGACCAATTCATGGTTTCGTTAACTTCAAACTTTAACCAAAATTTCTTAAAATGTTCCACAAATGCCGTATAAACCCGTGTATATATATACCAACCCAACCGCACGAGCAGGATGTGACACAAGGTCAATTTCTAAAACGGAGTTTATCAGGTTTTCCTTCTAAACTGGTTACCTAGCCACGGTTAAAGAGCCCAGTCCGGCCTGATAGCTGGAGGGAGAGTAGTTGGATTCATATCTTTCACAAGAGTATTAGCACTAGGTGAAATGCAATATATATATATATATATATATATATATATATATATATATATATATATATATATATATATATACCAACCCTACTAAGACTCTAACCACTACACCACGCGCATATAAGTGCATATGTATGTAATTCATGTTTGCCTCACTTTGGCCTTATGAAAGAGGGTTTGAGAGACAAACATTATTCTAACAGCTCATCCTCCATATCAAGTCGCCCAGGCTACATATTTCTACAAAAAAATGGACACTATGCCATCGTCTTTAGCATCTATTATATAAGACATAGAAGTATTTGGAAAGTTAGTCATCAGGATTTGTTGCTATAAGAAGAGCAATTTCAAGAATATGGTCAGGACAATCATATAAGCGCTAAGGCTTGTATTTGTTTTGTTTTACGGCATATCAACCACTGTGGTAATGCCGGCAAAGTTTTGAAAAATTTGCAGCAATAGTTTGGAAGAAAATTTTTTAAACTCAATTTTTTTTTGTAAACAAATTTTCTATTTAACCCATAGATTTTGAATATCGGGTATCACCACTCTGGGTGAGATTGGATCTGGGAGCAATGGTGATGAAGGGGTACTCCATATTCCCAAGAGCTCAAGAATTGAAACTTCATCACTAGATGCAGTTTAATGTCATATTCAGGACACCCGGCATTACGGATGTACCCATGGCCAACAGGTGGCTCTTGGCGGGGGGGGGTCGATCTTATCCCTTTGCATAGGTGCAGTTGTTGTACACTACTGCCCCAGTTGACAGGGTGACAACATTCTAGCTAGATACACTCTTCATGCCAACATAACAGTCACACCCCACGATTAAGAAATAAAACAAAAACGTTTACGGCATAAAATAACCCAATGGGTTGACATGTCGTAAAATCCACTGGAATAATGTTTGCCTCTCAAATCCTCTTTCATGGGACCGAAGAGAGGCTAACATTATTCCAGTGACGAGGAAGTGAAATCTGTAGTGAAGAAGTGGCTCAAAGAACAGTCAAAAGAATTTTACGGGGCAGGGATACATGCTCTTATTCGAAGGTGGAACATTATTATTGAGAGAAACGGTAACTATGTGGAGAAGTAGGGATGTGATTCACAAAGGACCAGCTTCATTTTGATGTATGATACATGTTCCTGTGTTGGTAATTATACCTGTCCTAAACAAAATGGCGTTACTTTTTGACTCACCTATGTGGAGAAGTATGGATGTGATTAACAGAGTACCAGCTTCATTTTGATGTATGATACATGTTTCTGTTTTGGTAATTATACCTGTCCTAAACAAAATGGCATTACTTTTTTACTCACCTATGTGGAGAAGTAGGGGTGTGATCCACAGAGGACCAGCTTCATATTGATGTATGATACATTTTCCTGTGTTGGTAATTATACCTGTCCTAAACAAAATGGCATTACTCTTTGACTCACCCTCGTATCTTATAATTTTTTATGGGTATTATGCTACTTTATCAATAATCTAATTCTAATGTATTGATCTTTAATGGAGGTTTATCATTTCAGTTGACCTGAGACAAGTCCAACCCGAACGTCAGCAAGATGTCAAGCCTCATTGGGCCACACGAAAAACACCCCCACCCCAGTGGCTGCAATCCCTGACTTTGCGTAACGATCCATACCGTAAAAGATTTGCCGCCTTCACAGTAAGTCCTTCTGATTCCGTGCACAAAATAAAATGGGGGTTCCCAAACTTGGGCCACGGGTATCCTCAATGGGGTCTGAATTAAATATAAACTTTGGTACTCGTCTTGAATATTCCGCTGAGGATATGTTTGTGGTAGTATACAAAAAATTATATATATATATATATATATATATATATATATAATAAGGATATCTACTGAGTCAGACGAACCTACTATTAGTTTCGCATAAAGCTCTTCAGGGCTAAAAGTCAGATTTTAGCCCTGAAGAGCTTTATGCGAAACTAATAGTAGGTTCGTCTGACTCAGTAGATATCCTTATTACTTGGCTCTACTTAGGTATCGAGCACTTTTTACAAATTAGCTTCTCCTAGCGGTTATATAAATATATATATATCTTATATACATATATATGCATATAAATTGTTTTTTCTTTTGGCCAAATACTATACCAATAGATTATTTTTTTGTTGGTACGAATATCTTGGTCTTTTCTTTTTTTCAAAAATTTTTTTCTTCCTGGTTGATGTTTGGTAGTATATTTTTACAAACAAACTCTCTGCCAGGTTTTTTCTCTCCGCAAGGATCTACCAACACGCTTGGTATATTTATAATATATATATATATATATATATATATATATATATATATATATATATGAGAAGTAAAATAAACAAACAATGTGTTTGGAAATGGGTTTTTTTTAGCCGACAATTTTT
The DNA here is from genome assembly GCA_023376005.1 of Doryteuthis pealeii. Classification (NCBI taxonomy): domain Eukaryota; kingdom Metazoa; phylum Mollusca; class Cephalopoda; order Myopsida; family Loliginidae; genus Doryteuthis; species Doryteuthis pealeii. Next base: position 19,054,087 of record CM042180.1, on the reverse strand, counting down.
GGGTTCCCAAACTTGGGCCACGCGTATCCTCAATGGGGTCTGAATTAAATATAAACTTTGGTACTCGTCTTGAATATTCCGCTGAGGATATGTTTGTGGTAGTATACAAAAAAAATTATATATATATATATATATATATGAGAAGTAAAATAAACAAACGATGTGTTTGGAAATGGCTTTTTTTAGCCGACAATTTTTGGGAGAATATATGCTTAATTGAAGTCGTACCTAATTTTGAAAATTAATTAATTAATAATTAATTAATTAGGCGGGCATACCTATTCAAATGTAATGCTAAACAAATCGAGAAAAATCAATCTCTGTATGTACATTTCGGCCTATTAGGCCTCATCATCATACATATATATATATGTGTGTGTGTGTTTGTGTGCGTGTGTGTGTGTGTGTGTGTGTGTGTGCATGTGCGTGTGTGTGTGTTGTGTGTGTGTAATTTTATGAAAAATGAAAAAACACAAGTTTCATTGACGAGTGATGTTTAATAAGCCGACGCTGCAGTGTTTCGGTTTGTTTAACAAAAAATAAAAAAGGGGTGCCTAAAGGTAATATGGTCCAAAACTTGTTTAAAAAAAAACAAGGAGCCTCTAAGGTTGAGTGCTCAAATTTTTAGTGTATATAATACGAGGTTGTTCTTTATTCTATGTATTGATGATTTTCGGTGATGTGACGTAAGCGGTGACGTAGTTTCGGTTACAGACCGAATCTTTATTATTATTATTAGATTTTTAAAAAATTTTATTTGTTTTTAGCGTCATCGACGTCTTGACCGAACAGTGTACAGTTCTTTGATGGAACGGATCGAGGAAGACTTCAACAAGAAATGGAACAATCGATCCAAGCAGAAATGTTAAGGAACCTCACCTACCAGGCAGGCTGAGAATCAAGAAAGTTCTTGAAGATTTCATTTCTTCGGGCACCGACATGATGTTTACTGTTTCGATCGACGATCTTACTCACTTTGGGGGGGGGGGCGTTTTTTGTTTTGTTAAGTTGTTCTAATATATATATATATATATATATATATATATATATATATATATATATGAATAAGATATAATGAAAAAACAAACGATGTTTACAACTGAAATAGGCTCATCAGAAGAGAAAGTGTGAAACCGTTTCGGGGCCTAATTCTCTTGACGGTTTAAAAAGCAACACTCGGCCCATTTTTAAACCGTCAAGAGAATTAGGCCCCGAAACGGTTTGCACACTTTCTCTTCTGATGAGCCTATTTCAGTTGTAAACATCGCTTGTTTTTTCATTATATCTTATTCATACTGTCGGATTAATTTCCATTTTATTTTCACACACACACACATATATATATATATATATATATATATATATATATATATATATATAAGAAATGTTGTTCTGGTTCCAACGGGAGAAAATTCAATATTTTATTAAAAAAAAAAGAAGGTCCGCAAAATGTATTTTGTTCTCAGAAAAAATTTTTTAATTCTTTTTGTTTCACATATGCAACACGTGTTTCAGATCTTCTGGTATCTTCTTCAGGCTTTGATTGATAATATGAAAATGAATTCTTACATGCATGTGTATATATATATACATACACATGAGTATTTCACTCCCTCTTCCTGTTTTTGTGGGAGTGGAATATAAAGGAATTTCATTTTTAACATTAGTCTTTTAAACAGGTGTTTTTGTTTTATATATATGTTATAAAGAATTTTATTATAGAAATACAGCCGAAACATTGTAAAGATAAAAATGAAGATGAGGACAATAGTCTGAATAATACAAATAATACTAGAAAGCCTCATCTAAAAAAATTATGAGAAATAAATGATTTTACTATAGAAATACAGTGGAAATGATTTTACTGTAGAAATACATAGAAAATGATTTTATTATAGATATATATTGTAAATGATTTTACTATATAAATACAGTGGAAATTATTTTATTATATTCTAAATGATTTTACTATAGAAATACAGTCGAAATGGTTTTACTATAGCAATACAGTCGAAATGATTTTACTGTAGAAATACAAAGAAAATAATTTTTATTATAGAAATATATTGTAAATGATTTACTATAGAAATACAGTGGAAATTATTTTATTATAGAAATACAGCGGAAATTATTTTATTATAGAAATATTGTAAATGATTTTACTATAGAAATACAGTGGAAATTATTTTATTATAGAAATATTCTAAATGATTTTACTATAGCATTACAGTGGAAATGATTTTTACTGTAGAAATACATAGAAAATGATTTTATTATAGATATATATTGTAAATGATTTTACTATAGAAATTCAGTGGAAATTATTTTCTTATAGAAATATTCTAAATGATTTTACTTTAGAAATACAGTGGAAATGATATTACTGTAGAAATACAAAGAAAATGATTTTATTATAGATATATATTGTAAATGATTTTACTATAGAAATACAGTGGAAATTATTTTACTGTAGAAATATAAAGAAATGATTTTATTATAGATATATATTGTAAATGATTTTACTATAGAAATACAGTGGAAATTATTTTATTATAAAATATTCTAAATAATTTTACTATAGAAATACAGTCGAAGTGATTTTACTGTAGAAATACAAAGAAAATAATTTCATTATAGAAATATATTGTAAATGAATTTTATTATAGATGACTATTACAAGGAAATACAACATGATAGATGAATGTATCGAATGAAATATAAGAAAATGCTCAGAGTGTAGTATCTGTTTTCTGTCATTTGATATTGTTAGATAAATCAGTCTCGTATTATTTTTTAATGTTATCGTTCGATCACCTCTACCGGGTCGGTAGACTATGTTAGTCGACCCCACTTCTGACACCTAAGCAGTAATTGACTGTTTAGACAGTTGTATCGAAGCCCATCGATCAATTTAGTTCATCAATAAGAAATATTTAAGAGTTATCTCCTCCTGTTATCTCCTATTACACACATGTGCTGTTGTGAATAATAAATACGTTAAATCTGACTCGGGTAACGTTAAATAAATCCGGTCTGAATCTGGTTAAATCGAACTTAACGGACCAAAATTCCACCATCGTATGTTATCCCGCCGAAAGAAAGAAAAAAAATACCAAAAATCAAGGAATTAACTGAATTTAATGAAATTTACAGTGTTGGTTTGTTTGGGTTTTTTTTTGGGGGGGGGGTTTGGGGGGGGTGCAAGTATCTATAAAACAAGGGGGGGACACAACTAAGTTGGACCATATGTCCTTTAGGCACCCCTTTTGCGATCTCGTTTCATAGGGACATTTCTTTCATTTACACCGTCAAAATCCGGTTGTTTGTTAGGGGTTAGGGTTAGGGGTTAGTTTTATGATTTAAAAAAAACCCTCTAAAAATCGTCTGTTTACAAACAACCGGATTTTGACGGTTTAAATGAAAAAAATGCCCTTATGAAACGAGATCGCAAAAGGGGTGCCTAAAGGTCATATGGTCCACTAAGTTTCCATTTCAAATTGGTTTATTTTTTGCCCCTTTCATAAATTCGATGATTTTACTTACTTTTAGATCGATAATTATTTATTAGTCTTTGGTTTATTCCCAACCTATCAGCTGGTGCTTTAAAGTACTTCGACTGCACCTCTGCAGTGGGGCAACACCCTCCACTCCAATGGGTCCACCTGTTGGCCATGAGCAGCGACTCGTGATGTTTATGTATGGAACCCTAATGGGTTTCCATGACATGCAACACTCCACTTTGGCTCTTACTTAAGCTAGACGAGCGGCCACCTTCGATCAATTGGCTGGTTACATCAAGCCCTAGCACCTATATGATTGTCCCAATCCTATTGCTATTATGGAAAGCCCAAACCCTTTTTATCATATATGTGCTATGACTGACTTACAGTATGACGCGGGATCTCTAGGAGTCTTAGTAGTCTTGAGTATGACGTTAAACTCTATTTGTTGATGAAGTTCCAATATCTGGAGCTCTGGGAAATGTGGAGTACCTATTCATCACCATTACTCCCAGGTCCACTCTGAATTACAGTGACGGTGCGTGACTCGGGTAACGTGATATAAATCGGTCTGAGTCTTTTAGATCAATAGTTATTATTAGTCTTTCTATTCCTTGCATGGTTTGAAATGTTGGGGTTATATATATATACTACTGCAAAAAAAAAAATCAGAAGCCCCACAAGCGGTGATAAAATATAATTGAACTGAGTTGAAAGATAATATGCTCTAAGTAAGCTGTGATTAATGGTGAGGGTATGTAACAGTATCATAAGTAAGTAAAATCATCGAATTTATGAAAGGGGTAAAAAAATAAACCAATTTGAAATAGAAACTTAGTGGACCATATGACCTTTAGGCACCCCTTTTGCGATCTCGTTTCATAAGGACATTTTTTTTCATTTACACCGTCAAAATCCGGTTGTTTGTTAACAGACAATTTTTGAATTTTTTTATCATAAAACTAACCCCTAACCCTAACCCTAACCCCCAACCCTAACCCCTGACAAACAACCGGATTTTGAGTGTTGCATGATCAAGCTTGTATCAGATAAATGTAGTGTTAAATGGCGTGACAAGGTCGTCGTGGTGAAACCAATGTCAGTACTTTCAAATTTGGAGACAGTTGAATTTATACACCACACTGTTTAAAAAGAACCACGGAAACATTACTACTCTACACCTGACGATGGCACTAAGTAGTGCCGAAAGTACTAATGTAAGAACCTTCGCTGGATTCATTCATCAATTTCACATTTAAAAAAATAGCCAGACAATTGGAAAAGATCGAAAAGAAACTTGTCAGATAGGAAATGTCTGTCGTGTTCAACCAAACATGTATAAAGGAAAAATGCTGCCAATATATATATATATATATATGTGCTGAAAATTTAATATGATGATGTCATATCTAGTGTTGACTTTTTTTACCAATGGGATCCAATCACTGCAACACTGCTGTCTAGATGTCAAAGCGGCGTCTAAACGAATTATGGCCAAATTAGAAAAAAAAAATTGTGGACTCACGCTCGATACTTACAGAAATAATTTTTGGGGCGGAAAAATTGAGAATCTGTGTTACGCCTCAAAGATATGTGGTTCAAATTTAACTGACCTGAAAAATGTAAAAGATTTTAAATAAAATAACTGGTGCATTATATTTCTTATTGATTAATATATCAACACTGAAAATTTCATTAAATTCGGTTCATTCCCTGATTTTTTATATATTTTTTTTTATTTCGGCGGGGTGACATACGATGGTGAATTTAGGTCCGTTAAGTTCGATTTAACCGATTTTGTGTGTAGTAATTTCCAGGCGAATTCCCCATCGTGATGCAAGATAAGAAATAGTTCATTGATATTTCTTTGTCTGTGTGTTCGCGCAGCTGCTGAATAAGATTTCTCTGAGTATGGGAGGACCTATAAATTCCTGTTTTCACAGACCACATCGACTCCTTTCGGCTTTTCCAACAGGAGAGAGAGAGAGAGAGAGAGAGAGAGAGAGAGAGAGAGAGAGAGAGAGAGAGAGAGAGAATCAGAGACAGACACAGAGAGAGAGAATCAGAGACAGAGAGAGAGAGAGAGAGAGAGAGAGAGAGAGAGAGAGAGAGAGAGAGAGAGAAGCCTCCATAGCCGTGCCATCCCTATCAGCCCGCTAGTGCCGTGTTTACAACTTGTGGAGACTTGACGCGCCGTGGTTACATCAGTTGCCAGACGGGTTAAGGCTGAGGGGAGGTTGGGGAGCCAGACGGCTCTTGGACCGGGGATGTGTCTCTTCTTCCTCATCGATCGATAAATATTCGTCTGGTTTGTGGTATCATTTCTGGAAACACGCCTGTTCTCCCTCTCGGTCGCTAGTGTGTCTGCTTATCAGTGTGTGGCCAGTTCTAGCTTAACGATTTATCGTCTGAATTGACGACCGCCACTGTAACGCAAAACGGTAACTTTTCCGTGTTCAGAGTTACAAATATACGAACTACTAACGCTGCTAAACAAGCGGCTACTCAGTGTGTTTAGTACTGAAAATGCCATCAACATATTAATAATGATAATGAAATTTAAACTCACACAGTGCTCAGGTGGCTCAGGTGCACGACAATTCATCAAAGCCTCATGTATAGTGCATAGAATAATGGGTACCATTATAGTATGTGGCCAAAATTTTGAAAGTGGCCAAGGAAATCATGTCTCACTTATAGTATGTGGCCTACCATAAAAAGCATATTATAAAGTAAAAGTAAAGTAAAGTCGACAGGGCGGCCTAAAGTCGGTATCAGCCAGACAGCGAGGGAGTCTATCCCCTTTTCAATAGCGCTAGACCAAGGAGATAGTTTTGGCATCTGAGTTGGAGCGCCACACCTACCATCAGCTCCTTACTTTACCGCACAGATCCCTGTGCTACTCATACGCTGAGTTGGCGGGGACCGGTATCGAACTAGGAACCTTGTGGTTTTAGCCGAACGCTCTACCGACTGAGCTAACCCAAAAAAGCATATTATAAGGTTATAATAATAACTGCTAACCCTAACCCTATTTCAGAATATTTTAGAATATTTTTTAATTAAATAGATCTCTGATTCATGTAAATTATGGATAAATTATTTTTTTAATTTTTCTTAATTACTATATACAGCTGATGACTGAATTGCATTTCTTGAAATTGAATATATATAAAAAAAATCATTCATGTGGCCTACCTTTTGAATGTGGCCTACGAAATCATGTCTCTCTTATAGTATGTGGCATACCATAAAAAGCATATTATATGGTTATAATAATAACTGCTAACCCTAACTCTAACTCTAAATCCTAACCCTAACCCTATTTCAGAATTTTAGATTATTTTAGAATTAAATAGATTTCTGATTCATGTAAATTATGGATAAATTATTTTTTAATTATTCTTAATTACTTCGATTGATCGAAGGGGGCCTCTCCGACCGCCCGTCTAGCCCAAGAAAGGGCCAAAGTGGAGTATTACAAGTCATGGACTGCTCAACCACCTATCCTTAAGCTTCACGGGTCGCCACCCACTGCCAACTGGTGGCCCCATTGGGGGGAGTATTACCCCTCTGCAGAGGTGCAGTCGGTGCATTCTAACACCCCCAGCGACTGGGTGGATGATTAAAGGACAAGCGTATTAATGTGTGTGGGGGGTATCAGGTATAGTTTTGTCGGATTATTTGAAGCATGGAGGTTTTGAAAGATGCAGCGTTTCAGCAGCCTACAACGGATGTAGGCAGTTTATTCCATGCCATCAGCAACTCTGGGTGTGAAAAAATGTTTCCGAGAGTCATGAGGAAAAAGGAAATATTTGCAACCTTCCCTTGCTATGGTTTGCCGTTAGGTGGCGTTGGACCAGAATATATAAACGCAGTCCCGTGAAAGTCAAACGTTCTCTTTCTCCTGGACTCTCCAGCTGTTAGATAGACACATGTTGTGTTTCCGTCCATTTGGATTAGAGGGGGGAGCTTAGTCCCCCAGTGACAGGCAAAACTCTTTTGCCCTTATAGCAAGCCCCTACCCTATTTTATCATAATATGTGCTAGAAGGCGCTGTTTTAGGGTCTTAGTGTCCTGGGCATGACGTTAAACTGCATCTAATAGTGAGGTTCCAATTCTGGAGCTCTAGGGAGTGTGGAGTAGTCCTTCATCACTATCACTCCCAGCACCACTCTGACCCGAAGTGGTAGTACCTATTAGGGTTCCGTCTATAGTTTAAATAGAAAAAAATGTTTTTTTTTAAATGTGTTAAAAAATTGAGTTTAAAAAAATTGTATCAAGCATGAATAGAACAAAACGCCTTCAGCATAAAATAACCCAACAAGGTTTGACATATATATATATACCAAACTTGTTGGTAAACCCTTGCGGTAAGAAAAAAATCCGGCAAATAGTTTGATTGTAAAAATATACTACCAAACTTGACCTGGGGAAAAAATTGCAAAAAAGAAAAGACCAAGATGGTCGTAACAACCGAAAATAATAAAAAATAAAAAAGTAAAGAGTGCTCAATACTTAAGTAGAGCAAATAATAAAGTTAAACCTAATGAGTCAGATATACCTACTAACAGTTTCGCTTAGTGCTCTTCAGAGCTAAGATCTTAGCCCTGAAGAACACTAAGCGAAACTGTTAGTAGGTATATCTGGCTCATTAGGTTTAGCTTTATATATATATATATATATATATATATAATTTGTAAGATTTCTAAGACTCTTTGTTTTTGAATATACCAATATTCTGAGCTTATCTAAGGATACCATTTAATCATTGGCATTGGCATTGAAATTGGGTCTGGTGCGACGCACGTCTACCTGCACTAAGACTAGTGCTAGACCAAACAAAGAATATGGAGTACCATTATAGTATGTGGCCAAAATTTTGAATGTGTCCTACGAAATCATGTCTCACTTATAGTATGTGGCCTACCATAAAAAGTATATTATAAGGTTATAATAATAACTGGTAACCCTAACCCTATTTCAGAATTATGTATAACATACAATAACAGAATCAAAAAGGTAGGCCACATACTATAACAGAATCACAAAGGTAGACCACATACTATAACAGAATCAAAAAGGTAGGCCACATACCATAACAGAATCAAAAAGGTAGGCCACATACAACAACAGAATAAAAAAGGTAGGCCACATACTATAACAGAATGAAAAGGGTAGGCCACATACCATAACAGAATCAAAAAGGTAGACCACATACTATAACAGAATCAAAAAGGTAGGCCACATACTATAACAGAATCAAAAAGGTAGGCCAAATACTATAACAGAATCAAAAAGGTAGGCCACATACTATAACAGAATCAAAAAAGGTAGGCCATACTATAACAGAATCAAAAGGTAGGCCACATACCAGAATCAAAAAGGTAGGCCACACTATAACAGAATCAAAAGGTAGGCCACATACTATAACAGAATCAAAACGGTAGGCCACATACTATAAACAGAATCAAAAAGGTAGGCCAAAAGGTAGGCCACATACTATAACGGAATGAAAAAGGTAGGCCATATACTATAACGGAATCAAAAAGGTAGGCCACATACAATAATAGAATAAAAAAGGTAGGCCATATACTATAACAGAATCAAAATGGTAGGCCACATACTATAACGGCACCGGGTACTCTTTGTTTTAAACTATACCAAATATTCTGAGGTTATCTTGGTATTGCATTGGAATTGGTATCCTTACTAAGCAGTCTGGTGCAATGCAAGTCTACCTGCACTGAGACTAGTGCCGGTCTAACCGAAGAATATGGTTAGTACAACTACACACAAAACAAACAAAACAAAAAAAAACAGCAAAAAAAAACAAAAAACAGGTGTTTATGAATTTCGACACTGAAAGACGAAACATGGCCGCCATCGCTAGCAACGCCGATTTTTAGGGGGAGAGGGGTGGGTGCAGTAGTGGAGAGGCGACCGCGAGGTGGGGGGCGGGGGTGTTTGCGAACAGCAGAACAGTCGATTAAGCCGGCTGCACACACAACGGCATTGTTGACTGCAACTCGTGCACACATACACAAAACGAGCACTTGTCAGTCCGGTCAATCGTAAATATTTCCCAGTCGTAAAATATAAAAGATAGAAATGAAATAATAACAAGAGGTGTATATATATATATATATATATATATATATATATATATATATATATATATATATATATGTGTTTACTGGTAGTCGGCGTGGAAAACTAATAAACAGATGCGATGTGACCAAGTGAACGCCAGGGTCACCGCGACCCACAAGCTGTTGATTATCAATTTTGACTCCAGTATCAGAGAAGTGCGTGATTTAGAGATGCGTGCGTGCGTAACATGTGTGTAATGTGTATTCCGAAACACGCTTCCTCCTGTACACATTATTCTGTGATCACTAGTATGTTTTTCAAAGTGTGTGTTTTGCACACACACGTCTATCGTGTGTAGAACACGAGTGTGTAAAGATAAAATATAGGTAAAAAAGAATAAAATTTTTTAAAAAAACAACCAAAAAAAAAAGCTTCAAACTGCATCGGAAAAATATGGTCTAAAAAACTTCGGCTTCGAGTTACTCTTACGCCGGTTCAGTCTGCGGGTTACCCGTATGCCCATATTTGGTAAACGCGTCAGTCTGCGGGTTAACCTTATGCCTATATTTGGTAAACGCCTCAGGTTTTTCTTGTTCCCCTATGATACCTGCATCGGAAAAATGATGTCTTAACTAGTTCGGCTTCGAGTTAAAGTTACGCCTGTTCAGTCTGCGGGTTACCCGTATGCCCATATTTGGTAAAGAGCGTCAGACTTTTCTTGTTCCCCAATGATACCTGGATCGGAAAAATGAGGTCTTAAATAGTTCGGCTTCGAATTACACTCACACCAGTTCAGTCTGCGGGTCACCCGTATGACCATATTTGGTAAATGCGCCAGACTTTACTCGTTCCCCAATGATACTTGCATCGGAAAAATATGATTAAAAAAACTTCGGCTTCGAGTTACTCTTACGCTGGATCAATCTGCGTGTTTTCCGTATGCCCATATTTGGTAAACGCCCCAGACCTTTCTTGTTCCCCAATGATACTTGCATCAGAAAAATGAGGTCTTAAATAGTTCGACTTCTAATTACCCTCACACCAGTTCAGTCTGTGGGTTACCCGTATGACCATATTTGGTAAACGCGCCAGATTTTTCTCGTTCCCCAATGATGCCTGCATCGGAAAAATGAGGTCTTAAATAGTTCGACTTCGATTTACCCTTACACCAGTCCAATTACCTGTATGACCATATTTGGTAAAGAACATCAGGCTTTTCTCGTTCCCCAATGATAATTGCATCGGAAAAATATGATTAAAAAAACTTCGGCTTCGAGTTACTCTTACGCTGGATTAATCTGCGTGTTTTCCGTATGCCCATATTTGGTAAACGTCCCAGACCTTTCTTGTTCCCCAATGATACTTGCATCAGAAAAATGAGGTCTTAAATAGTTCGACTTCTAATTACCCTCACACCAGTTCAGTCTGTGGGTTACCCGTATGACCATATTTGGTAAACGCGCCAGATTTTTCTCGTTCCCCAATGATGCCTGCATCGGAAAAATGAGGTCTTAAATAGTTCAACTTCGATTTACCCTTACACCAGTTCAATCTGCGGGTTACCCGTATGACCATATTTGGTAAAGAACATCAGGCTTTTCTCGTTCCCCAATGATAATTGCATCGGAAAAATATGATTAAAAAAAACTTCGGCTTCGAGTTACTCTTACGCTGGATCAATCTGCGGGTTACCCGTATGTCCATATTTGGTAAAGAACATCAGGCTTTTCTCGTTCCCCAATGATACTTGCATCGGAAAAATGAGATATGAAAAAGTTCGGCTTCGAGTTACTCTTACGCTGGATCAATCTGCGGGTTACCCGTATGCCCATATTTGGTAAACGCGCCAGACTTTTCTTTTTCCCCAATGATACCTGCATCGGAAAAATGAGGTCTTAAATAGTTTGACTTCGATTTACCCTTAACAGGTTACCCGTATGACCATATTTGGTAAAGAGCATCAGGCTTTTCTCGTTCCCCAATGATACTTGCATCGGAAAAATGAGATATGAAAAAGTTCGGCTTCGAGTTACCCTTACACCAGTGCAGTCTCTGGGTTACCCTTATGTCCATATTAGGCAAACGCGTCTGCCTTTTTTCGTTCCCCAATGATACATACATCCAAAAAATAAAATTTAAGTTCGGCTTCGGGTTACCCTTATTTGTATTTTATACAGGAGGGAGGGTAATCTTGTAAAATATCAAAATTTATTTGTCGATAAAAAGCGAGAATATCTTAAATGGGCCTCTTTTAAGCCAGTTACCATCAAGAAAAAAGCATAGCGTAAATAAGGACAGGAATCCGGGACCATAAAATGTTTACAGAACTGGTAACCCGTCTAGGAGAAGGAAAACTGTTTTTAAATCGACTTTGTGTCACATTCTGCTCGTGGCGGAGGGGTTGGGCAAAGGTAATCTGAATATCAACTACATAAATGAGAGTAACCCCCCTCCTTGTCTGTTTCACTTTGAGGAAGCCATATGTTTTTGTCGGCCATTTTCATTTCACCGTAAATCTACACTGAAAATATGAATTTGTTCGAATCAATACAACTGCATGTTTTAACACGAAAATATAAAATGTGTTCTTAATTGTGCTTGCGCATTATTTGAAATGAACTTAATTGTTATTATTGGAGGGTGCTATGGACTATACATAGCAGCGCCCTCCAGAGGTTCTGTTGTAGAGGAGTGAACACCCCTACAAGATGGACTGACCCCAGAAGCATTTAAGAGTCGACGCAGCAGTGACTGAGGTCGGAATTTATTCGAACGAAATTACTGCGTCAAATCCAACCATTTGAACCTCCTTATTTATACGTTTGTCTTTGTGATTTGTACTACTTCTTTGTTCTATGTTAAGTGTTGAATAAATACATATTCACACATCTGTATTCTCTGTGTATTTTTTTGCCACCTCAAGGATACAACAGGTTCAAAAATCTTCTGAGGATGATATCTTTATCTCGAAATATTAATTGTTTTGTTTGTTTTGTTTTACGGTATATCAACCTCGGTGGGTTATTTAATGCCGACAAAATGTGAAATAAATTCATTCTTAATGGATAATACAATTGTGTTTATAAACTCATGTTTTTCTATTTAACCCATAGATGGGACCCTAACAGGTACTACCACTCCGGGTCAGAGTGGACCAGGGAGCAATGGTGATGAAGGGGTGCTCCACATTCCCCATGCCTCCAAAACTGGAACCACACCATCAGATAGAGTCTAACGTCATTCCCAGGACATGTAGACCCTCAGTCACCGCCTTCTAGCACCCATAAGGGCAATAGGGTTGGGAAAATCATATAGGTGCTAGGGCTTGACGTAACCAGCCGATTGATCGGAGGGGGCCTTTCCGACCGCCCGTCTAGCCCAAGAAAGGGCCAAAGTGGAGTATTGCAAGACATGAACTGCTCATCCACCCGGGTTCTATCCTTAAGCATCACAAGTCGCCACCTACGGCCAACAGGTGGCCCCATTGGGGGAGTCTTACCCCTCTGCAGAGGTGCAGTCGGTGCATTCTAAAGCCCCACCGACAGGGCGGTTGAAATATTAAGAATAAACCAAAGGTAAACAAACTACACCATAGTTACCTCATTTTTCTTTACACTTGCATTGTGATAGCCTTCAAAACCAACCACCAAACCAATATATTGTGTTATGCTAGACATTATTTTTTTTATTATTTGCTGTTACTCGTTATATTATTGTTACTACCAACAGAAAACACCCTCCGGGCGTCGTAAAAATTAATTTTTGAAAGACATTGCCTGAGAGGGTGAGAGTTAAAAATTCAATGTTAGAGGGTTTGTATCATAAGTAAGCAAAATCCTTATATTTATTAAAGGAGTAAAAAAAAATAAATAAATAAAACAATTTTAAAATGAAAACTGAGCCCCATCCCTCTCAAATAGAATGTTGCGTGCATGTAATAATCAAACAATCATTTTGAATATTTTCCACATCAATTTTCCACAAAACCGTAGGTATTTATTTACTTATTTGTAAACTTTTTAGTTAACTTCTTGTTACTGTAAAAAAAAAAAAAAAAAAAAAAAAGAACGAGAGTAAAAAACAATTTTTAAATTGCTTACTCAAATTCTGGGTGTATATAGCATAAGAATATTATGACGTAAGCTGTGACGTAGAGCTATAACGTAGTTTTTGTTACAGACAGAAATACAGACAATCTCCATTATTAATATATAGTACAAAATAAAAAAACACCATCCGGGCGATGTAAAAATAGATTTTGAAACATATTGCCTGTGGGGTGGGAGTAAAAAATTCAATGTCAGCGAGTTTGTACCCAAAGTAAGTAAAATCATCAAATTCATTAAAAGATTAAAAAATAAAACAATTTTAAATGTAAACTTTAAATATGTATTAAAATAAAACAAACTATATATAGATATATAATACCAGTCATGTATTTATTAAAACTTGTTTTAAAAAACAATGAGGACTGTCTAATGTTGCATGTTCAAATTTTGAATGTTATGACGATTTTGGGTAATGTGACGTAAGCAGTGATGTAATTTTTGTTACTGACAAAAACCGGAAGCGAATCTCCATTATTAATAGATATAGAATATATATTATGTTTATTTTATAAATTTGGCATTAAATAACCCACAGGGTTGATATGCCATTAAACCAAACCAAACCAAACCAACCCGGTGGTCCACCCTGTGAAATGCCTTGGACTGATCTAAATTTGATTAGCGCCAAATTTTCGTCGTCTTTTACCCCTGTAGGATCGTGCGAACCAAAGACAAATTGTTTAGGATCGATCTTCCTTTCACAACGTTCGACTGCACCTCTGCAGAGGGGTAAGACTCCCCCAATGGGGCCACCTGCTGGCCATTGTTGGCGACCCGTGATGCTTAAGGATTGAACCCAGGTGTTTCGCTAGCGAAAAGGAGATGGACTCCCTCGCATTCCAGTTGATGGGCCACTCCGCCAACTTAATTATACAAGGGAAAATAACTTCTCGAATCTATTGAGAACGAAAAATACTCGTGTTCCTTACTTGTACGACCATTATCGCGGAAGCGATAACGCTAATCTGTTTCAATGGAACATAATAAAAAAAATTAAAAGAAGGAAAGAAAGAAAAAAAGAAAAAAGGAATGTGTATATGTGTGTGTGTGTGTGAGAGAGAGAGAGAGAGAGAGAGAGTTGAATCAGCCACTGGGATCTGTGCAGTAAAGTGAGGAGCTGGTAGTAGGTGTGGCGCTCTACATCAGACGCCAAAATAATCTCCTTGGTCTAGCGCTAGTGGAAATGGGATAGACTCCCTCGCTGTCCGGCTGATTCCGACTTTAGGCCACCCCGACGACTTTACTTACTTACATATTGAACTAATCGCAATAGCTCTTAAGTAAACATACAAAACGTTGTAGTAATTAATTCATCATACTGTGGTATATCCACAGGTCCTGCTAGTGTAATTTTATTGCATTTTCCTGATTTTAGCCAAATATCTTTTGAAATCTCAATAACTTTATTTCCCCATCAAGAGGATTTGGAATATGTTATTGTAGACTATATGTTCTTTACTTGGTGTAAATTTTAGCTTGCCTTTTTTCTTTCGGGTTTGAATTTATTTTAGCACTGGCAAAATGAGCCTAAAATGCGTTTTTGACCAAATGACTTTAGCCAGAAAATAATTTACCAAAAATCAGGGAATTATCGGATTTTAATCAAATTTTCAGTGTTTATTTATCAATGAATGATCTTTATAATACATTATTTATTTTATTTAAAAACTTTCTGATTTTTTTCAGGTCACTTAATTTTGACCCCCCTACTTTAGGAGTGTAAAATATTGGCGAGTTGGTCCTTGATTGATTACAGTAGAAATAAAAAAGATAAAAGACCGAAGTTGTAAATAGAAAAAAAAATTTAAGTGGAATATTTTATAAGAAAATAAGTACCGAAAATCGGAAAATAAAATGTTAAAAAATAATAAATAATTAATTTTTTGGAGATTTCTTTTTTACTTATTTCGATAATTATTTAATTGGCTATTATTTATAAAATATTATACATCGATATTTTTTCTGCTTAAAAAGGCGGGGGGCTACATTTTCAATAGAGTTTTTCTTCAAAACGTATACTTTGATTGACTAAAATAAGTTTTGCATTAAATAGATAATTATTTCTAGAATCTAAAAATATAACATTTTAAACTTAAAATCCGAATATTTTTATTTTAAATGAATTTTATATATTAATTTTTCATAGCAAAAATACTAAATTAAAGTTTTGAAATAAAATAACTGATGCATTATAAAATTCATAAATTGATAAATCAATACTGAAAATTCCATTAAAATCGGATAATTACCTGATTTTTGGTAATTTCTTTTTGCAATCGCGAATGTTACATAAAAATTGTAAACAAGCGCTTAAAACCCTTGAAAAAGAGACAGAATGGCGGATCGCGTCGAAATTGACCAAAACAAATCCCTTTAAATGTATTAAAAATAAACTGCATATGTAATGATATTTTTCTTTTTTTAATGATGGTCATTATGTTACTACTTATCGATTTAGACAAAGACCTTAAATAATAGATTTAATTATTTTAATTCGTTTTTAAAACTCGTAGTGACGATTTTTTTGCCAGTGCCTAATTTATTTCTACTGGGCTACAGTCTCTATTAAGTTCAGAGATAGATTTACCTCAAAACAGCCCATATTATTAATGTTTAAAATCCTGCGATGTGTTATATAACATTAAGAAATAATTCCTCATTACTTACCGACAGTTCTTATTAGTTTTTATTTAGGCGATTTGGTTGTGATATTTTCGTCTTTTTTTTACTTAAGTTCAGCAGAAGCATTTTCCTCATTTTAGCCAAATATTTAAGAAATATCGAGCTTTTTGAAATCTCAATAACTTTCTTTCCCCTTGTTCGATTCAAGAGGATTTGGGATATGTTATTGTAGCTACTGGTAAAATGAGCCTAAAATGCGTTTTTGACAAAATGACTTTAGTCCCCCTACAGAAAATAATTTACCAAAAATCAGGGAATTATCGGATTTTAATGAAATTTTCAGTGTTTATTTATCAATGAACGATCTTTATAATGCATTATTTGTTTTATTTAAAAAACTTTCTCATTTTTTTCAGGTCACTTAATTTTGACCCCCTTATGTTGGGGGCGTAAAATGTTTTGCAAGTTGGTCATTTTCGATACTAATTACAGTATAAATAAAAAGATAAAAGACCGAAGTTATGAATAGAAACAAAAACAAAATTTTTACGGTTGTTGTTTTATGAGAAAATAAGTATCGAAAATCAAAAAATAAAATGGTTTTAAATCTTTTAAAAATAAACTGCATATGTAATGATATTTTTCTTTTTTAATGATGGTTATTATGTTACTACTTATCGATTTAGACAAAGTTTGGCCTTAAATAATAGATTTAATTATTTTTAATTTGCTTTTAAAATTCCTAGCAGACAACAAAAAATGCTAATGCCTATGTTATTGTAGACCATATTTCTTTTACTTAGTGTAAATTTTAGCTTGGCCTTTTTTTTGTGTGTTGAAGTCTATTTCTACTGGACTAGATATTTACCAAGTACCCGACGTGTACGGGTTAGGCATAAGGCCTTATTAATTGTGGGACCACCCCTAAGCCGAAACTCATGGGTGGCGGGTGCAAAAAATACGTTGATCCCATCGGCATTCCCATCCAAGGGGGCGCCTCGGACACTTGGCAATAAACCCAGCCCTGTCCCTTTAAATTAAGGGGGCAGGTATTGCCTGGGGGTGGCCCCCCAGGGATCAACGATGTTAGCTTGTAAGGTCCAGGGCCGAAGCCACTGGACCCCCCGGTCGAAACCGGGCTTAGATATGTTGGTCATGGAATATTAAGAGAGAAAGAGAAATGAATTCAGCTGATTCGTGCGGACTTGTCACTGACTGACTCGAGGCCACCGATATCTAGCCGGTCTTGACTGACTAGAGTGCCGGGTCAATAGGGTTGACCGAGTCATTAGGGTTGGCGGGGTCGATAGGGTTGACCGAGTCAATAGGGTTGACCGGGTCAATAGGGTTTGACCGGGTCAATAGGGTTGGCCGGGTCGATAGCGGGTCAACAACAAGTGAAGTACATTCGTTAGTTAAGTTAAATAGGAACGTGTTTTAAAAAGCTATCTCAGTTTTTTCTAGAAATCTTTGAGATCGTTCCCAGTGCTCCAATTACGATTGGTACTACATTTACCTTCATGTTCCATAGTTTTTTTCAGCTCTCTGACCGGGTTCAAGTATTTGTCAATCTTTTCGTTTTCTTTCATCCGCCGGAATGGCAAAATCCACGAGATGACAAGATTATTATTATTATTATTATTATTATTATTATTATTATTATTATTATTATTTCTTCTTTTTGATTTTTCACGTCAGCATTAGCTGATGGTCTTTCACTGGAGTCTGAGTGACAGCAAGTCTCCTCAGGTCTCCAGGACTCTTCTGAGTATTCTGGCAGATTACAGCAGTGCAGTGTTCTGGATGGTTTCAATCCTTCCCCTGATTTCCAAACTTTCCAAACCCTTTTCTAATCCTTTGGGACCGTTCCAATTGCACCAACTACAATTGGTATCACTTTGACTTTCATATTCCAATAACTTTTTCAGTTCTCTGGCAAGGTCCAGGTATTTGTCCATTTTTTCATTTTCCTTCAGCTTCACGCTGTGATCTGCCAAAATCCACCAGTTGACAAGTTCTTTCTTTTTTGTTTATCAACACTAGGTCTGGTCTTCTTACTGGGATAAGGTGATCCGTTTTTATCTCAAAGTCCCAGAGAATGTTATGCGTTTCGTTCTCAAGAACAGATTCTGGTTTATGCATATACCATTTTGTTGTATGGTCGAATTTTAATTTTTCGCATAATTCCCAGTGGATCACCTTCCCAACCCAGTCGTGTCTAGTTTTGTACTCCCGTTGTGCTAGTTTGCTACATTCACATAGTACATGGTTTACAGTTTCATCTCTATCACCGCATAGTCTACATTTACTATTTTGTTGGGTCTTATCAATTTTCGCTTTGATATAATTTGTCCTTATGGAATATTATTATTATTATTATTATTATAGTTGTTTATTTATTTTAATGTTTGTCTGTGTGTGTGTGCGTGTGTGTGTGTGTGTGTGCACGCACGTGTTTATATAAATACTTAACTTGTTGAAAAATGTTTCCTTTTTTCTTTCAAAATCCCTGAAAACAATTAATAGAAATTATTTGTGTGTATATTATTTATTTATTTATTTTAAATTAAAAATTTTTTTAGATATTAAAAATGAGTCTTCTCCCTTATTTCCAATTTCATTTTTGTCTCCCTTCTTTGTTAAGTAATGTCTCTCGTTCGGTTTTTGTTTTCTACTTTCAAAGTCGACCTCAAATCTCAATAGAGGTCACCAGTAAGAAAAAAAAAAAAAAAAAAAAGAAAAAATCTTAACACAAAGGTCACACAAAGAAAAATTGATAATTTTTCTATCTCTTCTTCGCAGAAATCATTTTTTTCTAAAATTCCTAACTGTATTTATTTGGTTCGATTTATTTAAAATCGATTTAGATAAATCAAAATTTCGATTATATTAAAATACTTTTTTTTTTGTCTAGCGTTCATAGTTAAATGGTGGACGATATAAAATGGGCCTCGCTTCATTTTGCAAACAACCCAAAATATTCTCATTTTTGCAATTAAATTGATGTATATAGCCTTAAAAAAACAACCCACAAGCTAAATAAAAAATAATTACTTAATACTAAACTAATATTTAATACCAAATTTCTTATTTTTATTTATTAATACATAACAATTTGATTAAAAAGACATTTTTACACATGTAGCATTTACGATCAACTGACAATATTTCTAAAATATACGGATGCTCAAATGGACTATAACGATTTTCATGATTAACTCTGAAATAGATTTCGTAAATTATATAATTGGGTATTTTCCGATATTCAGTGTTCGAGCAAAGGTAAAAATCGATATATTGAATGCTGATTTTCAAGGCATCGCGATTCTCTCTACATGAAAGACTGGTAGAACACGCGACCTATTATCATTTTCTTTTATATTGTGCCGTATTTAAGCTTGGTTTAAAAAAAATGCTTTTATTATTTTGACAAAGTTTATGAATTATTTTTATAACTATTTATTTGTTTATTTATTAGGTTAGTTAGTTTGTTTGTTTTTTGTTTGTAATACAAACAAACGTGGGTTTTTTGGGTTTTTTTTTAGATATATACAATGTTTATGAATAAAGAAACGTGTTGGTTTAGTTAAACTTATATCACCAATGGTCATCCGTAGTGCCTAAAATGGTGAAATTTGGATTTCAGCGAATTAAATTTATTCTATTGTTTGTAATACAATTTTCTACATAAGTCATATTTATTTTAGTTGTTTTAAGACCAGATCATCTTGGAAAATTATAAAACAATTTAATTCTGACTAACGTATGGCGTCGATCAAATGGAAGCCTGTGACCTCAATTTAGCTTTCTCTCTCGCATCCAACAACAACATCAGAGTACTGCGTCGTAGTAGTAATTTATTGTGTGAGAGAGAAGAAAAGGCTTTGTCAAAATTTATATAACCAGTTTAATATATTTAAAGGCATTTTTGTTGTTTTTGTTTTTTTAAATATTCTTTTTAACTTAAACAATAGTCCATGATGATATTGATACTTCTATTTTAGGTAGGAATTAAAAATTAAGCATTTTTTAGTTCATCTCCGATATATCAAGACTTTGGGATTATTTTAAAATAACGTTCAGTAGTGATGTCCAATCTGCCGTGTCAAAATTATCCCCCCTATATTTAACACAATGAAACTTGAATAAAGGTTAATATTATCTTCAAAATTTTTGGACCATTAAAATGAAGAAACATTAAAAAAAAAATCCTGATGATTTTTTCAAAAATTTTCAGGTTATGGAAATAATGAAAATTATGAACGAAAACAATGTTTACATTTTTGCAACATTAAATCAATTGAAATTTAACGTAACCAAAAACAAGTTATGACTAAATGTTTTTTTTTTATTTTTTAATTCTATTAAAAATCAACTAACAGTCAAATTTTCACCTATTGATGAAATTGTGTTGTAAATAAGTTTTTCCTAAAATATTTTAGGGGATATATATTTTTTTACGAGCCCCCCACCCCTACACTGTACTTACTGAATGTTCGTTCAGCAAGTACAGTTTAGATTCAACAGAATTGTATTTCAGTTGTGCATTGGACTGGAAACAGTTTTATTCTCTCTCAATTTTAAGTTAGAGCATCTTTAAGCGTATTATTGCTATTAAAAATCTAGATATATAAGGTGCTGTTATATATACAAAGATAATGACAATTTTAGTAATTGATAGATAGAGAGAGGGGGTAGAGGTGGGGAGATATATATGTACAGATTTAGATAGATAGATAGATAGATAGATAGATAGATAGATGAACTGACTGAGATAAATAGTCTAAGATAGATAAAGAGAAATATAAATAGTAACACACACACACACACACACACACACACACACATATATATATATATTATCATAAAGGTACACGGTAATAACCTACTCGAGTTTCACCATAAGGATCTTCAGGGTTAAATCCACTGGATTTATCAAGATATTGATTAATTGCAGTCGATTTCACGTGTGTATTTTTTAACCGTTTTTCGCGAAAAAAAAATACACACGTGAAATCGACTGCAATTAATCAATATCTTGATTAATCCAGTGGATTTAACCCTGAAGATCCTTATGGTGAAACTCGAGTAGGTTATTACCGTGTACCTTTATGATAATAAATTTGCTCTACTAACGTATTGAGCACTTTATATTTGTTATATCGCTGTCTTATCATTGTAAAACTTGAATTAACTAATCATGGTGACTATTTTCACCGGTAAGTCACTTTTTCCGCAAATACCATATATATATATATATATATAGAGAGAGAGAGAGAGAGAGAGAGAGAAAGATATAGATAGATAGATAGATAGATAGATAGATAATTAAAGTACTTATTACGCAATTCCCTAACCCCCAAGTCACAAAATAACCCCAAGCAGGTTGTCATGCCGTTAATATTAATCAATCTGTCGCTAGGGGGAGAATCGCCAACATCGTATGTTGGCGCCAATACCAAAAACTTCACTTATCACGGAGCACCCACTGAGGGTAGTCGCGTAAATAACGGTCCCTACACTTCACTCATCACTTAGCCCAAAAACAGGGCTTACGTATCTACGAACCATTGACCTGGACGGAGGCATTTTCACAGCACACTTTCGAAGGCACAAAAGCACACTATAGAAGGCTGAAGACCAAATAGTCTACTTGAAAAGGGCCCATTCACCGTGATTTAAAGAACTGTTAACCCGGGTGAGAAACTTCTAAAATAGCATCCCCCACCACTTACCAAGAACATTACTTAACTCAGATAAGTCTGGTAGCAAATACCAATAAAATTTACAAGTTCTTGTATTATTTGTCAATACATGTATTAAATTTCCATTGTGTGTTTGTCTTCTTTGTCCAACAATTTGCCTACAACTACGGAGAAATAAGAGCTCCTTCGAAATCCGTAAATACTCTTAATAAACCATCCGTGTAAGACGAAAAAGAAACGTCGGACACTGTTGGAGAAGCAGGGACGAACTCATGAATGACGTTGATCTGTGAAAGCCAGCACATGGGCACGCCAGTGTGTGCCGACCAGCAAAAATGTACAAAGACCAGCTCTGTATGGATGCTGGATGCTGAGCCGAGGACCTCCCAGGGGCAATGAGTGATAGGGATGGGTAGCGAGAGATAGTCATGGATATCTGTGCTACTAGCGTGACATGATGATGAGTTCGGCCCACGGCATGAATGTGGGGCCCCCAGTGAGAACCGAATTCACTAGTAGTTATAGGTTATCTTAGTTTGTTAACCATTACAGCACACGAGGTGTCCAAAGATGTAGAATAGTGTTATACGGTATTTGCATCTCATCTCACTTATGAGGGCGTAACACAAGGACATGTTTATGTGGGCCCACCCACAAACCGAAGCTCATGGGTAGTAGGCACAAAAAATGCGTTGATCCCGTCGGCATTCCCCGTCGAGGGGGCGCCTCAGGCGCTGGGCAATAAACCCAGCCCTACCCCTTTAAATCAAGGGGGCAGGTATTGCCTGGGAGGGGGAAGCCCCCTGGGATCAACGCTGTTTATACTCCCATAGCGTGTGGTGTAATGATTAAAGTCATAGGAAATGGACTCGTCGCTCCGAGTTCAAATCCTGGACGTGGTAATTGCATTTCACTTAGCGCTAATACCCTTGGGAAAGGTATGAATCCTACTCTCCCTCCAGCTATGGGTAAATAGTAGGGCAGACTGGGTTCTTTAACCTTGGTTAGGCAACCGGTCTAGGAGAAGGAAAACTCTGAATTCAAACCTGTTAAACCCGCTTAAGAAATTGACCTTGTGTTACATCCTGCTCGTGCGGAGGGGTTGGTAAATATATATACTCCCATTTAAAACTTGAGGCCTTAAATGGTTCTATGGGTTGTCTTCTATTTCACCAACAGACCATCAGGTAATTCCATGTCAAATCATCCAGGCTAACCCACCCGCCACTTCAATTTTTCTGACATTTTGCCAACGTGTGGATTATGTTAAAGTTAGATAATCCCCAAAATTTGAACTTCCAATTCCAAAAATTGGCGGAGTTTTTCCGATATCATTTCTTCGTTGGAGCCAAATCTCTTTCCCTAGAGCATTCGTTTGGGTCTGCAAGCAGCCAGTAGTCGCTGGAGGCCAGATCTGGAAAATAGGGTGGGTGCGGAAGCAAGTTGAAGTGCAATTCATGTAGTTTTGTCATTGTTGCGCTCGACTTGTGACACTGTACATTGTCTTGGTGAAATAGCACTTTTTTCTTTTTCATTTGTGGTCTTTTTTTTGCGATTTCTTCCTTCAAACGCACCAATAATGCTATATAATATTCGCTATTGATAGTTCTTCCTTTCTCAAGGTAATCGATGAACAAAATACCTTGCGCATCCCAAAATACGGAGGTCAAAACCTTATTGGAAATTGGGTTATCTGCCCTCACCCGGAAGTCTGGACAATAGGGAGCAGACACTGAACCCTGACTCGGCAGAACAGAGTCCGCACCCGTGAGAGAAACACGTCAACTCCGACAATCGGACATCATAGAAGCAACGACCTTACCGGACAACACCGAGACATTGCTGAGACAACAAAGATAAGTGTTCTTGTACTCTTGCATTACTTATATATATCCCGCCAAGAGAAATTCTCTGGCAACCTCTACAGACATTTACACAATTGTATATTCTCACATTTAATACCAAACCCAATAAATTGTTAACCCAATTATATACTCTATAATTGCCTTGTCTCCTTTCCTTTACGACAGAGATGCTATTTCACCCCAGTATTTCTGTTAACCTTGCCTGCTGATGTTTGCATCTTTGGTCGCTTTGGACGGCTTTCACCTGCTGCTGTCCACTCATCTCTGCCGATTTGAGTCCGGAGAGAAGTGGTGATTCATGTTTCATCATTGTCACATATTTACGAAAATACTCCTTTTTGTTGCGTTGAAACAGTAGCAAACAACGCTCTGAATCGTCGACGCGTTGTTGTTTTTGATCGACTGTGAGCAAACACGGCACCCACTTTAAACACAGATTTCTCATTGACAAATGTTCATGCTAAATGGTGAATACACTGCCTTCTGATATCTTCAACTCCTCTGCTATCTCATGCAACTTCAATTTACGATCGGCCAAAACGGTGCCCCATTCTTCTGGCCTCGTTGCCACAGCTAAGATAAGCAAATAACTAGGCAGAGATGTTTTATCAGAGCAACACAGTTTAATGGAGTTTTTTGGTGTTTTCCGGAATAACTGTCGAATTTGGACGACCTGCGCGTTCAGCATCGTTTGTGTTTGTACGACCGCGTTTAAAGTCAGCATACCACCTCTTAACCGTTATTTCCGGCGTAACAGAGTCCAAATGACACTTATCAAACCATTGCTTTGCTTGAACAGTATTTCTCTCATCAGAAAGCAATGCTTTTTCAACACACGAAATTCAGATTTTTCCATTGTTTTGAAAATTTGCAACGGTAGCTTCACTTAAATAACTGTAATTTGTAAACTTTAAACCGATTGGGCTCAAATTTTGACTAGTGTCATTTGAAGGTTAGTAATTTATAAGAATTAGATGGATTTCTTTTTATTAATAGCGCCATCTATATTTCATTATTGAGTGATATGTTATCTCGAGGATGAACCTTAAAAGAAATCCATTAACTAACACTTACCACCACCACTCTCTCTCTCTCTCTCTCTCTCTCTCTCTCTCTCTCTCTCTCTCTCTCTCTCTCTCTCTCTTGTCTCTCTCTCTCTCTCTCTCTCTCTCTCTCTCTCTCTCTCTCTGATCACGTAAAAAATATTTCCCCTAATATATTTTAGGAAAAAACTATTTCAGACATATTTACATCAAAAGGTAAGTAATTATGGAAACTTTCGTGAAAATCGGAGCATTAATTAATATTTCATAGAATTTTTAAAAAGCATTTTGTCATAACTTGTTTTTGGCTACGTTAAATTTCAATTGATTTAGTGGTGCAAAAATGTAAACATTGTTTTTCGTTCATAATTTTCATTATTTCCATGAGCTGAAAAAAATTCTTAAAATCATCAGAATTTATTTTAATGTTTCTTCTTTTGAATTGTCAAAAAATGTTCAAGTTAATATTAACCTTTATGCAAGATTCATTCTGTTAGATATGGGGGGTGGAATTTCACAGGGAAAATTGGTGGTACCTAGGATCCACTAATAGGCTGATAAAAACATTTATGTCAATCCGCATAATTTTTTTTTATATCTTTCAAAAGAAAGAGTAATTGAACACTCATGATTTATCTACTAAAAGTAAGTAAAGTCGTCGGGGTGGCCTAAAGTCGGTATCAGCCAATAAGCGGGGGAGTCTATCCCCTTTTCACTAGCGCTAGACCAAGGAGATTGTTTTTGGCATCTGAGGCGGAGCGCCACGCCTACCATCAGCTCCTTACGTTACCGCACATATCCCTGTGCTGCTCATACGCTGAGTTGGCGAGGACCGGAATCGAACTAGGAACCATCTGGTTTCTAGCCGAACGCTCTACCGACTGAGTCTTTTCCGCCCCCAAAAATAAATCTCCCCCCCCCCAAAAAAAAACCTTGCTTTTTTAATGATGCTCATTATGTTACTACTTTTCGACTTAAACAAAAAATTTGACCTTAAATAAGCGATTTAATTAATTCTAATTCTTTTTAAAATTGAAAATAAGGAAAGAAATTGGCAGATCCCAGCCCATTCGCAACGGCTAGGATGTGACACGAGGTCACAAGCATGAGGTAGATATTTACGACATACCCCACGTGTACAAGTTAGGCACAAGGCCCTATTAATGTGGGACCACCCACGAACCGAAGCTGGTGGGAGGCGGGTACAAAAAAATTATACGTTGATTCCGTCAGCACCCCCCCCCTTAAGGGGTTGCCTCGGGCACCGAACAATAAACCAAGGCCTGCCCTTTTCATTTGAGGGGGCAGGTGTTGCCTGGGGATTTCCCCCCTGGGATCAACGCTGCTAATTAGTTTATCAGTCCAGTGGCCGAAGCTCACATGCCAACGAGGATCGAACTCGCTATTCAGGAGTAATGGATCTGCGAGACTAGTGCCTATTATTTCTACTATGTCCGTATTTTTCCTATATGACAAAGAAAATTGGGCGCTATTCCAGAATTGAGTCCCGGCCTCCTGCCTTAAAAGACCCTAGGCAGTGATAGCTGAAAAAACAACCCGCTCTTTTATATTTTAATTTTAAAAAATGTCAGGTCATTTTTAATTTAAAAAAAAATCTTTTATTTTATGGTTTGCTGGAAATAAATATATTAAAATAAAATAAAAATACCCCCCAAAAAATGTTTTGATTTTTTATTTGAAATTGATTGCCGAAAAAATTTGAAAATAAAATGAAAATACCGAAAAAAAAAATTTTTTTTTAGCGGATTGAAGGCGTTTTTATCGACAAATTATTTATCTATTTATTTTATTTTATTTTATTTTATTTTTAGTGGTTTGAAGGCGTTGAAATATTTTAAAGAGGGGGGGGTTAAAATATTCTACATTTACTTGTCGAAAAAAGACTGGAGGGAGTAAAATATCGACATCATTCGGTTGGTTTTTCAGCTATCACCACTTAGCGTTTTTTTAAGGTAGGGTACCGGGACGCAATTCTGCGAATAGCACCGAAAATTGTTTTTTTTTTTTTTTTCTTCTTTTTTTCTGGGTGTTAGAAAGTACTTAAAATTTCACAAAAACACTTAAAATTCCTGGAACCCCATTTAGTTATAAGAACATGACTATAATTACCCCTCACCCCTTTTTTTTCTACATTGTACTTATATAATTTAGGTAAGTAAGTATATTAAAAAAAACTGTCTGGTTGGTTCCACCCTATATACCTCCACCTTTCATATTTCTAGCTACTGGCAAAATGAGCCTACGTTTTTGACAAAATGACTTTAACCCCCCTACAGAAAATAATTTACCAAAAATCAGGGAATTATCAGATTTTAATGAAATTTTCAGTGTTTATTTATCAATGAATGATCTTTATAATGCATTATTTATTTTGTTTCAAAACTTTCTGTTTTTTTTTCAGGTCGTTTAATATTGAGCCCCTTATGTTGGGGGCGTAACATTTTGTTCAAGTTGGTCTTATATTGTACTAATTACAGTATAAATAATGAGTTAAAAGACCGAAGTTATGAATAGAAACAAAACAAAAATTTACGGTTGCTGTTTTATGAGAAAATAAGTACCGAAAATCGAAAAATAAAATGTAAAAAATAATAAATAGTTAATTTTTTGGAGATTTTTTTTACTCATTTCGATAATTATTTAATTAGCTATTATTTTATAAAAGAAAAAATTATACATCGATATTTTTTCTGCTTAAAAAGGGGAGGGGGTACATTTTCAATAGAATTTTTCTTCAAAACTTATTACTTTATGTATCTAAAATAAGGTTTTCATTGAATAGATATTTATTTCTAGAATCTAAAAATATAACATTCTAAACTTAAAATTCGAATATTTTTTTATTTTAAATGAATTTTAAATATTAATTTTTCATAGCAAAAATACTAAATTAAAGTTTTGAAATAAAATAACTGATGCATTATAAAATTCATTAATTGATAAATCAATACTAAAAATTTCATTAAAATCGGATAATTACCTGATTTTTGGTAATTTTTTTTTTTTTTTTTTTTCAATCGCGAATGTTATATTAAAATTATAAACCAGCGCTTGAAAAAGAGACAGAATGCATATGTAATTATTTTTTTTTTTTTAATGATGGTCATTATGTTACTACTTATCGATTTAGACAAAGTTTGACCTTAAATAATAGATTTAATTAATTTTAATTTGTTTTTAAAACTCGTAGAAGCTGATTTTTTTTGCCAGTCCCTACATATTTCGTTTCTAACCCGACCCAGCTAGTCCAGGTTAAAATCGCTGTAAGAGTAACCCAAAGCCGAACCTTTTAGACCTTAGTTTTCCAATGCAGGTATCACAGGCGAACAAAAAATGTTTTGATAAACAGGCTAAAGTCTGGACCGTTTACCAAAACTTTTATTGTTTCTTAATTATACCTACATCAGAAAACTAGGTCTGAAAATTTCGGCTTTGGTTATTCTTACTGTTATAATAGCAATAAGGGTAACTAAAGCCGAAACCTTTTAGAACTTAGTATTCCGATACCGTTTCTCTGAATGTTTGAGATGAGGCTTGAAGATTAGTATTATCTGCGTTATTCGGACTATTGTCCCATCTTCATTGTTATTTGTAACGTTTCAGCCGATATGCCTCTGGCTTTTCGGACTTGGGAACCTTTTTTTCGAACTCTGGAACTTTCTTGTCGTAATCGTAATCCAATTGGACACATGGCCTAGTGGATAAGGTAGTTAGGTTAAGACAGTTCTAAGTGACAGTTATCTCTGGATCCTGAGTTCAATCCTGAGTGAAGGCAGTTAAAATAATTAACACAACTCCTACCCAGTTATGGTTAGCGGAATGAGAACAGGATACGTGGACTAAATAAAGGGTTAGGTTCAAAGTTCCGTGATGGCTCCCGATTACGACAAGAAAGTTCCGAGTTCGAAAGAAGGTTCCCGAGTCCGAGAACGTTAGTCGACAATAAATACCCGAAGAAGGCCGGGGGGCATATCGGCCGAAACGTTGTACAAATAACAATGGAGATGGGGACAAGTCCGAATAACGCAGATAATACTAATTCCGATACCGCTATCACAGGGAAATAAAAATGTTTTGATAAACGGGCCAAAGTCTGGTCCGTTAACCAAAACCTTTTTCGTTCCACAATTAAACCCGCTTCGGAAAACTAAGGTCTAAAAAGTTCAGCTTTTGGGTTATTTTTACCGTTCAAATCGCAGTAAGGGCAACCCAAAGCCGAAACTTTTGGACCTTAGTTTTCCGATGTAGGTATCAAAGGGGAACAAAAAAAGTTTTGGTAAACGGGACAAAGTTTAGTCCGTTTATCAAAACTTTTCTCGTTCCCCAATGATACTTGCATTGGAAAACTAAGGTCTAAAAGTGTTGGCGTTGGGTTACTCTTAGAGCGATTTTTGAACCCCGAACGACGCAGTTAAAAAAATTAAAAAATAAAATAAAAATGAGCATATTTATCACTTAGGAATAACCAATTTTTCATCAGCTAAAAATTTTAAAAACGAATTAAAATTAATTAAATCGATTATTTAAGATCAAATTTTTGTGTAAGCTGAAAGGTAGTAACATAATGAGCATCAAAAAAATTTTTTTAAAAAGCAAAATCCATTATGGCAAGCCCCAACCCTTTTTATCATATGGGTGCTAGAAGGCGGTGGCTGAGGGTCTACATGTCCTGGGAATGACATTAAACTCTATCTGATGGTGAGGTTCCAGTTTTGGAGGTTTGGGGAATGTGGAGCACCCATTCATCACCATTGCTCCCTGGTCCACTCTGACCCGGAGTGGTAGTACCTGTTAGGGTCCCATCTATGGGTTAAATAGAAAAATGTATTTATAAAAAAATTGTATTATCCATTAAGAATTGATTTTATTTCAAAACTTTATCGGCATTAAATGACCCACTGAGGTTGATATGCCGTAAAACAAAAAAAAAAACAAAACCAAAAAAGCAAAATAATATTACACATGTAATTTATTTTTAATACATTTAAAACGATTTTTCGGTCTATTAGTGGACCATTATTACACTGACAAGCTAAAGTGACAATTCTTCCAGGCTGTGTCATATCAGTGCTGCTGTATGGCTGCACCACTTGGACCCAAACGAAGCGCCTTGAGAATAAGCTAGATGGGAGCTGCACAAGAATGCTGCGTGCAGTCTTGAACAAATCGTGGAAGCAGCACCCCACGAGGAATCAGCCGTATGGCCACCTGACCCCCCCCCATCTCACAAACCATCCGAGTGAGACGGACTAGGCATGCAGGACACTGTTGGAGAAGCAAAGACGAGCTCATAAGTGACGTTCTCCTCTGGAAGCCGACACGCCCACCAAGGACCTACATTGACCTACTATGCGAGGATGCTGGTCGCTGCGCAGAAGACCTCACATGTGCAATGAATGATAGGGAGGGGTGGCGAGAAATTGTCATGGATATCTGTGCTGCATGCGCGACATGATGATGATGACTAACCCTAAACCCCAACCCTAACCCTAATCCTAACCCTAAACACCCCTAGTTTAAATTAACTGTTTTATTACAGTGGGTTCTATTTTTTCTGGGTCACCCTGTATACAGGTTGACCCAGAAAAAATAGAACCCAAATTATTTATTTACTTTCTCATTAAACTAACCCTAAAACCCAACCTTAACCCTAACCCTAACCTAACCCTAACCCTAACCCTAGTTAAAATTAACAGTTTTATTACAAAATTTGTGGGTTCTGTTTTTTCTGGGTCATGGGATTTTGAGTATGATTTGCAAGTTTTACCATTTATAGATATAAGTAGTAGGCAATTTATTGAAACTAATTATTTTTCACATATATTCAATTCAAGAAATGCAATTCAGTCATAAGCTGTATATAGTAATTAAGAATAAATTTAAAAAAAAAGAATTTATCCACAATTTATATGAATCAGAGATTTATTTAATTCTAAAATATTCTAAAATTCTGAAATAGGGTTAGGGTTAGCAGTTATTTATTATAACATTATAATATTCTTTTTATGGTAGCCACATAGCACATACTATAAGAGAGATGATTTCGTAGGCCACATTCAGAAGGTAGGCCACATACTATAATGCCACCCTTTTATTTTTACAGGCTTAATCCTAACTGATAGCTAAAAATGGACAAAATAACAATTATGTAATAAATACTACTACTAATACTGTTAATACTACTAGTAGTAGTAGCAGTACGACTAGTTCTAGTACTACCCTTACGAATGAACCATGGTTGAGTGGAGAAATGAATTAGTAGTAGGAGTACGAGTACGACTACTACTACTATAAGAACCATTGCTGCTGCTGCTGCTACTACCTGTAGTAG
>CM042180.1:19005298-19017798 GCA_023376005.1 Doryteuthis pealeii | reverse complement strand
ATAAGTAAAACAGTCCGTTTTGGGGGTTTTTTACAACAGGGACAATTTCTTTATTGATATTTTTAGCAGAATTCTGAATTCATGGTTCCTTTACTAAAAAGGTCTCGCATCGAAACTTATAAACATTTTCTGACGATTCAGACCCTTATTTTTATAGAAAAAAAGTAAAAATCGTTTTTTGTCGGTTTTCATATTTCATAAAATAAAATAGGGGGAGACCTCGTAAAAAATATTTCCCCTGATATATTTTAGGAAAAAACTATTTCAAACATATTTTCATCAAATGGTAAGTAATTATTGAAATTTTCGTGAAAATCGGACCATTAATTCATTTTTCATAGAATTTTTTAAAAAGCTACTAGTCATAACTTGTCTTTGGCTACGTTAAATTTCAATTGATTTAAAGGTGCAAAAATGTAAACATTGTTTTTTGTTCATAATTTTCATTATTTCTGTAAGCTGAAAAAAATTTTTTTTTAAATAATCAGGAGTTTTTTTGGTGGATTTTTTTTTTCAAGATAATATTAACCTTTATGCAAGTTTCATTGTGTTAAATATGAGGTGGGGGGGTAAATTTTACAGGAAAATTAGTCGTACCTAGTATGTATCTATGTATATATTTACCACTGGGTTAAAGAACCCAGTTTGCCCTACTATTTACCCATAGCTGAATGGAGAATAGTTGGATGCATACCTTTCCCAATGGTATGTGTTTTTTTTCATGTGTTTTTATTATTATTAGTTTTTGCCGCCAGCGTTAGCTGATGGTCTTTCACTGGTGTTTGAGTGACAGCAAATCATCTCAGATCTCCAGGACTCTCCTGAGTATTCCAACTGATTTCAACAATGCTGTTGTCTGGATGGTCTCAATTCTTCAGTGACATAGTTTTGGTTACAGACACTGAATCTCCATGATAATGAGAGATGTAGATCTAATTTCAATAATTTATTCTTAGATCTAGATAATAAATTAGAATATTTATTCATATTCTATTTTATTTTTATTCATCTCATAACATCAGACTACCAAAAATGTACTTTCTTAAAAATCTATTAATAATGGAGATTCGCTTCCGGTTTTTGTCTGTAACAAAAACTATGTCACTGCTTACGTCACATTACCTAAAATCGTCATAACATAGAATGAATACACTCAAAATTTGAGCATGCAATGTTAGACAGTCCTCATTGGTTATTTAAACAAGTTTTAATAAATATACCTGGTATTATCTATCTATATATAGTTTGTTTTATTTTAATATATATTTAAATTATCAGAACTAAGTTTCCATTTCAATTTTTTTATTTTTTACTCCTTTAATAAATTTATTTTATTTTTTACTCCTTTAATAAATTTGATGATTTTACTTTACTTATGACACAAACTCTCTGATATTAAATTTTCAACTTCCATCCCCTCAGGCAATATTTATTTTACGTCGCCAGAGGGCGTTTTTTTATTTTGCTAGTATTTATAAAAGAAATTATAAAATATAAATTATGAACGAAAAAGTTATAAAAGAAATGGACACAAAATAATGTTGATGGTTGGCAATTGAAATTACAGAAGCCCATAAGTGTTAATTTAAAATGAAAAAGTAAATTTACACATTGCTTAAGTCTTTGCCTACCAAATTTCCCCCATGGCTGTACCAAATTTTCTTGCTACTTTTTACCTGTATGATAGGATATTTTAAAGTCCACTATCTATTCACCTAAGAACTCATTCTATGAAAATAAAGTCCTAATTCGGAAACATTTTTTCACACTCAGAATTGCGGAGGCATGGAATAAGCTGCCTGTTGCAGGCTGCTGAAACACTGAATCTTTCAAAGCCTCCATGCTTCCTGTAGTCTGCCGACACTATACCTGATGCCCCCTCAACACGCATATGCACACACGCACACACATACATGCATATTACTACTGAAAACTGTTCATGTTCCTGACACTAATACATTATTCTGTGTACTTGACATGAGACTTGATGAGTTGTGGTGCACCTGAGCACTGTACACAATAAATTTCATTATTATTATTATATTACTGTAATCTGAGTCGTTCTACTCAATTATAATGAACTAACCATCAGTTTTTGTACTTTTAGATCACAGTTGTGGGAGAGCCGCTATGTGTGGTAGATAAAAAGTTAAGAAACAATATAAATATTTAACTCTTTGCCTACCAAATTTCCTATGACTCTACCAAATTTTCTTGGTATCTTTTTACCTGTATGATGGGATATTTCAAAGTTCACTATCTATTCAACTCAGAACTCATTCTATTCAAATAAAGTCCTTTCATTATTGTAATCTGAGTCCTTCTGCTTAATTATAATAATCTAACCATCAGTTTTTGTAATTGCTTATGGTAAGATCACTGTGGTGGGAGAGCTGCTGTGAGATGTTTAAAGTAGGCAAAGATTTTAAACATAAACTTGATATTAAGATATCTTTTAATGTAATATGAGTTCACTATCTATTCACCTCAGAACTCATTCTATTCAAATAAAGTCCTATTATTATTGTAATCTGTGTCCTTTGGCAAGAGCTGCTGCCAGAAGCTTATGGTAGGATGTATGATGGATATTTCAAAGTTCACTATCTATTCACCTCAGAACTCATTCTATTCAATAAAGTCCTATTATTATTGTAATCTGTGTCCTTTGGCAAGAGCTGCTGCCAGAAGCTTTGGTAGGATTATGATGGGATATTTCAAAGTTCACTATCTATTCACCTCAGAACCCATTCTATTCAAATAAAGTCCTATTGTAATCTAAACAAGTGACACATGCAAGTGCCACTGCCAGCAGTTTACGGTAGAATCACAGTTGTGAAAGAGCTGCTGTGAGCGGTTTAAAGTAGGCAAGAGTTAATGAAATTTGAAATGCATTTGTTGTAAAAAAATTGATAAAATGAAATAAAAATTGATAAATAAAAAAAGTTTTTGGAGGTGCGTGGTGTAATACTTAGAGTCGTAGGAAATGGATTCGTTGACCTGAGTTCAAATCGTGGATGAAGCTACTGTTCACCTAGCGCTAATACCCTTGGGAAAGGTATGAATCCAACTACTCCAACTATGGGTAAAATAGTAGGGCAGACTGGGCTCTTTAACCTTGATTAGGCAACCAGTCTAGGAAAAGGAAAACTCTGAATTCAAACCTGTTAAACTCCGCTTGGGGTGGTCACTACTAGAATAGGCTCAGTCCTAATTAGTGATCTATTTCACTGATTTTTTTTTTGATTTTTTTTTTTACAAATTTTTTTCACAGCGTGTATAATTTTTTTAAAAAGCAATTTCTTTTCTTCTAATTTAGAGTATTTTTTTTAAATATATTGTGTGGGTGGGGGTTATTAGTTGCTGGGAGATCCGATTCACCCCCCAATTTCAGGTACCAGTACCGAACTCTTTTCTAAGCAAAAAGAGTTCCAAGAGAATGGTCCCCCCTTTGTTTACGAATGGCTTTCAAACAGGGGACATCATTCTACAAAACCTTTTTAGCAATCTTCAGTTGGGGAATTTTGCGCCCGTTGCTATGACGACGAGAAAACAACGTGAGAAGGGGAGGAGTGTTAATTATTCAACTACAGAAAAGACAGAAGTCTATTATTGTAAATATTTTCTCTCGTCGGTCAAAAATCAGAATATAAGTATTTCGTTAGTGACGAACCCTTTTTTTTTTTTAACAAAAGAATCGAAAGAAAGTTCTCAACAGGAAAAGAAAATGTCTTAAAAAAAATTAATTCAAGTTGAATGTTTTAATAATACAAGAAAAAAGTTCAATAAATTAATTTTGAATTGGTTTTGTTTATTTTGGTATCAATAGTAAAAAAAAATTAAAAAATAAAAAAAAAAATAAAAAAATAAAATAAAAAAATAAAAATAAAAAGTTCATTCAAATCTATTGTCCAATATATTTTCTATAGTAAAATAATTGTTCAATGCATTTTATAGTAAATTCATTGTCCAATACATTATATATATATATACAATATACTATAATTATCTAATTGGCTATTATCTTATAAAAGAAAAAATTATATATCGATATATTTTTTCTGCTTAAAGGGGGGGGGTACATTTTCAATAGAGTTTTTCTTTCTTTTCAAAACGTATACTTTGAATGACTAAAATAAGGTTTGTATTAAGTAGATATTTATTTCTAGAATCTAAAAATATAACATTTTAAACTTAACATCAGGCTTTTCATATTTTAAATGAATTTTATATATTAATTTTTCATAGCAAAAATACTAAATTAAAGTTTTGAAATAAAATAACTGATGCATTATAAAATTCATTAATTGATAAATCAATACTGAAAATTTCATTAAAATCGGATAATTACCTGATTCTTGGTAAATTCTTTTGCAATCGCGAATGTTACATTAAAATTGTAAACAAGCACTTAAAACCATTGAAAAAGAGACAGAATAGCGGATTGCGTCGAAATTGACCAAAACAAATCGTTTTAAATCTATTAAAAATAAACTGCATATGTAATTATATTTTTCTTTTTTTAATGATGGTCATTATGTTACTACTTATCGATTTAGACAAAAGTTTAACCTTAAATAATAGATTTAATTAATTTTAAATCGTTTTAAAAACGTAGCAAACGATTTCTTTAGGGCCACCCTAGTATATAGTAAAATATATTTTTATAGTAAAAATAATTGTCCAATGCATTTTTATAATAAAATCATTGTCCAATGCACTTTTATAGTAAAAATGATTGTCCAGTGCATTTTTATAGTAAAAATAATTGTCCAATGCATTTTTATAGTGAAATCATTGTCCAGTGTATTTTTATAGTAAAAATCATTGTTCAATGCATTTTTATAATGACAACCACAGAAGTGAATAATACAATTATTATTCACTTAATAATTGTCCTTAATCAATCAATTTCTCGATTAATTCCTTATTATTAACCCTGATGATCCATTTTTGGTGAAACTATAGTAGGTTATCTATATATACCTTTCTACTATATATATATATATATTATATATATATATACAATCAAATATCATATATTATGGATTTAATATCCAGTTACTAAAGTTTCATGCTTACTGCAATCATCAGACAAGACGGTCAAAATTTTAAGATTCTAAAAAACGGTGGTTTGTTTAGCATTTATATAAACGTGAAGTGTGTTCACGCGATGGAATGTTATATCGCTAAAGTTTTTTTTAAAAAACTGTCACTATTTTAGCTTTGAGCACCTTTATATGCCAATACATTTCTCATTCATTCTTTTCAAATTATCAATCCTGAAGATTATAAAGCCTGAAGAAGATACCAGAAGATCTGAAACACGTGTTGCATATGTAAAACAAAAAGAATTTTTTTAAATTTTCTGAGAACAAAATACATTTTGCGGACCTTCCTTTTTTTATAAAATATTGAATTTTCTCCCGTTGGAACCAGAACAACATTTTTTATATATATATATATAATATTATATAATATATATATATATATATATGAGTGTGTGTGTGTGTGTGTGTGTGTGTATTTGGGCAGCATTCTTTCATTTATACATGTAGAATTAAACAAAACAGATGTCTCCTGTTTAACGATTTTATTGATGATCTTTTAAGCTTTCTGGCCAACTTTTTATATTTGGATGGAATTCGTGGATTAGTCCACGAAGACCCATCAATTCACCTCCTTCCAGCCTCCAGATTCATCAATATACTTTGAAAAAAACTGGAACACATCACCCCTGATGATGGCACTTCCAAGTGCTGAAAGTACTCGGGATATGGACTTTGGTGGACTAATCCACGAATTCCATCCAAATTAGAACACAAATGATTTATTTATTTTTCCATTTAAACTAACCCTAAACCCCAACCCAAAGCCCTAACCCTAAACCCTAACCCTAACCCTAACCCTAAACCCTAACCCTAACCCTAACCCCCCCCCTAGTTAGAATTAACAGTTTTATTACAAAATTTGTGGGTTCTATTTTTTCTGGGTCATCCTAATTTTCCAACCGATTTGCAAGTTTAGCCCACATATATATATATATATAATAAGTCATCCACAGACACGTGTTTCGGCGTTTCACGCCTCTTCAGTGTGGCTAAACCAACTATCTTAGGCTAGGGTCGAACTCAGACTGACTGTTTGGCAACCTGATATCTTATCCCCTCGTCCACTGACAGCTGTAGCGGACTGGTGTTTTTTAAACTATTAAGTACATAGGTTTGTTTATGTATTTTACGGTCACAGAGAGATCAAAATACTCTGAAATTAAAACCTCCTAACTGACAAAACTTATAACACATACATGGAGAGCAACAACACTTTTGGATAGAGCGAGTTTTCTGCTAACACTATTTCTAAAAATATTCCCCACCATTGAAAATGAATGGGAAGAAAAAGGACATGCTACACAGAAATATTATAATAAAAAAATAAAGAAAAAATAAAGAGAAAGAAGGGAAAACAGAGAGAGAGAGAGAGAGAGAGAGAGAGAGAGGGGGGTGCAGAATAGAACATAATAAAAAGATGAAAAGAAGGAAAGAAAGAAAAAAGAATGAGTGAGAGTTAAATCAAGATTATTATACTTTTTACATATTGAACTATTCGCAATAGTTCTTAAATAAACATATCAAACGTTGTAATAATTAAAATTATCATACTATGGTATATCCACAGGTCCTGCTAGTCAAGATTATTATACTTTTACATATTGAACTATTCGCAAATAGTTCTTAAATAAACATATCAAACGTTGTAATAATTAAAATTATCATACTATGGTATATCTACAGGTCCTGCTAGTCAAGATTATTATACTTTTTACATATTGAACTATTCGCAATAGTTCTTAATAAACATATCAGACGTTGTAATAATTAAAATTATCATACTATGGTATATCTACAGGTCCTGCTAGTCAAGATTATTATACTTTTTACATATTGAACTATTCACAATAGTTCTTAAATAAACATATCAAACGTTGTAATAATTAAAATTATCATACTATTGTATATCTACAGGTCCTGCTAGTCAAGATTATTATACTTTTTACATATTGAACTATTCGTAATAGTTCTTAAATAAACATATCAAACGTTGTAATAATTAAAATTATCATACTATGGTATATCCACAGGTCCTGCTAGTCAAGATTATTATACTTTTTACATATTGAACTATTGGCAATGGCTATTAAGTAAACATATCAAACGTTAGTATTATCTGCGTTTTTCGGACTATTGTCCCCATCTTCATTGTTATCTGTACAACGTTTCGGTCGATGTGCCCTCCGGCCTTCTTCAGGTATTCCTTTTCGGACTCGATAACCTTCTTTTCGAACTCGGGAACCTCATAAACAAGAGGCTGCATGTCATAAGAGTGACGCACAGAAAGTAATGCCTCCTTTTTCATGATACAGAAATAGCCATCAAGCCTCATGGGGGATTGTCACGACAAGCATCCATCTAAGAAGCAATCTAGAAGTGTAGGGAAGCAGTTTGAAATCATAAGATTGATGCTAAGAAAGTTGTTGGCGATATTTTGTATATAAGGCGTGTGGTAAATGTTCACTTCTACATATAGACTCGCCGATAACCATGTGACCAACCTATTGACCAACCACTGGCAGTATTCTGCTGCTGATATTGTTATTTATACTGGCTGTTCTGGTCATACCTACTCATAACTACTTGAACCTTCGTGTACGACGGAACATAGGATTATATCACTGGACCTTTTGACACTACGTAGGATTACATAACCCAGGACTTATTCACTTACCAATGGATTCTATAGCTCAGGACTTACTTACTTTAAGTCCTTTTCAACTGGCCAAGGATGGCAGTCAGAAACTTAACAAAAGTAATAGCTCCTTTTTCATTGTTGTCTTACAGCATCAGAGGTAAATGTTGGTAGTACGCAGTAGAGGTTGAACCTGAACATTTCCGCTAATTTTTTTTTTTTTTTTTTTTGCTTTCTGACTGATAGCAGTTGAATGGCAGTCTAAAATCTGCCCAGTCAGCTAGGGGCAGAAGAATACACTGACTGCACCTCTGCAGAGGGGTAAAATCCCCCGAACAGAGCCACCTGTTGTTAGTGGTTAGTTATCCATGATAGCAGTTGAATGGCCATCAGGCCATAATGCTGGTGCAGAAGAATACACCAACTGCACCTCTGCAGAGGTGTAAAATTCCCAAAATAGGGCCACCTGTTGAATGTGGATGGTAACCCATGATGCTTAAAGATGGAATCCTGATGGCTGAGCAGTCGGTCACATGCAACACTCCACTTTGACCCTTACTTAGGCTAGACAGATGATCGAAGAGGCCCCTCCGACCAATCTTCCTATCACGTCAAGTCCTAGCGCCTATATGATTGTCCTAACCTTATTGCCCTTATGGTAAGCCTCAACCCTTTTATCATATATGTGCTAGAAGGCGGTGGCTGAGGGTCTTAGTGTCTGAGGTATGTTGTTAAACTGCATTTAATTGTGAGGTTCCAATTCTGGAGCTCTGAGGAGTGTGGAGTACCCCTTTATCACCATTACTCCCAGGTCCACTCTGGCTTGGAATGGCAGTACCTTTTAGGTACATCTATGAGTTGAATAGAAAAAATTAATTTTTAAAAAAATGTGTTTAAAAAAAAATTAAATATCCATCAAGAATGATAAAACAAAACATCTTCAACATAAAATAACCCAACAAGGGTTGACATGCCGTAAAAATCCAACAAACCAAACCAAGCCACTCTGGCATAATGGCACCTGACATGAAAGCAGAGGTAGGTCACTGAAGTTGGTTAATGGTTGGTTGTTTGGGGTTTTGCGGCATGTCAACCCTTGATGGGTACTCAATTCTTTTAAAACACATTTTTGCAAACTTTTTTTTTCTATCTAACCCATAAATGGAACCCTAACAGGTATTACCACTCTTGGTCAGAATGGACCTGGGAGCAATCGTGATGAATGGGTACTCCACATTCCCGAGAGCTCCAGAACTGGAACTTCACTATCATATAGTTTAACACCATACCCAGGACACTAAGACCCTCAGCCAGGTATACTTGAAATCATATAACTGTGTGCAAATTATTTGTATTAGATAGGAATACTTGATATTATATAACTGTGTGCAAATTATTTGTATTAGATAGGAATACTTGATATCATCTAACTGTGAGCAAATTATTTGTATTAGATAGGAATACTTGATATCATCTAACTGTGTGCAAATTATTTGTATTAGATAGGAATACTTGATATCATCTAACTGTGAGCAAATTATTTGTATTAGATAGGAATACTTGATATCATCTAACTGTGAGCAAATTATTTGTATTAGATAGGAATACTTGATATCATCTAACTGTGTGCAAATTATTTGTATTAGATAGGAATACTTGATATCATCTAACTGTGTGCAAATTATTTGTATTAGATAGGAATACTTGATATTATATAACTCTATGCAAATTATTTGTATTAGTTATGAATACTTGAACCATATAACTGTGGTATGAGAGCACCTCACGTGGTGTAATGGTTAGCGAGCTAGATTTACAGACTATCATTAGTGAGTTCGATTCTCATTAGGCGCCCCACATTTCTGGCCTTGTGCCACATCTAAGTTTAGCTTAGTAAATAACTATAACTGAGTGTAAATTATTTGTTTTAGATAGGAATACTTGAAACCATATAATTGTGTGCAAATTATTTGTATTAGATTGGAATACTTGAAACCATATAATTGTGTGCAAATATTTGTATTAGATAAGAAACTTGAAACCATATAATTGTGTGCAAATTATTTGTATTAGATAAGAATACTTGATATTCATATAACTGTGTGCAAATTATTTGTTTTAGATATTTGATATCATATAACTGTGTGCAAATTATTTGTATTAGATAGGAATACTTGAAACCATATAATTGTGTGCAAATTATTTGTATTAGATAAGAATACTTGATATCATATAACTGTGCAAATTATTTGTTTTAGATATTTGATATCATATAACTGTGTGCAAATTATTTGTATTAGATAGGAATACTTGAAACCATATAATTGTGTGCAAATTATTTGTATTAGATAAGAATACTTGATATCATAAACTGTGCAAATTATTTGTTTTAGATATTTGATATCTATAACTGTGTGCAAATTATTTGTATTAGATAGGAATACTTGAAACCATATAATTGTGTGCAAATTATTTGTATTAGATAAGAATACTTGATATCATATAACTGTGCAATTATTTGTTTTAGATATTTGATATCATATAACTGTGTGCAAATATTTTGTATTAGTTAGGAATACTTGATATCATATAACTGTGTGCAAATT
This sequence comes from Doryteuthis pealeii, assembly GCA_023376005.1. Classification (NCBI taxonomy): domain Eukaryota; kingdom Metazoa; phylum Mollusca; class Cephalopoda; order Myopsida; family Loliginidae; genus Doryteuthis; species Doryteuthis pealeii. The sequence goes on along the minus strand of CM042180.1, from coordinate 19,007,449 downwards.
ATTTGTATTAGATAGGAATGCTTTATATTGCATAACTATGTCCAAATTATTTGTATTAGATATGAATACTTGATATCATATAACTGTGTGCAAATTATTTGTATTAGATAGGAATGCTTATATTGCATAACTATGTCCAAATTATTTTGTATTAGATATGAATACTTGATTCAATAAACTGTGTGCAAATTATTTGTATTAGATAGGAATATTTGATATCATATAACTGTGTACAAATTATTTGTATGAGATAGGAATACTTGAAAATAATAACTGTGTGCAAATTATTTGTATTAGTATGAATACTTGAACCAATATAACTATGGTATGAGAGCACCTCACGTGGTATTATGGTTAGCAAGCTAGATTTACAGACCATTATTAGTGAGTTCGATTCTAATTAGGCGCCCCACACTTCTGGCCTTGTGCACATCTAAGTTGCTTAGTAAATAACTATAACTGAGTGTAAATTATTTGTTTTAGATAGCAATACTAATATCATATAACTGTGTGCAAATTATTTTGTATTAGATAAGAATACTTGAAACCATATAATTGTGTGCAAATTATTTGTATTAGATAAGAATACTTTGATATCATATAACTGTGTGCAAATATTTGTATTAGATAGGAATAAAAATGTAAAGTCGTTGGGGTGCCTAAAGTCGATATCAGCCAGACAGTGAGGGAGTCTATCCTCTTTTCCCTAGCACTAAAACCAAGGAGATTGATTTTTCATCTGGGATGGAGCGCCACACTTACCATCAGCTCCTTACTTTACCACACAGATCCCTGTGCTACTCATGTGCTGAGTTGCGAGGTCCAGTATCAATCCAGGAACCTTGTTGTTTCTAGGCGTACATTCTACTGTGTGCAAATTATTTGTATTAGATAGGAATACTTGATATTGTTAACTATGTGCAAATATTGTATTAGTTAGGAATACTTGATATTGTATAACTATGTCAATTTTTGTATGAATAGGAATACTTGAAATCATTAACTGTGTGCAAATTATTTGTATTAGATAGGAATTGTATACTTAGATAGGATACTTGATAGTGTATAACTGTGTGCAAATTATTTGTATTAGATGGGAATACTTGATATCATATAACTGTGTGCAGATTATTTGTATGAGATAGGAATACTTGATATTGATAAATATGTCCAAATATTTGTTTAGATACGAATACTTGATATGATATAATGTGTCCAAATTTTTTGTTTTAGATAGGAATACTTGATATTGTATAACTGTGTGCAATATTTGTATTAGATAGGAATACTTGATTTGTATAACTGTGTGCAAATTATTGTATTAGATGGGAATACGTATTGTATAACCGTGTGCAATTATTTGTATTAGATAGGAATACTTGATATTGTATAACTGTGTGCAAATTATTTGTATTAGATAGGAATACTTGATATTGTTATAACATGTGCAAATTATTTGTTTTAGATAAGAATACTTGATTGTATACTATGTCCAATTATTTGATGATAGAATACTGAATCATATAACTGTGTGCAAATTTTTTGTATTAGATGGGAATACTTGATATCTATAACTGTGTGCAATTATTTGTATTATTAGGAATACTTGATATTGTATAACTATGTCAAATTATTGTATTAGATAGAATACTTGAAATCATATAAACTGTGTGCAAATTATTTGTATTAGTGTAGAATAACTTATATTGTATAACTATGTCCAAATTTTATTAGATAGGAATACTTATATCATATAACTGTGTGCAAATATTTGTAAGTTAGGAATACTTATATTGTATAACTATGTCCAATTATTTGTATTAGATAGGAATACTTGATATCATATAACTGTGTGCAATTATTTGTATTAGTTAGGAATACTTGATATTGTATAACTTGTCCAAATTATTTGTATTAGTTAGGAATACTTGATATGTATAACGTGTGCAAATTTTTGTATTAGATGAATACTTGATATCATAAACTGTGTGCAAATTATTTTATTAGTTAGGAATACTTGAGATTGTTATACCCATGTCCAAATTATTTTGTATGAATAGGAATACGTGATATTATAAACTGTGTGCCAAATTATTTTATTAGTTAGAATACTTGATATTGTATAACTATGTCAAGATTATTTGCTATCTC
>CM042180.1:19002335-19005198 GCA_023376005.1 Doryteuthis pealeii | reverse complement strand
TGTGGATGGTGAGGGAAAAGAGGAGAAAATAAAACTAATAACTTGAGTGGGGTTAAAATTAAATTTTGTTTTTTTAGATAGGAAATATCTTTGAAACCATATAAATTGTGTGCAATTATTTTGGTATTAAGATTTGGAATACTTGAAACCTAATAATTGTGTGTGCAAATTATTTTGTATTAGATAAGAATACTTGAAACCATATAATTGTGTGCAAATTATTTGTATTAGATAAGAATACTTGATATCATATACTGTGTGCAAATTATTTGTTTTAGATATTTTGATATCATATAACTGTGTGCAAATTATTTGTATTAGATAGGAATACTTGAAACCATATAATTGTGTGCAAATTATTTGTATTAGATAAGAATACTTGATATCATATAACTGTGTGCAAATTATTTGTTTTAGATATTTGATATCATATAACTGTGTGCAAATTATTTGTATTAGATAGGAATACTTGAAACCATATAATTGTGTGCAAATTATTTGTATTAGATAAGAATACTTGATATCATATAACTGTGCAAATTATTTGTTTTAGATATTTGATATCATATAACTGTGTGCAAATTATTTGTATTAGATAGGAATACTTGAAACCATATAATTGTGTGCAAATTATTTGTATTAGATAAGAATACTTGATATCATATAACTGTGCAAATTATTTGTTTTAGATATTTGATATCATATAACTGTGTGCAAATTATTTGTATTAGTTAGGAATACTTGATATCATATAACTGTGTGCAAATTATTTGTATTAGATAGGAATGCTTTATATTGCATAACTATGTCCAAATTATTTGTATTAGATATGAATACTTGATATCATATAACTGTGTGCAAATTATTTGTATTAGATAGGAATGCTTTATATTGCATAACTATGTCCAAATTATTTGTATTAGATATGAATACTTGATATCATATAACTGTGTGCAAATTATTTGTATTAGATAGGAATATTTGATATCATATAACTGTGTACAAATTATTTGTATGAGATAGGAATACTTGAAATCATATAACTGTGTGCAAATTATTTGTATTAGTTATGAATACTTGAACCATATAACTGTGGTATGAGAGCACCTCACGTGGTATTATGGTTAGCAAGCTAGATTTACAGACCATTATTAGTGAGTTCGATTCTAATTAGGCGCCCCACACTTCTGGCCTTGTGCCACATCTAAGCTTAGCTTAGTAAATAACTATAACTGAGTGTAAATTATTTGTTTTAGATAGCAATACTTAATATCATATAACTGTGTGCAAATTATTTGTATTAGATAGGAATACTTGAAACCATATAATTGTGTGCAAATTATTTGTATTAGATAAGAATACTTAAAACCATATAATTGTGTGCAAATTATTTGTATTAGATAAGAATACTTGAAACCATATAATTGTGTGCAAATTATTTGTATTAGATAAGAATACTTGATATCATATAACTGTGTGCAAATTATTTGTATTAGATAGGAATAAAAATGTAAAGTCGTTGGGGTGGCCTAAAGTCGATATCAGCCAGACAGTGAGGGAGTCTATCCTCTTTTCCCTAGCACTAAACCAAGGAGATTGATTTTTCATCTGGGATGGAGCGCCACACTTACCATCAGCTCCTTACTTTACCACACAGATCCCTGTGCTACTCATGTGCTGAGTTGCCGAGGTCCAGTATCAATCCAGGAACCTTGTTGTTTCTAGGCGTACATTCTACTGTGTGCAAATTATTTGTATTAGATAGGAATACTTGATATTGTATAACTATGTGCAAATTATTTGTATTAGTTAGGAATACTTGATATTGTATAACTATGTCCAAATTATTTGTATGAGATAGGAATACTTGAAATCATATAACTGTGTGCAAATTATTTGTATTAGATAGGAATACTTGATATTGTATAACTGTGTGCAAATTATTTGTATTAGATAGGAATACTTGATAGTGTATAACTGTGTGCAAATTATTTGTATTAGATGGGAATACTTGATATCATATAACTGTGTGCAAATTATTTGTATGAGATAGGAATACTTGATATTGTTAAATATGTCCAAATTATTTGTTTTAGATACGAATACTTGATATGATATAATTGTGTCAAATTTTTTGTTTAGATAGGAATACTTGATATTGTATAACTGTGTGCAAATTATTTGTATTAGATAGGAATACTTGATATTGTATAACTGTGTGCAAATTATTTGTATTAGATGGGAATACTTGATATTGTATAACCGTGTGCAAATTATTTGTATTAGATAGGAATACTTGATATTGTATAACTGTGTGCAAATTATTTGTATTAGATAGGAATACTTGATATTGTATAACTATGTGCAAATTATTTGTATTAGATAAGAATACTTGATATTGTATAACTATGTCCAAATTATTTGTATGAGATAGGAATACTTGATATCATATAACGTGTGCAAATTTTTTGTATTAGATGGGAATACTTGATATCATATAACTGTGTGCAAATTATTTGTATTAGTTAGGAATACTTGATATTGTATAACTATGTCCAAATTATTGTATTAGATAGGAATACTTGAAATCATATAACTGTGTGCAAATTATTTGTATTAGTTAGGAATACTTGATATTGTATAACTATGTCCAAATTATTTGTATTAGATAGGAATACTTGATATCATATAACTGTGTGCAAATTATTTGTATTAGTTAGGAATACTTGAGTATAACTATGTCCAAATATTTGTATTAGATAGGAATACTTGATATCATATAACTGTGTGCAAATTATTTGTATTAGTTTAGGAATACTTGATATTGTATAACTATGTCCAAATTATTTGTATTAGATATCAT